>CANNZV010000126.1:204090-651449 GCA_947561585.1 Caprella mutica | reverse complement strand
TTAACTAATTTAACTTTACTAGCTTATTTTCAGGTCTGTTACCTTTACCAGCTTTATTTCTGGTCTGTTATCTTTACCAGCTTTATTTCTGGTCTGTTACCTTTACCAGCTTTATTTCTGGTCTGTTACCTTTACCAGCTTTATTTCTGGTCTGTTACCTTTACCAGCTTTATTTCTGGTCTGTTACCTTTACCAGCTTTATTTCTGGTCTGTTATCTTTACCAGCTTTATTTCTGGTCTGTTACCTTTACTAGCTTTATTTCTGGTCTGTTATCTTTACCAGCTTTATTTCTGGTCCGTCATCTTTACCAGCTTTATTTCTGGTCTGTTATCTTTACCAGCTTTATTTCTGGTCTGTTACCTTTACCAGCTTTATTTCTGGTCTGTTACCTTTACCAGCTTTATTTCTGGTCTGTTACCTTTACCAGCTTTATTTCTGGTCTGTTATCTTTACCAGCTTTATTTCTGGTCTGTTACCTTTACTAGCTTTATTTCTGGTCTGTTATCTTTACCAGCTTTATTTCTGGTCCGTCATCTTTACCAGCTTTATTTCTGGTCTGTTATCTTTACCAGCTTTATTTCTGGTCTGTTACCTTTACCAGCTTTATTTCTGGTCTGTTACCTTTACCAGCTTTATTTCTGGTCTGTTACCTTTACCAGCTTTATTTCTGGTCTGTTACCTTTACCAGCTTTATTTCAGGTCTGTTACCTTTACCAGCTTTATTTCTGGTCTGTTACCTTTACCAGCTTTATTTCTGGTCTGTTATCTTTACCAGCTTTATTTCTGGTCTGTTATCTTTACTAGCTTTATTTCTGGTCTGTTATCTTTACCAGCTTTATTTCTGGTCTGTTACCTTTACCAGCTTTATTTCTGGTCTGTTACCTTTACCAGCTTTATTTCTGGTCTGTTATCTTTACCAGCTTTATTTCTGGTCTGTTACCTTTACTAGCTTTATTTCTGGTCTGTTATCTTTACCAGCTTTATTTCTGGTCCGTCATCTTTACCAGCTTTATTTCTGGTCTGTTATCTTTACCAGCTTTATTTCTGGTCTGTTACCTTTACCAGCTTTATTTCTGGTCTGTTACCTTTACCAGCTTTATTTCTGGTCTGTTACCTTTACCAGCTTTATTTCTGGTCTGTTATCTTTACCAGCTTTATTTCTGGTCTGTTACCTTTACCAGCTTTATTTCTGGTCTGTTATCTTTACCAGCTTTATTTCTGGTCTGTTATCTTTACCAGCTTTATTTCTGGTCTGTTATCTTTACCAGCTTTATTTCTGGTCTGTTACCTTTACCAGCTTTATTTCTGGTCTGTTACCTTTACCAGCTTTATTTCTGGTCTGTTATCTTTACCAGCTTTATTTCTGGTCTGTTATCTTTACCAGCTTTATTTCTGGTCTGTTACCTTTACCAGCTTTATTTCTGGTCTGTTATCTTTACCAGCTTTATTTCTGGTCTGTTACCTTTACCAGCTTTATTTCTGGTCTGTTATCTTTACCAGCTTTATTTCTGGTCTGTTATCTTTACCAGCTTTATTTCTGGTCTGTTATCTTTACCAGCTTTATTTCTGGTCTGTTACCTTTACCAGCTTTATTTCTGGTCTGTTACCTTTACCAGCTTTATTTCTGGTCTGTTATCTTTACCAGCTTTATTTCTGGTCTGTTATCTTTACCAGCTTTATTTCTGGTCTGTTACCTTTACCAGCTTTATTTCTGGTCTGTTACCTTTACCAGCTTTATTTCTGGTCTGTTATCTTTACCAGCTTTATTTCTGGTCTGTTATCTTTACCAGCTTTATTTCTGGTCTGTTACCTTTACCAGCTTTATTTCTGGTCTGTTATCTTTACCAGCTTTATTTCTGGTCTGTTACCTTTACCAGCTTTATTTCTGGTCTGTTATCTTTACCAGCTTTATTTCTGGTCTGTTATCTTTACCAGCTTTATTTCTGGTCTGTTATCTTTACCAGCTTTATTTCTGGTCTGTTACCTTTACCAGCTTTATTTCTGGTCTGTTATCTTTACCAGCTTTATTTCTGGTCTGTTACCTTTACCAGCTTTATTTCTGGTCTGTTATCTTTACCAGCTTTATTTCTGGTCTGTTACCTTTACCAGCTTTATTTCTGGTCTGTTACCTTTACCAGCTTTATTTCTGGTCTGTTATCTTTACCAGCTTTATTTCTGGTCTGTTATCTTTACCAGCTTTATTTCTGGTCTGTTATCTTTACCAGCTTTATTTCTCGTCTGTTATCTTTACCAGCTTTATTTCTCGTCTGTTATCTTTACCAGCTTTATTTCAGGTCTGTTACCTTTACCAGCTTTATTTCTGGTCTGTTACCTTTACCAGCTTTATTTCTGGTCTGTTACCTTTACCAGCTTTATTTCTGGTCTGTTATCTTTACCAGCTTTATTTCTGGTCTGTTATCTTTACCAGCTTTATTTCTGGTCTGTTATCTTTACCAGCTTTATTTCTCGTCTGTTACCTTTACCAGCTTTATTTCTGGTCTGTTATCTTTACCAGCTTTATTTCTGGTCTGTTATCTTTACCAGCTTTATTTCTGGTCTGTTATCTTTACCAGCTTTATTTCTGGTCTGTTACCTTTACCAGCTTTATTTCTGGTCTGTTACCTTTACCAGCTTTATTTCTGGTCTGTTACCTTTACCAGCTTTATTTCTGGTCTGTTATCTTTACCAGCTTTATTTCTGGTCTGTTACCTTTACCAGCTTTATTTCTGGTCTGTTACCTTTACCAGCTTTATTTCTGGTCTGTTATCTTTACCAGCTTTATTTCTGGTCTGTTATCTTTACCAGCTTTATTTCTGGTCTGTTACCTTTACCAGCTTTATTTCTGGTCTGTTATCTTTACCAGCTTTATTTCTGGTCTGTTACCTTTACCAGCTTTATTTCTGGTCTGTTATCTTTACCAGCTTTATTTCTGGTCTGTTATCTTTACCAGCTTTATTTCTGGTCTGTTATCTTTACCAGCTTTATTTCTGGTCTGTTACCTTTACCAGCTTTATTTCTGGTCTGTTACCTTTACCAGCTTTATTTCTGGTCTGTTATCTTTACCAGCTTTATTTCTGGTCTGTTATCTTTACCAGCTTTATTTCTGGTCTGTTACCTTTACCAGCTTTATTTCTGGTCTGTTACCTTTACCAGCTTTATTTCTGGTCTGTTATCTTTACCAGCTTTATTTCTGGTCTGTTATCTTTACCAGCTTTATTTCTGGTCTGTTACCTTTACCAGCTTTATTTCTGGTCTGTTATCTTTACCAGCTTTATTTCTGGTCTGTTACCTTTACCAGCTTTATTTCTGGTCTGTTACCTTTACCAGCTTTATTTCTGGTCTGTTATCTTTACCAGCTTTATTTCTGGTCTGTTATCTTTACCAGCTTTATTTTTGGTCTGTTACCTTTACCAGCTTTATTTCTGGTCTGTTATCTTTACCAGCTTTATTTCTGGTCTGTTACCTTTACCAGCTTTATTTCTGGTCTGTTATCTTTACCAGCTTTATTTCTGGTCTGTTACCTTTACCAGCTTTATTTCTGGTCTGTTACCTTTACCAGCTTTATTTCTGGTCTGTTATCTTTACCAGCTTTATTTCTGGTCTGTTATCTTTACCAGCTTTATTTCTGGTCTGTTATCTTTACCAGCTTTATTTCTCGTCTGTTATCTTTACCAGCTTTATTTCTCGTCTGTTATCTTTACCAGCTTTATTTCAGGTCTGTTACCTTTACCAGCTTTATTTCTGGTCTGTTACCTTTACCAGCTTTATTTCTGGTCTGTTACCTTTACCAGCTTTATTTCTGGTCTGTTATCTTTACCAGCTTTATTTCTGGTCTGTTATCTTTACCAGCTTTATTTCTGGTCTGTTATCTTTACCAGCTTTATTTCTCGTCTGTTACCTTTACCAGCTTTATTTCTGGTCTGTTATCTTTACCAGCTTTATTTCTGGTCTGTTATCTTTACCAGCTTTATTTCTGGTCTGTTATCTTTACCAGCTTTATTTCTGGTCTGTTACCTTTACCAGCTTTATTTCTGGTCTGTTACCTTTACCAGCTTTATTTCTGGTCTGTTACCTTTACCAGCTTTATTTCTGGTCTGTTATCTTTACCAGCTTTATTTCTGGTCTGTTATCTTTACCAGCTTTATTTCTGGTCTGTTATCTTTACCAGCTTTATTTCTGGTCTGTTATCTTTACCAGCTTTATTTCTGGTCTGTTACCTTTACCAGCTTTATTTCTGGTCTGTTATCTTTACCAGCTTTATTTCTGGTCTGTTACCTTTACCAGCTTTATTTCTGGTCTGTTATCTTTACCAGCTTTATTTCTGGTCTGTTACCTTTACCAGCTTTATTTCTGGTCTGTTACCTTTACCAGCTTTATTTCTGGTCTGTTATCTTTACCAGCTTTATTTCTGGTCTGTTATCTTTACCAGCTTTATTTCTGGTCTGTTATCTTTACCAGCTTTATTTCTCGTCTGTTATCTTTACCAGCTTTATTTCTCGTCTGTTATCTTTACCAGCTTTATTTCAGGTCTGTTACCTTTACCAGCTTTATTTCTGGTCTGTTACCTTTACCAGCTTTATTTCTGGTCTGTTACCTTTACCAGCTTTATTTCTGGTCTGTTATCTTTACCAGCTTTATTTCTGGTCTGTTATCTTTACCAGCTTTATTTCTGGTCTGTTATCTTTACCAGCTTTATTTCTCGTCTGTTACCTTTACCAGCTTTATTTCTGGTCTGTTATCTTTACCAGCTTTATTTCTGGTCTGTTATCTTTACCAGCTTTATTTCTGGTCTGTTATCTTTACCAGCTTTATTTCTCGTCTGTTACCTTTACCAGCTTTATTTCTGGTCTGTTATCTTTACCAGCTTTATTTCTGGTCTGTTATCTTTACCAGCTTTATTTCAGGTCTGTTACCTTTACCAGCTTTATTTCTGGTCTGTTACCTTTACCAGCTTTATTTCTGGTCTGTTATCTTTACCAGCTTTATTTCTGGTCTGTTATCTTTACCAGCTTTATTTCTGGTCTGTTATCTTTACCAGCTTTATTTCTGGTCTGTTATCTTTACCAGCTTTATTTCTGGTCTGTTATCTTTACCAGCTTTATTTCTCGTCTGTTATCTTTACCAGCTTATTTTCTGGTCTGTTACCTTTACCAGCTTATTTTCAGGTCTGTTACCTTTACCAGCTTTATTTCTGGTCTGTTACCTTTACCAGCTTTATTTCTGGTCTGTTATCTTTACCAGCTTATTTTCTGGTCTGTTATCTTTACCAGCTTTATTTCTCGTCTGTTATCTTTACCAGCTTTATTTCTGGTCTGTTACCTTTACCAGCTTTATTTCTGGTCCGTCATCTTTACCAGCTTAATTTCTGGTCTGTTATCTTTACCATCTTCATTTCTGCCTGGTAATAAAGAATGTCTAAACTTGCCGTTTTAATGGTGAGTCTGTGACAGTTATTTTGAGCCTTTCTTTTGCAAATGGTGAGAAATATCTAATTTTCTACTATGCTACAATGTTATTTTGGAGAGAATTTATGATCATTTTAGAGAGAAATTTAGTGATTTTTGGAGAGAGCTAAAGAGATGGAATTCAAATGTAGAGTTTATGAGCCATACTATTTTACTTGGCATTTCTGGTCCATTAATTTTACTTGGTCCGTTTCTGGTCCTTTATCTTTATTTGCTCTGTTGCTCCCAATTTAAATTTAATATTGTCCTCAATTGAGGTTTTAATTTTGCACATTAAACTATTGTTATTATGATCTATTTTCTATACAATTATACAAATTGTTCCATCCTAAAACTTCTAACTTATGGTGAATATAATAATTAATTTTAATGAATTGGTGATTATAATGATAATGATATTTTTATTTGAAAGATATGCATGTTACATGGGTTTGGCATAGTAAAATATTTACAACGAGTAGAGTTTAACAAGAAAAAAAAACTAATCTAATCAAGCCCTTTCAGTCCCCATCATTGGCAAATCGAGAAATTATATTTATCTATTGTAGATTCGTATAATATGTTACAAATTACTGTATGCATGATGCAAAATCGATATAATTATCTTTTAAGATATGTAGACAGTAGCACTCCTCTATAAATGATTCATGAACTCCTGAATAGTGTAGCCTAAGTGAATCATGATTCATATCCTGCATGGATTCATATCATTTATTTATAGTTTTCAACATTTGCATTCCTAAGACCTAATCTAGGCTGCTAGCCTGCTTAGCCCTGCTAGTGCTAAGTATGTGACTGTATGTCCAACAAATTGATTCATTGTGATATTATTTGAAAAAATTTACTCGCTAGTTAAATAAGTTAGAAGTCTTAACTATATTCCTCATGTAGCAGCGTAGCTCAATACTTCTATATTTAGTATTTACCCTCTTTCATTAAATTTTTTTATTGAAATCAATGAAATAAAATATCTTCACATTTCAATGAGATTATGAATAAAAATCAGGATTTTTTTTCAGAACATGCTGAGAAAAATGGATGGAATAGAACTGTATCAGAATTACTGAGTGAAGTTCCCCAAATTGCTGATGCTTATTATCTGTGGAAAAACAGCCAGAATGATTCTTATTGTCACAGGTTAAAGCCAACATTGGAAGGAATATATACAGACTATTTTGAAACTCTATCAAAAAGTATGAATTGATTGATTTATTCTTTAAGCTAAGTGAAATTCATGAAATAGCAATTATTTTATAGGAGTCGGGTACTTGAGTTTCAACAAATCATTAATTAATGAAGGTGCTCTATTCTGATTAACTGATTTTGAATCATTGGTTTGGTAGTCTATCTCATTAACATCTTTAACTAGTTTTATTAGAGCTGGTAAGATAAGATAACAATTGAATGAACAAAAGCACACAGTTAGGTAAATGAAAAAAAAAAACAATTAGCTACTTTATTTTTTACCATTAGCTCAATTAGCTATGGGCTCTTCTGAGTGTTTTGTCTAGCTCTATTTACTATCATTGAAATGGTCTCAATTTGAATTTTTTCAGTCAATTGGTTATCAGAAGAAGAACCTCATCTTTATGGCACTTTGAAACATATTTTTGGTCTTGCAAATAAAACTCAGGCTCTGATCAACGTGGTTCTCAAGCAAAGGAAAATTGTAAGTAATGGTTAGGAAATGTTTATTTAATAAAAAAAGTTCTGTTTTCAGTTGGAAGGAGCTCAAAACTACATCAGATAATTAGTGATATTATTATTAAATGCTCTGTTAATATCACTAACAATTTTACTAATGTTTGTTGATAACAATTTCCAACAAAATTATAGTTCAATATTGAATAAAATATATTTTGAGTAGATAAATATATTACATGATCTCTATAAATAATGAATATAAATTAAATTTTTTATTTGCAGGGGAGTAAATCTTCTCAAATTAATATGGAAATGGACACTGAAAATGGCAATGAAATCTTGCGTGACATTGATCCATCTGAAGTTTTCATTGAAGTGAAACCTGAGATTTCTCATTTTCCAGAGGACAGTGAAGAGGAGAGTCCTTCCTACGATTATTCATTAAATGAAACTGTAAGGAATTACCCTCTGAAATGTGCTCATTATCTCTGTAATTGGTAGCTAGTTTACAATCTTTCATATATTAGCTCTGGTAGAGCTGAGATAACTCAGCTGTGCTCAATTCTTTGGATTAAAACCTGATCAATATTAAGAATCTTTGATTAGTTTCTTTGGCTAAGAAGTGAAATTAGCTTTATTTTTTTTTATTTAATATTTTCTATTGAAATTTTGGCAAAATCTGTTCTCAGAAGCTGGACTTTCTATTAATTTAACTCTTGTGTCTAGAGGTGCTGTGAACTCTCAACTTCATTCAAAATTGACACATTCAATATTTTTTTCAAAATTGCATATTGCTGCAATAGTAGAGGTATCATAAAGGATTTAATATAATTGATATATAATTAATCTAATTTTTTATAATTTCTTTAAACTGTTTTAGCTACTACTTAAAAATATATATCATCTGAACTATTGCAGATGCTTTGTCATCTGGTATAGATTTAGTTGTAAATATACATTAATGGATGTTGATCAATCCTCCATTTTTACTTTATATAACTTTCAAGTATTTTTTTTATCTGTGAATAGCTCTGAATACTTTATATTAACAACCAGCTAAATTATTTCAAGTCAATCTTTCAGTATATACTTGTTTGTTTCTTACAATTCATGCATTTATTATTTATTTTCTATGAAATAATTGGCTTAATAACTACATTATATTTCAGGAAGAAGAGAACCATTCTAATGCAGTAGGACAATCAGTGGAGGGTGAGCAAAATATTAATGTCTTAAACTTTTAAAATTTCACTTCAAACATAATTTTTCCAAAGAAGTTTTACAATTAATAAATTGGAGTAAAAAGAAGCGGACTCTGAATTTACCCTAGTGCCAAAAATAATTCACAGTGCATAAATTTACTCCTCGTTCTGTGTGACACAATTATATAAATAAAAGTATCGCACTTATTACTTACCTATACTGAGCGAGAGTTGAGCTATGGTTGAATTTTGATATTTTAATTCATTCACCTTTTTAAACTTTCATCACAGACCTGATTTTGGCAACAAAAACTTCAATATATGCTATATCGAGAACTCAATCCATTTTCTTTTATTTTATTTCATAGAAAATAAAATGTTTAAGGAGTAACAATCATAATTATCATATAATAACTTCAAAACGTGCCTCATAGTTATTTCAGATTTTATAAAACAAGGTGTAATAAAAATAGGGTCTACTTGTACACTAAATGGATATAGCTATGAATCTTATCTGACATATATATTGTGATAATTTCATGTCTTTCATATTTTAGTTTAACAGATACTGTTATGTTCTATTTATAAATATCTTTTTTTCAGTACCAAATTAGAATTCTACACTGTATAATTCTAAGCTACTATATTTTGTTCAATTTGTTGCAGAGAGTGGAAATAATTCAGACTCCGTGCCACAACACCAAGCTGCTTCTTTCTTGGAGAAACTTTTGGCAGTTAATGATGCCAATGATTCATTACCTGACCCACAACTGTCCAATTTTATTGGTGAGTAATTTTCCATAACTTCATATTGTTGAATGTGCATTAATATGTTTTAATGAGAATGCAGTTACTTGATTCTACTGTAAAATGCAAAAATTACAGATGTCAATTCCTCTCTGGAAAATCTAGAGGAGGATTCCCTCTCCAAATGCCACAACCCTAGAAAAGTAGCACGTCAGTCTGGTGAGGCGTACTGCTCTCCTAAAGGAAAGGTCATTGCTGCTCGTCGCTTCACTCACGTGATGTGCAACTGCAGATTCCAGTGTAATTTACTCTCTGAATATCAACGCAAGGCGGTGTTTGACCATTTCTGGTCACTGAAATCCTGGCAGAAGCAATCTACTTTTATATATAATTCAATAGCCGTTTTTAAACCAAAACGAACTTCAGTTCTCAATTCTAGAAAACAGAAATCGCGAGTATATTCCTTGTACAATAAGAGAGTTTGTAAAGAAGTCTTCATTAAAACTTTAGACATATCTGCTAAAAGAGTAGATTATTTATTGAGACGAGAAACTTCCCTTCATATTTGTCCTCCAGATAAGAGAGGCAAAGGTATCAGTACCGCCATTCCAAATCATAAAGTAGATGCAATAAATAACTTTTTAGGAAATATATCTGAAGAGTTGAGAAGTAACAAATCTAAGCGTCATATTTATAAACTTTTTAAAGAAAATGTTGGTGTTGAGTTTCACGTCAGTGAACCAACATTTTTCAAATATTTATCAATGTTCGTTAAACCTGCTTAAATGTTTTTATTTTTTAATATAAATATATGACACAAGCATCCAAAGTTTATAGTTTCTTTAGATTTATAGAGGTATAACGGACGATTGAGCTATTTACCTATCTTTGCATAAAATACTGATGGAACAACGAAAAGACTCCACTTTATTTTCCATGAAAAAAATTTCAAATTTTGTGCTTAAACCCTTCATATATGCTTTACGTACTGTAAGGTAAGCTCATTGTTGAATATTTCCCATACGATGTTAGTGCATTTGCTACATTCTTGAGGTACACACGTCGTACTTATTAGGTTTTACTCTTTGTGAGTAAATGATTAATTAAATATTTTCGAAAATTGTTTAGGAATCAATTTTTCTGCTAGGAAATGTTATTAAATAGGAGTTATCAAGTAATTTTTGAAATAACAACTTTATTGAAAATCTTTTAGCTACATGAAGGTCATGATTGTTATACAATTGTAGTTAGATTTGTCCACTTAAATGAACTTAGTTGAGTGATGATTTAACATAGAATCAAGAAGTATATAAGTTAGTAATGAGATTTTGGTCGCTAGTTAAATGTTTATTGTACGTACAAATTTAAAACTATAAACTCTCTTGCTTAATATATTAGGTATCAGCAGAATAGTAGTGGATTAAAACTCCTCCTTCTATGCATGTTTTAGTCAAATATTATGTCTAGTTGTCTCATTTTGATTAGTGTGTTAGCAGGTAGTGAAATAATGCAATCTTGAGCAATAAAATGAAAATAGAACAGGCCATTGAGGCTTCATAGTATGTATCAATTGAGGTTAATATACTGGACACGTTGATCTCTAAAATTATTTTCTCCTTTGATTTGTAACTTAACCATGTTTCTAGACAAATATCTGAAATATAGATTCCCAATTAATCCTGAACTTCAATTATCTTGTGTTCCCTTCATCCTCGAATCGCCCACAGGGGCTCTATCCTGAAACTGTCTGTGGTGAATGGAAGAGAAGGGGGGTGGCGTCCTTTGGGCCCCGAACTGTTGTAATTTGGATTATAGATTGTCTTTTTTCATTTTTACCATGTTTATCTTTTTTTAGAGGATAGTGCTTGGGTTATGCTCTTCAATTATGAGGTCTTCGATTTTTGTGTTAGTTAGACTCGTAGGCTTCATTTACTATCACCTCTTCATTTTCCTCTTCCATCCGTGAGTGCAGCCACCGGTACTTGTGTCCCGTTTCGTCACATTCCTTGGTAAGTGACTGCATTCACGGAGTAGCTTTTCTGCATCCATGAGCATTGTCACCGACGGTGGTAAGTGACTTTTTTTCATGGAGCCACTTTCCTCTCTGACTGCTTCTTTCAGTCCCTTTTATTTAATTTCATTTTGAAGTCAGTGATATGGCCTTTGGTTCCGTAGCAGTCGTTAAACCCCTACTAAAATAAATTGTGGCATTACAACTTAGCTATTCAGAACTTCTAGTAATAAATTGGTTCTTGTGAAAATAGTTTACGTTTTTATTTATTTATTAATGGTGAGATAGTATTTTAGCCAATTTATATATTAATGAATATAAATGATCGACTGCGTGTATACAATATATGAATGATTAACGATTTAACATTTTTAAAGGTAATCTCGAATTGACAATTTGACTTGAAAGAAAATAGTTCTACGAATTTAAATATTATTTTTTTTTACCTAAACTGTCATCGAAATATTACCTTTAACCCTACGAATTAAATGCTGTGCTCATGCATCTAATGATTAATGCATAAGTTTAATTAATTTGAAAGAAGGATCTTTTCTGTTTGCTGGGCGCATTTGTAAATAAGGGAAATAACATATTTTTAAATAAAAATGAAACGTATCATAGTTACTAACTTAAAACTTTTAAAATTAAATATAGTGTATTTAGAATAGTTTCTGTTTCCTGGGCGCATTTGAAAATGAAATAATAACAATATAATGGAAAAAGCAATAACAATTTTTTGTTATTTTTTTATTATTATTGGTTTAAGGGGAGCTTTTCGAAAAAAACGGTAAAAATATCATTTTTCGTTTTTTATCTAATATTAATCAATAGACATAATTCTACAAGACTGTGAAAACAGAATTGCAAAATTCTCACTATAAGTCGTACAAACATACGTACATATGTACTACACTGATACGTTCAGAGTGTTTCCAGCCTAATAAGTTTCCAACCTAATGACTAATGGTTATGCAATGGAGTGGAAGAAATAGGGGTCTCTACTGTTCAAAAGTCCCCCTTCGCAATGAAGTTATGTGTAACCGATAATGTCACAGTGGGGATGCTGTTATCAGCAGGCAAAACCCTTTTTTCAAACTTCAGAACCCTAAAATTTTAAAGCCATTTTTCTCCTACTTCATATTTTGCAAATTGAAATCCCTACTTCTTCTAGAGTTTTCAACCGATTTTTGTTATTCAATGTGCAAAATGAAGGTAAATTCCTAGGCTACAATTATTCGTTTTAGGAATTTCTAAATTTGTTCAAAAAAATAAAAAATAAATTCAATTTTTACTTTTTCGTTTTTTTCTAAAAACTGGTTATGATTTTCAAATAACTATGAGCGAAGAAATGTTTTCATACCTTTTAGCTATGTTATGAAGCATAAAGCAGAAATATTGGTCAAAAATTGTGAGAGAAGATAGATTTTGAAAATGATACAAAAAAACTCAAAAATAACTCAAAAGATCAAATTTTTTGGAAAAATCATACGAGCAAAAATGTCTTAGAATTTGTTTTTACATATACCTTCCAAGTTTCAGAGACATCAAACGGTAAACAAAGAAAAAACCTCATTTTCGAAAAGCTCCCCTTAACCATATGATAACTATCTAATCGTTATTAAATAGTTGTTAATTGTTTACAAATATATAATTCGTTATCCCCGTCATCATTGAAAGATGTTCTCATAAAGCAGATGTCAGTAAATAACAACACGTATCCATGATATAATTATATTTGCATTATTTTCAAATGCGCCCAGCAAACAGAAAAGATCCTGAAAGAGGTTTGACTAAAAGAAATTTGTAATGACATCTTTAGAGCGATATAAATCGTATAATTATTATTACCAAATAATAGTTATACGATTTATATTGCATTTTCTTGTATTCTTGTGGAAAGAGTAGGAGGAGCTTAGCAAAAAGTCTGGTGGAAAGACTTAAAAAACCCTGCGTGTGTACGGCCCTTTACACTTTTTTATTTAGAGACAGTTATCCCGCTAAAAGTACTGCAATCTTGTACTACATTTATTTATTTATTGAACATATAGCACCTTTTACAGAAGATACAGGGTCGGGGCCACCCTGATCTTTTCATTGGCAATATATCTTTTATTACATGCTAAGGAATGTATAAGGCCCGGGTAAGCACTAGGCTTTTAGGGCAACCTAATTAAAAAAGAACTATATAAACAAAACAGCACGCTACAAAATATTATGAGAAATATTATAATAAGAGAGAAAAAAAGCAAAATCAAAATTACAAAAAAAAAAAAATTCTGTACACGCATTCATACTAAATCCACACAGGATTATTTTACCAGCCTACCTACTTAAAATAGCCTATATAAATACAACTGCGGCTAAATGTAGTACAAGATTGCAGACTCGATCTCATCTCCTTCAGAAACAAATATGTCGCACTCAACGCACCGAACCCTCAATGAAGTGTGATCCTAATTTAATAAGCCTCTTTTTATGGGTATGAATTAACACAATTATTGGGAATACAAACTCAGCCTTTCTTTATTACAAAACACCAAACCTTTATACATTTTCTTTGATTAGAAAAGTTCTATAGAAATTAAAAAGAGGTAGGTACTTACCTTATTATTTTGCACATTTTAATGGCAAGTTATATAAATATTATAAGAGTTTATTATTATTATAAAAATTTTCATTTAATAATAATCTTAGATTGTTTACCTTCATTAGCGTTTCTTTGATATGTTGTTAAAGAACACTTGCAAAGTTTAAATCCCTAACTGAAGTAAAGCCTCAGTCGCGCATAGCGTCCACTACTCTGCATAGCTTACACTTTTTAATGTCTTATGTGCTGTCCGTTCTACGAGCTTTACCTCATTACCTGTAGGGGAGAACTGGGAGCATTCGGACAGAGGGATAGTTCGGACAACTCATTTAAACATGTTTATAATTGTTGGAACTACCTCTTATTGCAACTGAATGTGTGCGAGGTGTTACCCGTCAGCTATTTGAAAGATCCGGTGCAGAGATGCCGTGTGTCGCCCCCGAGGGGTAATTTACTGTTTTCTTCAATATTGATGTAATTTTTCGTGATTCAATTGGATCGTGTGTGGACTATATGAATACGAAACTGATTCTCAATCTCAAAGTTATGAATTATATCAATATTTTATGTTATGTTTGGTGTGTTAAAAAAATAATACAAATGAAAGTAGAAAAATGGTGATGTTTTTAATTTTGAAGTGTCATTTGGTATGGTTCGGACACTTCTGTTTAGGTTGGTTCGGACGGTGTCTGAACCTTCCCTCTGTATCCGATTCAGTCCAGCATTACATTTTATTGAAGTAATTCTTATTAAAAAGGACATTTTGAACTATTTTAATTAGCATAGCATTCTTTTATAAGATTAGTTGCAACTTTTAATATTAGTGTTTTTATTTGACAGTTTGGCGATCGTATTCATGCTTTTTCATTATAAAAGGAAAACTGATAGAGTCCGTAATAAAGAAGGTATTCAAAAAACATTTGACGAATTCCAAAAAGGTTTATCTGTCAGAAAAGCTGCTGAAATTGGATGTGTAACAAGATCTACACTTATGGACTATACTTTAAACATTCGATGAAATATTTAAGATGAAATTTACTAATTTTGGTGAATTCCAAGAAGGAAATAGTTATACCCAAAGTAAAAGGAAATATTTATACCATTTTTTTTTGATATTTAGCTATTAAATAAAAGGATAATTTTACAGTGATTACTCATGGGCTATCTATATTTTGTTGGAGAAAATGTTCAATCATTACAATATTATTATTATGATTAAATTTCAAATACGATGAATTGTTATTACTGTGAATAACAAGTCTTATGGTTTATTTCAATTAAATTAGTAGATCCGAATTCAATCCTATCGTTTAATTACCCAAATTTCCAATGTTTTAACCAGTTTTATGGTGTCCGAATAATCCTCCCAGCTTGTCCGAAGTCTCCCTCTAGGAAGGAGCATTCGGACACTTGAACCTCTCTTACATTTTGTCTTATAACTTTCGAATGAAGGTTTAAACTATAAAACAGTCTTAATAAAATTGAAGTGAAATGAATTATCTACATACATAAATATTTAAATAGTTAAATTCGAATTAGTTTACGAATTACTATTCTTTCCCCAAAAGTGTCCGAATGCTCCCGGTTCTCCCCTATAAATATATATAATCTCCGTGACGTTTGTACATTAATAAATTATAATTGTAGTTTGTCATTGACCATTTTGTAATCTCAGTTCGGAGTCATTTCCTAGAAAAAAGAAAATGTGACATTGTTTGACATGTAGGTAACTTAAATAGTTTTTTCTCGGTTTTATGAATTTACTGTATTAATGTTGAACGATCGCTTAGTAAGAATAAAGCATTCGTGTAGAAAATTATACGTTTGAAAATAATATACCTAATAAGGGATGGGGGTACGTAGAAACACCGGAACGGACCGAAACGGAGAGAAATATGTATGTTAGAGTACTGTTTGCATCATTTTAAATGCTCATGGAGGTTATATATTGAAGAATGAATAGTTGCATTAACATATAAAAAGCTTATTCAAGAAAAACGTAATTATTACATAAGTAAAAACGTACTTATTACATAAGGAAAAACGTACTTAATAAGTTATTACAAAAGTACAAACGTACTCATTAGTCATTACATAAGTAAAAACGTACTTAATATGTTATTAAAAAAGTACAAACGTACTTATTACAAAAACATACTGATAGTCTTTCCCATTGCATGATACCTACGTGCGCTGGTTGTGACTGTCTATTTTTATCTGTCTATTCCTATCCGTTAATTTTTATCTGTCTATTCCTATCCGTTAATTATTATCTGTCTATTCATTTTTACAGTAATAACTACATAGATATTCATTTTTATAGTAATAACTACATAGATATTGGAATACTTAAATAATATTCAAAGAAAAATAATATTTCAACAAATCTACTTTATTAAACACTCAGTAAACCAAACTTCAGAACACATAAACATTTTATAATTACTATTTTTAACTGATTCTCAGTTACAGAAATTTTAAAACATGTTCAGTTACGTTTATAGTCTCTTGTTTTTAATTTCCTATTGACGTCAGCAACATAGCCTTTGGTTCCGAAGCAAACGTTAAACCCTGTGTACTGATTTGTGAATACTAGATAATTAGATATTCTCACAATAATATAATTTTAAATTATACAATAAATTAAGTGAATATTAAATCAACATATATGTATGTTATATAGTTATTACATTTCCATTTTATTCTCCATGTCATTAACACAACCCATTCATTTTAACAATTTTCATTTATATGTAAAAAGTATTATTAATTAATATGCAATCAATTCGATCGAGTGAAATTGTCAAAGAATTAGGTAAGTAATAGCAGTTTAATAATCATAGATGATGGGTTGCAAATTCTAAATACTTCACGAACATCGATCAAAGTTTTTTTATTGTGAGTACAAGTGAATATTAAGCTTTCCTACAAACAATTCTATGTGTATAATATGCGGCACTTACACATTTAAATCATGTGTATACCATGCATATTTTTGGAAATGGATACCATATTTATTACATGTTGTTTTACGTGTTTATATGGTAAGTTATATGTGGTTACCATATGTTATAAGTATTGTATTTAACATGTTGCTATGAATGTGGTAATTAACACTTGGTAAACACCTGTTATAAGTATGGTAACTTACATGTGGATATGATGTGGTGTATACAATCTCTATTTGATATGTTTTTTTATGATATGGTTTTAAAATGGCATAACCACATGTTAATTATGTGTTTTTATGATGGTTAGATTGGCTCAATGTGGATAACACATATTCATACTCCATTGCCACATTAAAACCATTAAAACACATGGTAAATATGTGTATGCAATAGGGAATGGTTTGCAGGGTTGAAAACTTGTTCAATTCTCAAATTATAAACACAAAACGAAATAATTAGACACCAAACCCGTTATGAACTGATAATGTAAAGACGCGTTGTGTAAACAATGAAATTGTACTCTGTCCCTGATACAATTATTCCTTTGTTTCTTCTCTTAGTATTTTCTAAGAAAGGTTATATTTTCAATTTCTATATTGTAATTGATTAATTTCTGTAATATTCATCTAATTATGTATTTTATATATTTTTCTAATCAATTTGTGTACATTTAACTATTATTTATATTTTGTAAAAATGACTATCCCTTTAACTCCTCAAGGAAAGGCGAACGGCTTTTTTATAAATTAAATGTCATTATTGACTAAACTGATTAAATTGCCAATAAGTGACTGGCAGTTTTCCGCTTCGGCAGTTTTCCGCCTGGCAGTTTTCCGTATACCGTCTATTCCTATCCGTTAATTATTATCTGTCTATTCCTATCCGTTAATTATTATCTGTCTATTCCTATCCGTTAATTATTATTTGTCTACTATTCTTAGAAATTATTCATCTTAAATAATGGAATTATCCATCAAAAATATGTTCATAAAAAAAATATGTATTCATCAAAAAAAAATTCGCTAGGGTAAGTTCAGAGTTATTGGACACATCCATGTTTTCGGACACGTAAAAAAATACGTATAATGATAATTAAAACAACGTATTTAAAAATAAGTAACAGACGTTTTTTCTTACGTATACAAAAATAAGGAACCGCTCGTCTGATAATTCAAAACTTACTCTATATACCGCATATATGAATTAATTAACAGATAAGAATAGACTGATAATAATTAACGGATAGAAAGAGAGAGATAAGAATTAACGGATAGGAATAGACAGATAATAATTAACGGATAGGAATAGGCAGATAATAATTAATGGATAGGAAGAGACAGATAATAATTAATAGATTGGAATAGAGATATAATAATTAACGGATAAGAATAGACAGATAATAATTAACGGATAGGAATAGACAGATAATAATTAACGGATAGGAATAGACAGATAATAATTAACGGATAGGAATAGAGAGATAATAATTAACGGAAAGGAATAGTGAGATAATAATTAAAGAATACGAATAGACAGATAATAATTAACGGATAGGAATAGACAATTAATAATTAACGGATAGGAATAGACAGATAATAATAGACAGATAATAATCAACGGATAGGAATAGACAGATAAAAATAGACAGTCACAACCAGTGGACGTGTTCATGCAAGTGTTCTTTGGCAATATATAATTTCCCTGAGCATTTAAAATGATGCAAACAGTACTTTTACATACATATTTGCCTCCGTTCCGGTCCATTTTGGTCGGTTCCGGTGTTCATGCAAGTGTTCTTTGGCAATATATAACCTCAATATATAACCTCCTCTTGAGCATTTAAAATGATGCAAACAGAACTTTTACATACATATTTCGGTCCGTTCCGGTGTTTCTACGCATCGGGGATGTACCTAATTAATAAAATTAATTTCATGTAGGTTCCTATTGACCTTCCTATAGTCTATAGATGATACACCACTCTGTACTATTTGTTCACAAAATACAGCTGACAACTTGTAAACAATGCAACCAAATGCATAGAAAATATGCATTGAATCTTTTCAGCTATACCACAGTATTTTTTATTCTGCAGTTTAGGATAATTTGAAACTTTTCTGTGGCGCGATTGGGTTCAATTTTGTGAATAGATGCGCTGCAACATCCTCTTCAATCCTGCAGTATAGTAAAGTAAGAGTATGGTTGCTTGCACGTTGTGGAAGCAACATCAAAGGATAGAGGACCAATGATCTTTTATGTGGCATCATCAACTACTATTTGGAAGAAATTTGTTCTGGAAAAGCTGATGGAGGTACCGTGGACTCGTGGAGTGATGTTCGTTCGGAACGCGATCGGATTTGGGCCCAGGCCATTTGGATAGTTACTAGTTAGCGTAGCCTTTTCCTTAATGTGTACCTATGAATAAGTCTAAATAGACTAATGATGGTAGGTATGCTCACTTGATCCATGTTTCAGAGGCTACCTATTTGAAATCTGAGCCAATTACTAGTAATTGCCTTTTTTGCCCCCAGGGGCTCTATCCTGAAGCTGTCTGTGGTGAATGGAAGAGAAGGGGGTGGCGTCCCTTGGGCCCTGAACTGTTGTAATTTGGATTATGGATTGTCTTTTTTTCATTTCTACCATGTTTATCATTTTTTTAACGCTACTGCCAGAGTCACAGAGTGGAATAATAACTCATTTCAGATTGACTAGTAACTCTGTTAGGAATTTAGAATGAACAAAAATTACTCATTTTAACCCTAAAAAATGAAGAAATCAGTAAATTATTTTAAAAAATTTAACTCCGCAGTGACCAGGTAAAATAGTATGTCTAATGAACTCTCCATTTGTCTCTCCAGCTCTCTCCAAAATTCACCAAATTTCTCTCCAAAATGATCAAAGTATCATAAATTCTCTCCAAAATAACATTGTAGCATAGGGGAAAATTAGATATTTCTCGGGATTCTCGCCATTTGCAATTGGAGGGCTCAAAATTACTGTCATAAACTCGCCATTAAAATGGCGAGTTTGGACATGCTCTATTACCTGGCGCAGTGAAAACTTTAAAAAAAAAGTCATTTGAGCTTCATAATTGGGCTTGTTGTGATGATAAACATCACTGATGGGAATGCACGAAGTTAGGAGTAACTCTGTTAGAATTTATGTTTTCCAGTCTGGCCGGCGGCTACTGCCCAGTCTGTATTTCGTGGTAAATTCCACCGACATGTCGGTGGAATTTTTTCCCTTTGAAAATAATATTCTGGTAAAGTTGGTGGATTTATAGCTATTTATTCCTATGTTACCATTAATTTTCGGTGGAAAAATGGGCAAAATGTAGGTGGATCAGCCAAATTACTGGAAATTTATGGTGGATTTTTTCAACTTTTTCAAAAAGTCAGTGGAATTTTGTGCACCAAATACAGACTGGGCTACTGCCAGTCTGCAGAATATGGAACATTTTTCCAAGACTCTGCGGGAGTTTTTGAATGAAATTTTAGAAATTGGAGATCTCTGCGGTAGATTTTGAATTAATTCCTATGTTACCATTAATTTAGCTGCGGGAGATTCTGAATCTGCTGCTGAGAGTCAGAGAGTAGCTATCTCTCAAATTAAAAGTCTCTGCGGGAGAAGAGACACATTCTGCAGACTGGTAAACTGTTCTCCAAGAAATCCTCTACTTTGGCTTCTGTTCTCAGTAAAATTCATGTAAATATAGGAGGAAATTAAGGATTGTTCGTACAGAAAATGTTAAAAATGTCCCATATTCTGCAGACTGGTTGGAGGATAGCGCTAGGCCAGTCTGTATTTCGTGGTAAATTTTCCGTTTTGAAATTAATATTCTGGCAAAATCGGTGAATTTTTAGCCATTTATTCCTATGTTTAGTATGTTACCATTAATTTTTGGTGGATATATTGGGAAAATGTTGGTGGATTAGCCAAATTACTGGAAATTCATAGTGGATTTTTTCAGCTTTTTTGAAAAAGTCAGTGGGATTTTGTGCACCAAATACAAACTGGGCGCTAGGGTTATGCTCCAGTCTGAAAAGTACAGAAGGATTTGTGGATTAATCCTGCGCCCAAGTCCTATTTAATTCCTATATTCCCATATTATTTGCTGCGCCCAAATCCTAATTTCTGTAAAAAATCCTGAGTCTGAAGAGACCTTCTTTTCAGACTGGGTTATGCTCTTCAACTTCGAGATCTTAGATTTTTGTGTCAGGTAGGCTCGTAGGCTTCATTTACTATCACCTCTTCCATCCGTGAGTGCAGCCACCGGTGCTTGTGTCCCGTTTCGTCACATTCCTTGGTAAGTGACTGCATTCACGGAGTAGCTTTCCTCTCTGACTGCTTCTTCCAGTCCCTTGTATTTAATTTCCTTTTGACGTCAGCGATATGGCCTTTGGTTCCGAAGCAGACGTTAAACCCCTACTAAAAAAAAAATTAATTGGCTTTAACCCAGTCTGCAGAATGTGTCTCTTCTCCCGCAGAGACTTTAATTTGAGAGAGAGCTACTCTCTGACTCTCAGCAACAGATTCAAAATCTCCCGCAGCAAAATTAATGGTAACATAGGAATTAATTCAAAATCTCCCGCAGAGATCTCCAATTTCTAAAATTTCATTCTAAAACTCCCGCAGAGAGTCTTGGAAAAATGTTCCATATTCTGCAGACTGGGCTTTAACTGACATACTCTATAACATGGCACCCAGACTGTATTTCATGGTAAATCCATGTTTTAAAGTGTGGACAAAGTTGCCAGTATATTGGCGACTTTTGAGTGGTTAAATAAGTTGAAAAACATGTAAGTAACAAGTAAATTACTCTCAAAATAGTCTCATGAGATGCACATGCATCAGACATGAAGCATAAGGATATTTCCAAGTGTAAAATCTTCACTAGGAAGTCAAATTTCTTTAAAGTACCTTAAATGTGGCGACCTGGATCCATTTTTTCACTAAACTGGCGACTTTCCTTTCACACTTTGAAACACGGTGGTAAATTCCACCGACTTGTCGGTGGAATTTTTCTCCATCAAAAATAATATTCTGGCAAAATCGGTGGATTTTTAGCTATTTAATGCTATGTTACCTTTAATTTTCGGTGGAAAAATGGGTAAAATGCCAAGTAATAAAGCATGTCCAAACTCGCCATTTGAATAACAATATACCATTAAAATGTATGAAGAATCCCCTCTCCTGAAAAATAGCTTCTTTGTAGTTATGAGGGTGTTCTCGCAAATGAGCGATGATAAATATTATTACTAGTTAAAATGGCATTCCCTATTACTAGATTAATTGACATTCCCTATTACTAGATTAATTGACATTCCCTATTACTAGATTAATTGACATTCTCTATTACTAGATTAATTGACATTCCCTATTACTAGATTAATTTTTCGCTAGGGTAAGTTCAGAGTTATTGAACAGATCCATATTTTCGGACACATTAAAAATATGTATTATGATAATTAAAACAAAGAATTAAAAAATAAGTAATAGATGCTTTTCTTACGTATACAAAAATAAGGAACCCCTCGTTTGATAATTCAAAACTTACTCTATATACCGCAGATAAGAATAGACAGATAATAGTTAACGGATAGGAAGATACAGATAAGAATTAACGGATACGAATAGACAGATAAGAATTAACAGATAGGAAGAGACAGATAAATATAGTCAGTCACAACCTGTGCATGTATCATGCAATGATGTCATGGGAAAGACTATCAGTATTTTTTGTATTAAGAACATTTTTACTTATGTAATAAGTGTTTTCTGGATTAAGCTCTTTATATGTTAATGCAACTATCCATTCTTTAATATATAACCTCCATGAGCATTTAAAAGGATGAAAACAGTTCTCAGACATCCATATTTGGCTCCGTTTTGGTCCGTTCCGGTCCATTTTGGTTGGTTACTGTGTTCATGCAAGTGTTCTTTGGCAATATTTATCCTCCCTGAGTACTTAAAATGATGCAAACTGTGCTCTTACATACTAATTTGCTTCCGTTCTGGTGTTTCTACATACCCATAAATTTCTATTAATTTGGCTGATCCACAAACATTTTCCCAATTTATCCACCGAAAATTAATGGTAACATAGCTAAAAATCCACCGACTTTGCCAGAATACCAGACTGCAGAAACTGGTAAAGTGTTATCCAAGAAATCCTCTAATTTGGCTTCTGTTCTCAGTAAATTACATGTAAATAAAGGATGAAATTAAGGATTGTTTACACAGGAAATGTTAAAAATGTCCCATGTTCTGCAGACTAGGTAGAGATCTCTTATTCTGCTCGTAACTTCGTGCAGAATTAATGTAAATATAGGAAATAATTCAAAATTGTTCGGAGAGATTATCTCATATTCTGCAGACTGGAGACTTTCAGTATCAGATTCGGAATCTCCCGCAGCTAAATTAATGGTAACATAGGAAGTAATTCTAAATCTCCCGCAGAGATCTATCTCCAATGGTAAATTTGTGCTTTAGGTCCCCCACCGATTTTTGATATTTTCACGCTTATTAAGGAGCCATTTTAATATGTTTTTCACGAATAGCGTCAGACCGGGTGGCCTTGCGCACCTCAACATTCCAGGTGACGTTGTGCATCGGTGATTGACGGCGAATGCGTGAAAATATATCAAATCTGACAACATCATTGGAAAGAGCAGCTCTTAAACCCCCTTAGTCCATAAATTTCACGAAAATCGTAGGAGATTAAGTATAGATACTAAGTGTTCAAACAGAGACCTATGTTTTTTATAGCAAAATAATTATTTTGGACTAGAATCAAATCTCCGCAAACTTTGCTGTAGTGTTTTGATAATTATGCTCAAATTTGATTGCAATTTACGTTGGATACGCATAATTTACTGTAGATTAACGTCATGTAAGATGATTTTAATAATAATTATAAATTATTGAGATATAACCAATATACTAGATGCGCAAGAACACCCAGGGAATATTTTAATTCACGGGTGGACTTGCGCACATTTAATAATAAAGTTAAAGAGCTCTTATTCATTAATAAACCTGTGATATTCATCCCCAATACTCCTATAGTGTGACAATGGTAAAGTAATGTAACCAAAGTTTCTGTGTGACCAAGGTTCAGAATAGTAAACAAGCCAATCTTCTGCTATGCAACTGCCGTGAATATGCCCCGATTTGAAACTATGCAACTGCTGTAAATCACGGCAATTGCACAGCAGCCTCACAGCAATTGCACAGCAGCCTCACGGCAATTGCACAGCAGCCTCACGGCAATTGCACAGCAGCCTCACGGCAATTGCACAGCAGCCTCACGGCAATTGCACAGCAGACTCACGGCAATTGCACAGCAGACTCAAGGCAGTTGCATAAAAGATTGGGGCAGTTGCATAAAAGATTGGGGCAGATTCACGGCAGTTGCATAGCATATCGGGGTTAGATTTTCAATGCACAGTTTTTACATAGGATGAACTTGCGCACTGCGCAGTTTCATATTGGGTGTACTTTCGCGGTGTGCAAGTATACCCGGTAGGTGCGCAAAATTCACCCGGTTTACCCTCACGATCTTTGCGCACAGTTTTTCTATTAAACTTAAAGAGTTGAAACTTAGTATGCAGCTAGGTCTACCCTTCATCTATCTGCACACAAAAAATCAGATTGCTGATTTCTCCAGTTTTTCGTAAAATCAAAGTATGCGGAAAATGCGCAAAGCCTCCGACGCTACCATTTGTTGTGGAAACACTTCGTTTTAGAGATATACCGCAATTAAATTTCCAATAGGTTAGGTTATGTTTGGAGGTCTGGAAAGGTACATAAACATCACAGATACGTATATTGGTGGGCGTGCTGCCCCCGGGACCCCCCTGCCAGGGTGGAAAAATAACTCTCTTCTGATTGACTACTGACTAGTAACTCTGTTAGAGATTTAAAATCAACTATGTGAGAATTAATCCTAAAGACTACTCTGCAGAAACTACTCATTATTTCTTTTACCTATGTAGAAATCAGTTATTTATTTCATAATATTTGAAAAAATTGAACTCTGCATGCTATATATATACATGCTTTACTAATACTAAACAGGGTTAATCATTAATAAACTCCGCAGTTCAGTAGTCATGAGTAACTCTGTCAGAATTTGAGTTTTCCACATTAAACAATCATGATGTGTGCACTGCCAGACTGCAGGAACTAGTAAACTGTTCTCCAAAAAATCCTCTATTTTGGCTTCTGTTCTCAGTAAAACTAATGTAAATATAGGAGAAAATTAAGGATTGTTGGCACAGAAAATGTTAAAAATGTCCCATATTCTGTAGATTGGGTGTGCAGTAGTAGTACGACAAACCCACTCTGTATTTGGTGCACAAAATTCCACTGACTTTTTAAAAAAGCTGAAAAAATTCACCATAAATTTCTAGTATTTTGCAAGGTAATAAAGCATGACCAAACTCGCCATTTTAATGGCAATTTTGTGACAGATTTTTGAGCCTTCAAATTGCAAATGGTGAGAAATATCTAATTTTCTCCTATGCTACAATGTTATTTTGGAGAGAATTTATGATAATTTGATCATTTTGAAGAGAAATTTGGTGAGTTTTGTTCTTTAGAGAGACAAATGGAGAGTTTGTGAGCCTTACTATTTTACTTGGGACTATTTTGGCTTATCCACCAACATTTTACATATTTTTAAACCGAAAATTAATGGTAACATAGGAATAAATGGGTCTTTCCCATTTGACGAACCCCACCAGATTTAATTCAAATTACTTTTTCTTTTTTATATGTATTTTTGTCCATAGATTCTGAAAATCAAAACCGTTTTTTGTAGAAACTAATAGTTTTTAAGATATGAGGGTTTAAAGTTATTTATTTCCTATGTATTACTGAAGGATTGAGAACTTTGAAAAAATTCGTGTTTTCACGCTTTTTTGCCATTTTTGGTCAAAGATAGCCTTAATGTAGTTTGTTGTATCCACTAGTTTATTGTAATGCACACTTCATGATTATTTAATGATCTGGTAGGGGGATATGGGGGGTGGCATGTCCCCCATTACACATATATCAGCATTGAAGTAATAAATTGAAAATATCTCGGAAACTGGAAATATATCTCATAAATGTATTTCGGGGGGCGTGCCGCCCCTTGCGCCCCTCTGCCAGGTCATTAAACAATCATGAAGTGTGTTGTACAACAAACTAGCGGATACAACAAACTACATTACTGTTTCATGTAAAAAATCTATATTGTTTAAGTAATTTCAATGAAAACACCAGTTTTTTTCAAAGTTCTCAATCTTTCAGTAATACATAGGAAATAAATAACTTTACACCCTAATATCTCAAAAAGTATTAGTTTCTACAAAAAACTGATTTGATTTTCAGATTCTATGGAGAAAAATTCATATAATAATGTTAATTTAAATTAAATCTGTGTTGGTCGTCAAATGAGAAAGACCCAAATAAATAGCTAAAAATCCACCGACTCTGCTAGAATATTATTTTCAATGCAGAAAATAAGTCGGTGGAATTTACCATGAGATACAGTCTGGCAACAAACTAGCGGATACAGTGATTTACATTAACAGTTTCATGTCACAAAAATCTAAAAGGCGGAAAGCCTTGTGTATTCTACAAACTTAATGTTATTCCTACCAAAATTTAATTGCGCTATATCTCGAAAACGAAGCATTTCCACAACAAATGGTATTCATGAAAAACATCTTAAAATAGCTCCTTTTACCTATATTAAGTGTCAAAATATCGAAAATCGGCGGGGGACCTAAAGCACAAATTTACCTCTCCAATCTCTAAAATTGGGTTCAGATTTTTCTCAGAGTCTCAGAAAAATGTTCCATATTCTGCAGTGACTGAGTGCAGTCCAAACTAAAATTTGAAAATATTTACCACTTACCAGTCTGCAAAGCATGCACAATCAGTCTCCAGATACGAGATATTTAATTTTTGGGGCAATCAGTCTCCAAATGTTTTCCAATTTCTCTCCAATTTTCCAAAATCATTAAAATGGCCAAAAGTCTCAAATTCTCTCCACTATGACTAATTAGTAATTACATGTAAACATAGGACTTAATTCGGAAATTGTCACCGAATAATTTAGGAGACTAATTTGAAAGCCTCAACAGTTGCTGAATAAACTTAAGCCAATTACATATATGATATAGGGTCAAGCAAGTAAATTGCGGCACCCTAAGTAACTGCAGCCTTTAACAACAGAAACATCATAGGTTCAAAACACTCGCTAAAAACTTAAATTTATAAATTATAGCGTACACCGCGCTTCTTTTGGTAGGTATGCAACATTTTGATGTAATTTCGGTGCAGAATGTTTTAGAGATTCTCTTCTGAGGGCCGCAATTATAAATGAAAAGGCCGCAGTTTACCTGCATGACCCAATCCCTAGTAAAATTTAAAAATAGTAAGGTCACTATGGCTCATTATTCGCTCATAAACTTTCCACTTGTTTCTCCAGCTCTCTCTAGAAATTGAGATTACCTAATTTCTCAAATTTTCTCCCAAGTCCAAAATGATCAAATTATAAATTCTCTCCAAAATAACATTACAGCCCAGTTTGTATTTGGTGCACAAAAACCCACTGACTTGTTCAAAAAGCTTAGAAAATCCACCAACATAATTACATATTTGGGTGATCCACCAACATTTTTCTCATTTAGCCACTGAAATTTAATAGTAACATTGGAATGAATAGCTAAAAATCCATCTACTTTGCTAGAATATTTTTTTCAAAGGAGAAAAATTCCACTGACAAGTCAGTGGAATTTACCAGGAAATACAATCTGGATTACAGCATAGGAGAAAAATCGATATTTCTCTCCATTTGCAATTGAAGTGCTCAAAATAACTGTCAATAAATCGCCATTAAAATGGTGAGTTTGGACATGCTTTATTACCTGGGAATTGGGATCATATATCTGACTCTGAGCCACATTGCCAGTATGCAGAGTATGGGAAATTTTTACCATTTTCTGTGTGAGCTTGAATAATCCTTAATTTCCTCTTATATTTACATGTATTTTACTGAAAACAGAAGCCTAAGTGGATGATTTCTTGGAGAACACTTTGCCAGTTCCTGAATGCTGCAATCTGGCCACAGTGCCACTCTGAAAAATACCTTAGTTTAACATATGAATTTTATTATTTTAGAGGCCAAATGCAGTGGATTGATTATACAGTTCCCATTAAAACATTAATTTATTACTGTATTTAATTTGAAGGTTTACTAAACTTCATTAGAATAATTGATTCATCAGAAAAGAACACTTGGGTGAAAGCTTGGTTAGAAACTGACTAAAATATCTTCTGTGCTGCAGATCATGACCTTAATCGCAGACTTGGGCTGTTATCAAATCAAAAGGCGACCTTTTATTTTTGAATAAATGGGATTTTCAAAATTATTTATAGTTTACCTTACATTGTGAAGAAAGTAATTACAGAAAAATTATGCCTAAACTTAGGTGGATAGAGTATTTAGTAGTTACCTGGGATGGAAAATTCTCACCACATTACACATCCAATTATGTATTTGTGAATATAAAATTAATTTAATTAACTATCTGTCACAGCATTGTTAATAGATATAATTATTTGCAGGTTGGTGAAGATCAATTTAACTGATGATTCCTTTTATTTCGAGTGATAGTACATCAATATGTTGTTTGTTCTGCCTTCAGACATTGCCAGACTTATTCTCGGTGAGTTGAGATTGGAATTTTCATCTTTTTATTTTTGTATTGTTTGCCGTTTATTTAAAATGTACTCTTTATATGCAGATTATGCCGAGAGGATGAGCTGGGATAGAACAGCAGCGCAAATGTTGAAAGAGGTTCCCGAGTTGAAGGAAATTGCACAAATGAGAAGACAGCATGGAAAGCAAGTCAGAACATTAAGATGGCAGCAGTCTTTGGATGGGGCCCTTAGTGATTATATGGCTGCTAAAGAAACTGGTGAGGAGAAATTAACTATTTACATTGTAGATGAAAGAAATGAAGATTATTTGATGAATTAAAGTAATAATATACTTTTAACATACCTAGACTGCAAAACTGCTCAATATACTAAAATAAATTTACCAGCTCATTATTTCATCCTTTTACAGTAACTGCAGCTTGTGAAAGTTATCCTTACATTTTCGAAAATGTTCCTACTCAAGATACTCTGGCAAAGCAAGTAGAGTATATGGTCAAAAGAGTAACTACATACACTAAACTGTTAGAGGTTAGTATTGTATAAAACTAACAACAGATGAGATGTTTTGGAGTAGCTTCTCTATTTGCCTAATGATTGAAAAGTGACTCAGGTTTACCAATCATTTTTGTGCGAGTCTATTTCAACAACTCTATCATAGCAATGAAATTGTCAGGTTATGTGCATCACCTACCTCATTGTATTTTGATTCATTGACTGAAATAGTGAAAGTTGTTTTTTCCCTTTTCCCTGGTGTGATGCCTTGTACTAAATGTCTCTTATTTTAGCAATGATTAGCAGTGACCTTTTCACAGCTCCTCTTTTTCTTCCTATCCTAAATGTGAGGATCACTTACTCTGTGAATTTTTATGCTTATGAAGAATCTAGAGTTGCTTGATCTTGGTACTTCTCTAACTACCATCTGATTCTAATGGTAACTGAAACAAAAAACCTTTGTTGTTGATAAATACTAAATAGCCTTCCTTTCTGCTTCCATGATTGTAGCTACTTATTTGTTCTGTTTTGAACTTTTATTGATCATATTGTTTTTGTTGTAGCTACTCATTTTATACCAATATAAGACCAATGATGAAATTTTTACTGTCTATTTCCTATCATCTTTAATGTTAAAACAAGTAAAAGACTAGAGCTCAAATGACATTCCCTTTAATGTGTGCAGGTTTTATGGTTCATAAACAGAACCATATTACTCCAATCTGTATATTGATATCTGCAATTTCATCAGTTTCTTAATGTAGCTAGCTAGTATTTTTAATTTTTATATATGAAATATATATTATTAATCCTAGGCTACCAGCGTCAGTAGCAGCAGTCAATCTCAAAATAGACGATCAAAAGTTCAAAATATGATTTTGAGAACAGAGCAAAACGTGCCGAAACAAAAGGAGGTTTACGTAAGATATTCTCAAGAAATGGGTGAGTTTAAAACTAAATAATTGAACACAATATTTGAAATCGAATATTTCTTACCTAAATATATTTTCTAGGCTTTGAACACCCTATATCTGAAACAAATGAGGAGCAATCTGGAAAAGACACAGACCATTGTGACATTGAGACTGCACCTGAGATTGCCTCTCCCTCTCACCCATCTCAAAACAATCTCTTAATTGCTTCATGTTCTGTACCTAAAACTTCAAAGCTATCTCCTAAGAGAAAATGGTTAGTAATTGGCCAAGGAAAGAAAAGAGATTGTGATATGCCTGATCTTTACCACCTAATGGGTAATCACACCAAAATTGCATTAATATTTTATCTAGTCTGCCAATATTTTCAATGTTGGTTTTTATAATTTTTGATGTTTGTAATATCAGTAGATAACTAAAAGTGATTTAAAGAATGAATCATATCGATTTTACTTTAGCTTTCAATATGATGCTCCCACAGTTGTTATAACTACTAGGGGCTCTATCCTGAAGCTGTCTGTGGTGAATGGAAGATGGTCCCTTGGACCCCGAACTGTTGTATTTGGATTATTTATTATCTTCTTTCATTTTAACCATGTTTATATCATTTTTTAACCCTACTTGCAGTTTTAGAGGATAGTGCAAGGGTTATGCTCTTCAGCTATGAGGTTTTATTTTTATTAGGTAGGCTCGTACGCTTCATTTACTATCACCTCTTCATTTTCCTCTTCCATCCGTGAGTGCAGTTATTGATGTTTATGTTCTTTTTCTTAACATCGGCAATGGGTAGTGCCGCATTCACAGAGTAGCCTTTCTGATCCATGAACGTAGTCACCGACGGTGGTAGTTGACTTCGTTCATGGTGTAGCTTTCCCTTCTGACTGCTTGTTTTAGTCTATTATATTTAAGTTCTTTTGGACATAAACAATATTGCCTTTGTTTCCAAAGGAGATGTTAAACTCCAATTGAATAGAATTTTATAACTGCAAATTAAATAATTAAATGTCATCCTTACTATCATTGCAGTCTCAACGTCAGGAAAAGAACTGCTGCTGACTGCAAACAGGTTGGTGCTCAATGTCTGTTATCAATTGGTATCAATATTATCTTAAGTTGAACTAAAATTTGATTACTAGTGAATTCTTATTTATTATATTGGGGAAACTTAATAGTTTTCAAATTTCAACAACAATTATCTATCTGATTTTTCTTCTCGCACTCAGTATCAAGAGCAATTATTGCATAACGTCTTCAATAACACTGACTTTCCTGAACGTTTAGCCGACTGTATCAACAAAACTCTGGCAAATAAAAATTACACATCTGATGAAGCAGCAAATATCAATCAATCAGAACTGAAGCTTCCTGACAAAATGTACGGGACTAATTTGGATGCTGATTGTAATACTGTGTCTGCTACTAATAAAATGCCTCATAGTGTAGTTACTGAAACGGTCAACAAAATATTGGATGATCCCATCAGTGTCTGTTTGTTCGATGAATTGGGTGAGTACCAACATACTTTTCTCTCGCTCTTATAGCTAGCTACCTGATGATGTTATGATTCATTGAAATAAGAGCTCGTCTCTCTCATTTTACAGGCATAGCTCCAATGCACTCAAAGACTGCGTTGCCCATTCCTTCTCCCCCAAATAGAATGCTGAACACTCCCATACCTCAGCATGACTTAACATTGACTCAAAATGACAATGATGTATTTGACTACCATACAGAATCTTTCCTCACTTCCCCTCCACATCCCAATGTTCTACCTACAAAGAATTCAGAACCACCAAACACTCTTGCTGATGGTTATCAGTACAGCAACTCTCATGTTAGGGAAAGTAATCCTAGTTTATTGAAAAGCTCTGAGCCAATGAACAGTTTTCAAAGTTACGCTTCAACAAGCACTGCAGGGATGAGTAATTCCTCCGTTAATGGTGCTGTCATGAGTGACTGTGATGGAGTACTCCACCACAACTCTCCATCTGCTCCTCCTGCAGAGCCTTCTTACTCTAGTGCAGACGCTATGCAACTGCCATCGGCTGCTCTTCAGAGCAAAATGCAAGTGTCCAGGTAAACAAAACATTATTTAGGAATGCTATAAGGAGTAATTTCGACAATTGTTTGGTAAAGTAAGCTCTGCTCTTGTGGCAAAAAAATAATAATAACTGATGCAATATAATAATCCTTTAATATAGATAATGAATTTTCTGCGTGATATATATTCGCTGATCTGAAGTGCTAGAAAACCTACTTATCAAAAAAAATAAAAAATAATAATATAGCTAACTAATGGAAATATGATTTAGGAATAAACTTATTATTTTCTCTATTATTGAGTTACAACAGCTAATCATACATGGCCATCACATAAATATGTTTTATATTTTTATTAAAGACATAAATCTTGTACGTTTTTCTTATACATATAGGAATGACATTATTAACCCTTATAGTGTTCATTATTTTGCAGCTAGTTACCTATGATAATTATCTATAACATAGAACTAGAGTACTGGACTGTATTAGCTTTGTATGTTAATTTGCAGTAATTTTATCAGCAATATATATAGCTGGTAGTGGTAGACTTGTGGCATCAATTTATTGATACGCAATGGATGTTGCGTATCAATTTCTGTTCACTGTCTGTCGGACATTAGAAATGATCCTCAACCAAACAGGGCTGTGGAGTCGGAGTCAAAGCTATTTTTGGTATTTAAAGTCTAAACATTCAAATGACTCAATATTGCTTATAAAAATACTGTTAAACTGTTTGTTGGAGTCGGGAGCCGATAAATTGAAAATAAAGGAGTCAAAGTCTAAAATTTTATGTACCGACTCCGCAGCCCTGCAACCAAATTTGCCAGTCCAATATTTAGGTGCATAACTATCAGTCTCATTCTTCACCCCTTTGTTTCACAGGTCCAGTATGAACTGCTCTCTGCCAATATTACCTACTGCCAATGTTTCTACCAGCCTTCCTACCGAGAACACCTCCACCACCGTCAGTGCTGTAGAGTCTTCCCCTAGATTGCCTATCATCAGTATGAGTATTCCTGGCTTTGACAACACCAAAGATAAGATGAAGGAATTGGCTCAGAAGAACAATCAACCTGCCACTCCTCACACCTCTACCAAAATTATTTTGATTAATAGGAATTATACCAGGCCAGTGGGTGAGTAACTGTCCATTTTATTGCTATGAAAATGTTATGATATAATTCCAACATGATGGCAAAATTATTTATTAATTTTTTTACTGATACCATATATTTTACAGATTCCACTGTAGTGAAAAAGCCTCTGATACCAAAATCAATATCTTGTGGTATGTTTCATTATCAGTTGATCATTGATTTCATAAATATATTTTCTAATATTTCTGCAGAAGCAAATGCCTAGTTTAATGAGGCGTTTGCTGAACGGGTTTTTAATCTTTTTCTTTTCTACTGTGTTAAGTAGCTACTTATTTATATCTTATTGTAATATTTTTTTTAGTGATCAAATATTGTAAATTTCAAGCAATCGCTTACAATTCCAAGTTTTTAATTATAATTTTCAACCTATTTCTATTATTCACTTCTCTCGCTATTACAGAAACCTTAACCAGACCCATGACAGTTACACTTCCGAACCGCATTGAAGTTAAGGTCAAAGAACCAATCACTGCTGCTTCATTTAATGCCGTTCAAAGGAAGAAGAAGAAAGAAGAAGAACAAAAGAGAAAAGAAAGTATTTTAAGCTCTCACAATGTCTCTGAAACGAGAAATGAAACTCAAGATACAGAATCTCTCACAAGCACTGATAGTGATGTCAATAATTTGGTGATGATGGAACTTCCTCCTGAAGCTGCAATGGCTCAACCAACTGAATTGAAAGAGATTAACAAAGGATCACAAACCAAAGAAATTGAGACTGATGTATCTGCAGTTTCAACTCGTAGAAAGAAGAAACAGAATGCTAACAAATCACACTCTCCAGGTGTTGTGGCAAAAACTTTAGAATTATTTGAAAATCCGTCCACTCGTCGAAAAACAACTAGGTCACAATCAGCTATGAAAACCTCTGTACCTGGAAAACAATTGCTTAGTACAACTAATACTAGAGGGTCTCAAAGTACACCTAGTTACAAGAAGAAGAGTCACATACGTGTTCTTGAGTTCGAGACTCCACCTAAATCTGGCTTCAGACGATTCAATAGTCGGTCTCCCAAACGAGCATCTACCAGATCACTCTTTTCTGGCCCAATTGATAAAAAGAAAGGCAATAAAAATGTAAATCTTAAAGATAAGAACCCTCTTAAACGGAAACTGAATACTATTTTAGAGATATCACATGATAATGTTGATGGAGACTCGAACGAGGTGATCCGTGAACCTCTGCCAAAAAAGATGAAAAGAGACGGTGTGATTGTTCAAAGTGTACCTGCTATTGTCATTGATGAAGGTGTTGGTGAGAATGCTGTGATACAGTCAAATGATGAATTTGGTGCTGAGCAGTTAATCAATCCGAATGAAGATTTGACCACGACTTTTTGTTCTCTTAAAACGCCTTGCAAGTTTTCCTCTCTGTCTTTAGAAGCTCAAACTCCTTTCGCTGGAGCAGCAGCTAGTACTTCTAAATCCATTGGCACAGTCTCCAAATACGATTTGAACACTCCTTTGTTACCTCCTATTCAGCCTTTGGTATCTCCAATTAAGACTCCTAATTTTAAGAGCTCTCGAAATAAAACATCAAAGGAGCAAACATTCACTCAAGATGAAAACTCTGTTTCTTCTATTGTGAATAATGCTGGCTTAGATCTATTTGACGAAGCATCTTTAGATGTAGGAACTTTTAACGATTCAAAGAATTCATCTAGTAAGAAAAAAACAAACCTCTCGAAATCAAATTCAGAACATTCCGATACTTCATCCGAGAAAATGTCTCCGAGTAGTCTTGGAATTGCGTTGGAAAAAGCAATTGAAGAAGTTTGTGGAAATTCAATAGACTCCACCAAATTCTCACTCAACAAAGATAAGGCAAAAGTAAATGAAAATGCGTTTCCTGAGAATATTGAAGAAACTGGAAATTCAAACGATCTAGTGATACCACTCTCTAATTATGATAACATGCATGTAAATCAAACTGTCAATATAAATCTACCTGAATTTACCCAGTCAACCACTCAATTATTGGATATTGTCGATCATCTTGAAAGTGCTAATATAGTTGACGGTTCTTTCTTCAGTACAAATAAATTAGATGCAAATCTTAGTTTGGAAAAAACAAAGAAATCTAAGCAAAACTCTGCTAAACAATTCGATGGGGACCATAATGGTTCACCTAAAATTTCTAATTCTAAAGATGTAAATAATACTGCTGCTTCAATTCAAAACTTATTTGGTTCTGATTTTGATAGCGATTCAGATTTCTTAACTCCTATAAAGACCAACAACAATACCCCTTATAAATCCAAGAGTTTAACACCTAAATCCAAGAGTTTAACTCCTAAATCCAAGAGTTTAACTCCTAAATCCATGAGTTTAACTGTTACATCAAAGAACAAAACTCCTAAATCCAAAAGTCAAACTCCTTCGAATACCAAAACGCCTTCTAAGACTGAAGCCCAGTCCTCTTCCAAGGTTCAGGATTTAAGTCCTGCTATCGCCAAAAATCCAACTCCAATCAAGAATAGAAATTCTCTCAAAAATGTGAAGTCTCATAGTAAAAAATATACTAAATATAAAAACAAATCAAAATCTGGTAAAAAGAAGCATTCCACTAGAGACGTTCACGTTAGAAGATCTAGTAGAATTGCCCAAACGTCTCCCGACTCAGAAAAGTTAGACCCAGATTGTAAACTGAAAGAAGTTCTTGAAGCTAACGTTAATACAAATCCTGAAGTTGAAGCGAACATACCCAGTCGAACACCTAAAAAAAACCTAAAACAGAAAAGTCCCGCTAAATCTCAAAACTTCTGGATGAATTGGACTAAACGTTTTACGGCGGATGAAGAAGACCTGAATGAGTCATTGCCTGATATCGCCATTACGGGAACTAAATTCGGTAAGAATTTGTTATATTTAATTTATTATTACTATAAACAAGTTTGCAACACTAATCATATGGATAATAATAACATTTCCATAACTTAGTTCAAACTTTTGCATATATGTAGCTACTTGTAGCGATTCCACAAACATATTATTATTAAAGATATATTTCACAATTTTTGTATAGTTATGGCCTTTAACTGTAGTACTGAAAGATTGCCTTCAAAACTAGAGTCAAATATTTTATTTCTCTCTTCATTTCCAATTGCCTTTCATTTCTTTAATACGAAGTGATTCTTAAACATTATTTCAGATGAGAACAGAAGACAGTCTCCTATTAAAAGTGGCAGTCCTAAGCCTTCTAAAAGCAATTGTGAAGAAGGGAGTCTGAGTCAGTCTTACATTGAACTGGAGAGTCAATTAGCCAGACTTGATGGGACATACGATGGCACAGGCGTGCCCGACACTCCCGGTAAATCGCTCTCAGTCTTTGCCTACCTCCCCAAAACTCCGGAGAAGGAGTTGGCTTCCATCTGTCGCTATATTGTGAAAGATAATCCCAAAGCCATGGCTGTCGTACCTTCTTGCAATGACATCTCTAATAACTGCAATACTGATTACAGTCACCTCTCTCATGCAGCTCTCTGTAACTCTACTGCCTTGTCAAAGTCTTCACAATTGTATTCTGGACAAACAATCAATGATTTGCTCTTAACATCTCCAATCAAATGTGATTCTAATGCCATTGATCGTGCTGAAGAGTCCATTAATAGTCACCTACCTCAGGAAAAGGCAAAGAATCCTCTCACCACCAATAGTCTAGCTGACAAGGAAGACATTGAAGAGTCTGCCGAAGAAGATTTATTCGTAGTGGAGGATGAAGTTGAAGTGAACCTGTTCCTTTCTGAATTAGTGGTTCTCACTCAAATGAACATAGTAAATGAACCGGATGTCTTTAGTTATCCTCCAGAAAGGTAATTCCTTCTATTTTCATGTTGCCATATTATTTGATGTAGCTATCATGATATATACTTTGAGAGTTATCAGTTCAGCTAATGTCAACTTTAATTATTTTCATGTTTTCTTTTTGGTAGAACTTACTTATTTTATTTATTATTTATTTTTGCAGCTCATGTGACGATGAAATACTCCAAGACTTTGAAAAGTTATCTTCCACAGAAGAGAGTCATGAAAATGCTCTAGTAGCTGATATGTCTGTTTGTGAAGATGCTGATGATCCAAATAAAATCCAGATAGAAAATAAACCTGAAAAAATTAATAAGGTATCGCCCAATAAAAGGAGCAAGGCTAGTACAGACATTTCGTTAGACAAGGTGAATAAGGCTCCAAAAAAGAAAAGTAAGAAAGGAAGTGTAAAACGTGAATCTAAGTCTAAAAGAAGTAACCTCAAGGCCAGTGATTCTAAATCTGAGGGAACTATCGATCCGGTTGTGTTTTCCGAATTTAGAGATAAAATAATGGCTGAAAATAGATCAAAAGCTAGAATGACAGATGCTTCTGATGAGGACCTTCCATTGAGTGTTATGCTCAAGAAGAAAAAGAAAGATTCTCGAAAAGGAAAAGGAAAGAACAAAGCTAAGCCTGTTACTGATATTCAGAGAGTAAATGACAGTTTGCGAGATGAGACTAAAGCGAGAAAAACTGATAACCAACATGGTGTTGGAATTACCTCTAATGATGAGCCAGCAAAAGTGGCCGCTTGTGATGAGGTTGCTGAGATAAGCACTCTAGATCAGAGTGCTGAAATTAGCACTCATGATCAGAGTGCTGAAATTAGCACTCATGATCAGAGTGCTGAAATTAGTACTCATGAACAGAGTGCTGAAATTAGTACTCATGAACAGAGTGCTGAAATTAGTACTCATGAACAGAGTGCTGAAATTAGCACTCATGATCAGAGTGCTGAAATTAGCACTCATGATCAGAGTGCGGATAAGAATACTATATTACAAGTAAGTTTTGTTTGTTAGTTCCATATTATGCATAAATTATAGTTGAAAAGATATAAGTTATTAAGATATGAGTATAGAAACTAGACATCTTTCTATTCGAAAGCTCAAATCTTACAAACCCTCAACGTTGATATTTTAAAAACAACCCTGTGATAAATACTTCCTTTACTCTCCACCCTTTATTTGATACAGTTCCAATTATTGACTTTACTCTGATATCGTCAATCATAGCTACTCGCTTCATGAAACAATCTTTGTTATATTTGTTTAGCATCAGCTTCGTTTTTTAGTCCAAAAGAAGATGTTGCTACCTACAACTCCATTAATTATTTCGATATCATTTATGGTGCTGGAATAATTCGTCACCGTATTTTCTCCATTTTGCCATATTTCATATTATTAATTTGTTTCATATTTAATTTCGCCAAGATATTTGCCATAGCTATTTTCTATTCTTCCAAATCTTCAAATTAATGAATGAATGATACAATAGCTATATACAAAACATGGTTTTTACAATACAAAATATATTTCTGATAAATAAGTAATCTTCCATTATTTTTAAATAAATTATTCCAAATTTCAAAATAAACTATTTCAACATTCGAAATGAATATAAACTATTAAATAATGAGATAATATCATAACTTGGTATCAACAATACGAGTAATTTATACAAACCTAAAAACCTCAGATCAAACCATTTCAAAATCTCTGGAGGAAATTTGAAAAATGGTATAAAATTGTGTTGAGTTGAGGCAATGTCACGCGAGCGTTGTTAACTCTGAAGAAATTATTGTTTAACCAATTTCAAATGTATCCATGCTCCGCGATGTACTTGGAGCGTTTCAACGCTCTAAAAACGATTGTGTGACGTGGTCTTTAATATAAAGATATATAAATAATAGCTATGTGTAAAAAATTTATAAATACGAATATACAAAAGAAATACAGAAAATTTTCCTCAGCGAATTGTCCAAACACTATCATTTACGTATCACTATTTTCAGAATGTCCCTCCTGAATCCTGCGATAAGTTGCTTCCCTTCCCCCGACACCCTAAGTTCCTCTTCACCGACACGATGTGCTCAGATGCTGCCACTCCTAGCCACCTGAAGACGCTTCCCACCACCTCCACTCCCTTACTGGAGAGTATGTCTGGTAATGGCATCAGCTCCAACCACCCCAACATCCTTGGCTCTGGCTCTTACTTTCCAGAGGAACCGAAAACTCCTGAGAAATACGAAGTAACTAATTCATTTGAAGGGAAGAAAACAAAAGTAGCAGCTGTTAGACCTGACGAGGCAACCTGTTCACGAGGTGAAGCTTCAGAAGGAGTTCTTGGTAACCAAGTGACAAGAGGAGAGGAGTCTCTTTCAATCACTGGGGAAGGTCTTGGCAAGAGAAAACTTGACGCTGAAAATAACGAGAATACCATCCCCTCTAAGAAGGTATGCACTGACAGTTGATTTATTCCTTTCCCATTTTAAAATTTATTTTTGGTGTATTTTTTTTATAGTTATTTCTCTGTAGTACTTATATTGGAAATTAATTGAAATCGATTTGAATGAAGTATAATTAGTAGAATTGCCAATTAGTAATTTCAAAATTATATAACCATTTTTTGTTCATTTTTAAGTTTTCATTCCCTCTAAATTTTTTTTCAGAACAACTCTCTGCTGAGAAATAAATCTCGCTTTGCTCTGATGAAAACAATCCACAAAATCTATCAAAAGAAGTGAACAGACGTCAAGTTACGACGTCTGCAAAAGAACAAATGGAATCTATTTTATCGTTTACACAACTTCGAAGTTAGCAACTGTTGCAATGGTCATAAATCTATGGATATGGTTTAGAAATTTTCTTAATTCTATTTTATGTTTTCATTTTATTAATCAAGGAAAAGGTTGCATTTATTTTCTGCATGTAATAACTCGTTTAATATTATTTTTCTATTATAGCTCGTACTTGTGGTTCTTGAATTGCATTTAAGCTAAAAGTCTAAATTAGATCCAGACGGAAGTTCCTGATTAAATATTTACCTAGTCTCAATTTATTGGGCGATGTATTTATTTATTCTACTTCCCAATCAGTTACACACTTAATGGTATTCAAATTTTAGTTAGGTAATGAAATTAATTCCAAAGAAAATCAGATTTTAGTTAATGGTGAAGTAGATATTATTTTAATGTATGATAATTATTTTTTAGTTCTTTTTCCGCCGATAATATCTTGTTCTTTTCTTTTATTTCCTCGGTTTTAAGTTAAATGTACAAACTAGCTAATATCTACGACAAATTAAATACATGTAAATAGGATTGTATTTTCAATAAATTATTTCGAAGTAATAACTTCTTCATTTACCATCATCGTATTATTTTAATGCTACTTTGGCTTGAGAGAATAGCTCTCCAAGATGTTTAACTAAGAGGTCTACATTTTTGCGTCTGATAGGAACCATTTGCTGTACCAACCGCATCCATAAGCACTGTCACATAATGATGGTACTTTTCTATCTCACTCCATTTGACATGTAGCTAAATTCACACACGGCAATTTTTATATGCTATGTGTCTAAGCAGTGTTGAGGATATCGCTTTGGAACATTTACTCTGTGAATGTCATGAAATAAAACAACGATGCTGTTCTATCTAGGAAAATATATTTATGCATACCAATATAGAAAATGAAGGTAAGTTACAGAGATTTCTTAGAAACGATTAGCATATTTCTGGAACTGTTTAGTTAATTCCTACTTTCTATGAGTTAGGGTACAGAGTACCTGCAGGGGATGGTTTATTACAATCACCTCCATCGTGAACTGAAAGTTGGGACCAAAAATTACCAGAACAAACCATCAACTAAATCAGGTAATTAAATTGTGAGGAGACTGATTCAAAAGTCAAAGAATTTGGCTTAAAATATTATCCAATTAGAAGATATTTGCATCAATTTTGCCAAGAAAATATACTATTATATAAATTATAATTAGTTAAGCATATATAACGGTTGAATTCTAGTTAACTTAGTATATGAAGTTGAAAATTAGGAACATGTATATATTTCAACCTATTTAATTAATCTGCAGTAAAATGACACCCACTATGTGCGATAGTCAGGGATAAATTATATATAGAATAGGGGTAAATATATATATTGTGATAAGTTGATAAATTATATTAAAAACCAATGATTATGGGAAAATGATTTAATACAAATCTAATTTATATATAAGAATATATTTTTTCACTATTAGTATTATACAAGGTATATTAACTACAAGGTAGAGTATTGCGCAGGTTCATATCAAGATGATTACAGTTTTGTTGTGAAAGACGCTGGCTGGTGTGCGGCCGTGTGCCCCATGATAATTATTTTTACATAGAAACAAGGTCTGTTATTCATTCTTTTTCGAATAAAATGCCTTTCAACTTGTTTTTTTGGACTAAACTGGCTGTATTCAGCATTGTGAAAACTTTTCATATATATTTTAGTAAGGTTTAATAGGGAAAAACGTATTGTTTTTCTTCAAAGTACGTTGATGTAAGAGCTGTCGATCCTGTCTCTTCTTATCCTGTCTATTTCTTCCTAATTCCTACATTTTTAGAAAACCTAAATAATTCAATCAGAACAATTACACTTTTTTCATTGCATCCGCACACAGCACAAACAACCACGGCAAATATTCTAATTTACAAATAACTAATTAAGTCGATGTATCTATTATTGCAGGGGCACACGGCCGTGTGTTCGTATGTGCGTATTTGTTTATGCGCAGAGGAGTCTAAAATTCGTATCAAGGCGTAGCATACCTTGTTAAGTTAATATACCTTGGTATTATAGGTACTTACTGAAAATATAACAACTACTATTGTAATTAAAAATAATTTACTATAGTTAAATGTAATTGATTATATTCAATTCCCATTAAAATTAATCCAATTTGCACTAAGCATTAAATCTGTTAAATTAACTACAATAATGTTACTGTACTGTCATATATTTAATTATTAGTACTTAAAATATGCTACAGATTTCATCTATATTTTGAAATATGTGTAAATAACTAAAAAGTGTCATATCCCAGTAAGCTTCGCTACTTTCAGTTATTTTAATTGTTTAGTGTATTTTATAATCTGCAAATAATAATATTTTTTTTCGGCACCTCCCTCAGAATCTCATTTGTTGTTCATTTGTGGATGTAATAAACAGCAGCGCTAATCACTTCTTCCTCTGGAATGGACTTGAAAGGCTGCACTCCATCTTCTGCTGTGAATAAACACATCTTCTTTTCGGAGAGTATTTTGTAGTTGAAAATATCGCAACACACCAACTGAAAAGAAAACATATCAAATACTACCATCATGTTTTACAATTTTAATTTAATCTTAAGAGCCAATATAAGGTAACCCTGGCTCTAATTGTATTTATGTCACTGTAAATATTACCCGAGTGGCATTTGAAGAGTTGGAAGTGAAAATGGCTTTGTAACCACTTTCAGTTGCTATCTTTATGTTGTGTCTTTCCATGGCCACCACTAGAGCCATGTTTTCTTTTGCGGTCATTGTCTCTTTAGTAGCCATCAAGAAGCTGTGGACAACCTCTCCAGGATTGGAAGGAAGGGTTGACCTGCAAAGTTCGAACAGGTATCGTTAATATCACTAATACACGAGGTAATAGTAAGGCATGTTATTTAATTTCTAAAAATAATTCACCTCACAGCAGCCTCTACATCCTCCACTGCAGCGAAAACATACTCAATGGGACCTTCGAGGGATAACTCAGGTTCTTTATGGAGGTCTGAATTGAAGGAAACACCGACAATTTGGCCATCCTTGTCACAAGCAACGAAACTAAGAAAGTAGATGATCCAAATTATATTTCAAACGTATACTATTTAACCAATAAAATAACGATATAAATATCCATTGTAATCTCTTGTAGAATGTGAATAAACATCAATGGCATCCTAAAAGTCATTTCAATTTCAGTGAAATGAGCAAAATTAACCATGTATGGCACTGAGTAGTGAGTATTCATTTACTTTTTCTGGGTAGTGCCAGAAGTGTTGATTTAAAATTATTATTTGAGATTCACTTATCTTACCTGAGGCCATGACTGACGAAATCTTCCCAGTGTCTGTTAAGCATGACATGGTAGTCACTTTCAGTCACACCGCACGTTACCTCTAGAGAATTCTTGCTAGTGAAAGACTTGGCAAATATGCTGAATAGACATGAAAGAAATTGGCATTGAATGTCCATTTGGATTTGTTAGTGAATTAAATGCCATTTATTAGTTAAATAAATGAAGATATTTCATTTACAGTCTATTATGACACTCTGTCTCACTGAATGACTTCCTCCTTCATTTCATCGGCGATTGGGTGGAAGGAGAACTGTTCCTCCGTTTCAAAGCTATCTGAAGAATACGAATTCAGATTCTGTTTGCCAATTATCGTGTGGACAGCATCAAGAAGAGTCTCACACTCTAGAAACTCAGTGAGACCTGTGAATATAAATATAAAAATAAAACACCATTTCATCAGTTTTCAATTTGTCGGGATAGATAACTTATATTAAAAGAAAATGGACGTCGAACCCTAACTGAAATTATGAAAAGAATTGTACAGAGTTTCCACCTGATGATCAGATACTATTAATTATCTCTATGAATAGAAACTTACCTATTTGGATATCAAGATCCTGAAGTCCAGTGATAGTCATCACTACATTCAGAGAATTTCCTCCAATGTAGAAATAATTATCTTCAATGTTTATTTTCGATGGTGACACTCCAATAACTTTTGACACGACTCTTAGCAAAGCAACGGCGATACTCCGCTCAGAGGGTGTGAGGCCCGCTAGCGTCGACTCGGGGATCTCAACATCTAAGTAGGACACGGTGATAAATACTAGCTACTACCATGTTCATTTTTCTGATAATGTACGATATTTAATAAAAGTCTAACCTTCAATGGAAACATCGACCATCTTTAGGAGACTCTGACGATCCACCTTCCCGTTCACGAGTAGAGGCATTTCGGTAACTCTCAAAAGCTGGTATACATAAATTGAGTAATCAAATTATTTACAGTTCCTCTTAAATGTCCTCAACTCTTAGAATAAAGAGTGGAAAATTTATTTTAAGGTGTTTGGAAATATTTAATCCATTCGTGTTAAAGATATTTAAAAAAATGTAATTTAATATTTCTTCAGTAAACATTAAAATGAATTTTCTAGAATATACGTTCCTGTGTTGCATAGAGGGCCGTACTCACGTAGAGTTTCTTAAGTCTTTCCACCAGACTTTTTGCTAAGCTCCTCCTACTTTTCCCACGAGAATATAAGAAAAAACAATATTATTATTATTTATTTCAGTTGGTATCCATGATTCCTGCAGGTATCATGTATACCAACTGAAATAAATAATAATAATATTGTTTTTTCTTATATTCTTGTGGAAAAAGTAGGAGGAGCTTAGCAAAAAGTCTGGTGGAAAGACTTGAGAAACCCTACGTGAGTACGGCCCTTAAGTAAGTAGCTATCTTTCTATTAAATGTTACACTTGGTAACGGATACCACGAAAGCTTGTGAAATTTGAAAAATATTATAAGGGTCTATATTTATTTCATTTGGTTTATAGAGATTTAAAAGATAAAAATAACTCTTGTATATTATCTAGTTTGTATCCCAGATCGGAAATTATTAAATAAAATTTGTCTATATTATTATATTTGGTAAATTAGCTTGCTATATATATCGAAAGTATGATGAAAACATTACAGTTTTAATATCATTTTTAGTGTTTTATTGTATTGCTTATTCATTACAGGTCATACTTTATATTCTTAAAAAATCTATATAGTAGAATCATGAGGTCATGCAAATACGTTTGCTATTTATTTAGTACATTCGAACACCAGTTCTATTACTCTCAAGAAATAATTCGTAACTCTCTCCATTTACGAATGTTATAAACTAAATTTTCTCAATTAAAATAAAAAAAACAGACCTGTGGCACCATATAAGTAGGAAGTTTATCTTCGAGCTGTCTCTTAAACTTGTGGTTAGATACATCGTGAGGTTCATCATTACCCTCAACACAAGAATAGAAAGCCACAAGCTTCTGCAAAGACAAACAATAACGTTATTTAGTGTTGCTATTATTATTATATACCCAATCGAGAAACGTATAGAACAAACTATAAATACTATATAATGAAATAAGAAGGAAGCTACTCTATAGTACTGAAAATGACAGAAATAATTGTCGCTTCGACATTACACTTGAATTTTTTATTAAAGGTCCCCTCCACTGTATTTTTTTTATTTCTCTATTTATTAGAACTAAGGTTACTGATTATAAAACTGCAAACCATTTCAATTTTGGTGCTATAGTTTTATTATAATATGTAATTTAAGATTTGTTTCCGTTCTTTCTACTACCCCTCTGAATTTCAAGCAAAGAAAAAGCCCGCATGTCCGATAGGCTACTAGATCCGACAAATTCAGAACAATTAAAAAGCTGATTCCAAGATATTCGATCATAAAAAGAATCCAAGTACCTAAAAAAGTATTTCTTACTAATAGTTTTCATATATCATAACATTTTTCCTATCTAGAGAACTGTTCATTTTAAAACACTGTATTTGAATAGGTATATACTATGTATATACGAACGAACTACTCATTTATGCGGGAATTTCCTTCTAATGAATCTCAGAATGAAAAAAGCGAAATTTGAATATTTCTTATATAATTAATTGTGAACAGAATAGTCGATCGATTTAAATTCTGCTTACTGCTATATGTTATATGACCTTAGCTTTACAAATTTAAAGCAATTCCAGATTTTTTTAATTTAGAGTGGAGTGGACCTTTAAGCTTACATACTGCTTTACTCATTTATTTAAATTTTGAATTGGATATTCAATATGTTTACCTGCTGCAATGTACCCAGTCCATAACAAAGTACAATACTCTCCTCCACACCATCCAGTGACAGCATTGTCTGCTGTACCTCAGAGCAGTCAACTCTGTGGCCACGAATTTTGATCTGACTGTCTTTTCGGCCCTCGAAGTAGAAGAGAGAGTCCGAGAGGCGGGCATAGTCACCCGTGCGATACACAAGAACTTAACGGGAAAATAGTTAAAACTTCCAGTTTAATTAATGTAATATAATTGGGTAATTGAACCGTTATTATACATATAATGCTTTTTAATCAAATTCAAATATTCACATACCTTTTTCTTCTCCCACCGTCTTGCTGAAGAACTTATCTGAATTACCAATTCTGACGTAACCATTGGTTAGGTTCTCTCCATAGATGCACATCTCTCCTATTTGCGGTGTATCAGTAGAATCCTCAGCACCATTCGTATCAGGTGAGTCGAGATAAATCCAATTGTTAGCAACGACTCCTCCTGTAGGACAAAATCTCCAAATGAAGACTTCACCTAATTTTCTTTCACTATCCACACATTTTTCTTACGTTTGTTATATTTTTTAAGTTTCCTTTAGTTGTCAAATTCACTCAAATTGCAATTACAATACTAGACCTACCTATTGGAACATTGCCCTCTGACACATATTTCTTAACATCTTCCTTGGATTTGAATTCTACATAGGTAACATCTCCCAGTACTTCGGTAGAACCATAAAAGTTGCAGATGGTCTGGAATATGAATTGAAAATAGTGTTACTACTATGTATATTAATGCATAGTTAATCGATTAAAAAATTATGTCACCTGTCCATTGACGAAGACTTCAAAGAAATTTTCCAACAAAGATGCAGGCAAAGCTTCTCCAGAGCAAATCCACAGTCTGAAAAGAAGTATATTTATTTGCATTCAACAATACAAACTATCTTAACTGACTAATTTAAATTCAAATTAATTCTAAGATAAAATAAACGGTCTTGTAATTTGAGAATCACGACATTACCTCAGATGGGGTAGTCTTCTTTCGACAGGCAGGTCGGAACAATGCAGTAGAATAGATCTCAGTAACGTTGGTACAAGAACAAGTCTTCTAACTTTGTGATGATCTAATAGATTCACAAACTGATCCACTCTTGTAATCATATCCTGCGTTTGAATTTTTATTATGATGTGAATTGTTAGTTATGTGTGAAATTTAGAAATATTATTTAAAAAAAAAATCAAATGTATCACCTTAGGCACCACGATCAAACTTTTGCCAGTTAGTAGAGGACCAAAAACTTCACTCAGAGAATCCACAAAGGTGGAAGCTGTTTTGAAGCAACATATCTGAAAATAGAATTATATGCGATCATCATTCTTGATATTGACCGATACTATAAAAGTTTTAACACATTTTCTCGAAGTTACCTCATTCTCTGTGTAAGGGAATGTGCTCCACTGCCAGAGCAGCCTGTTGATCAAAGCACGATGAGGAATCCTGACCCCTTTTGGAGTTCCTGTTGACCCGGAGGTGTAGAGAACCACCGCCAAACTCTCTGAAGTCGTTGGCGAGAGCGATGGGAGGAAAGGTGGTAGAGAAACATCTTCACTCTACAGAAAGGGGACCATAACTCTTCTAATAATTTGAATGTATTAAACAAGACATTTAAGTAAAAAAAAATTTGTTTTAATATATATTTGCAACACCTTAGTAAATATTTTTTTTATTTTGGTTGTTGTTGAAGAGAACTTTATAACTTTATAGGACTTAATAATCACCACATCAAATGACAAAATTTGTTATAAAGGGTTACTTCATGTTACTCTCCATGAAAATACACATTAACTGAATAATAGCACATTTTTTATTTGAAAACGAATAGAAAATATTTTGAGTGACGTCACTCATAATATTTTCGGTTGTTCCAGTTTTGTACTTGGTATACTTCTCTATTTATTTACTATGGGATAAGTTACGATATAATATGCTCAAAAAAGCATTGATAACCACTGCCCTATATAGTAACTATAGCTATTGAAATTCTGACTCAAAAATGAAATATATATTATCTGGTATAGTAACAATCCTCAGTAAATTCTGGATAGCCTTTACATATTTCCCCGACGATGATAGGTTATTATCCTCGTCTCATGCGAAACTTACTTGCTATATTAAAAGTTTAAAGTAATATCTTCCGTTAACATTTTTTGCTACTGCTGAAATATACCTAATTGGCACAGATCGTGGGTTACTTACACAGAGATAATGATATTATTATGATATACCGTTATTAGCCCTGATTAGGCTGGGGTTTATCTACAATGTTAGTTTAATTTACTATTATAAAAAAGATTTCTCTTTAAAAACTATCTATAAATAATGAATAAATTGATAATAACCAACAGGAATCACTAATTCAAATCACTGAGCTTCAGAAGTAGCTAACAGATTGATTACCAATTTTGTTTTGTGGACAGCTAGTACTTCAAAGCTTTTGTTTGAAATTTCCAAAGCAATTAGTTAGAACCTTCTTAAAACTACAGGACGCATTAGTTGTCAAATAACAACTTATCGAATGCACAGAGTTATTTTCTATTTCCATTACTGACCAAAGGTGCCTCACCATCTCTTTGATATCTCCAATAGTCACACATTTGGTGCTGTAGGAAGATTCTGCAAGAGTGTTCTGCTCAGAGACGAAGAGTAGCGGTTTGGCATCGCTGAGGATGTGGTCAATCCTTGGCAAGGGGAAACTCACATCTAAAGCAACGTAAGCGCAACCAACCTGAGAAATTACATTATTTTCTACTATTTTATTTAAATTAAACATGAAACTTTATCACTAATAATTCAAATAGTAGCTGTCCGTAATTTAAAAGAAATTAATATTGCACATTGATTATCAGAAAGAAATTCAATCATATTTGATATTTTATTAATTGGATGGTTTAAGATGTAAATTTTACTGCTTAAATTTATTTATGTGATTGACTTAAATCAGTTTAAGGTACACTCACCTGCATGGTTGCTAGAACCATCACAATGAAGTCAGTTGAAGGTTTTAGAAATAGTGCCACCAAACAATCACCATCTGGGTTGAAGTTTTCTTCTTCTTTCAGCAAATTATAAAGAGTTCTGAAAAATTCATATACATTTTAAATAGGCTACAATTCACAACTCTGTTTGAGATTAATATTTGTATAGTTAACTCTTATCTATTTTTTGTTGTTGATATTAGATGTATTCTGAATTAATTTTGAATATAGTTCATATGGTTACGATAACGATATATTTTGATATTTTTGGCTACTGAATTTGATTCAATTTACATTATTCAAAGTTATGATTTTGTTAATGATAGCGATAGAATAAGAATAGGAGTTATGGTTAAATATTTCATGAGTACCAAACTTTGCGTACCATTTATTAAGATTGTCTATTTATTATCAAATAATTAATGATAACTCTCAAATGTTTCAGATATCATTATTAGTTTTCTTTGGTATCCCATTGAAAATTAGGAGAAATACTTTTTCTATTGATTTTGATAATAAAATATTCTTTTATACTAACAATTCGTTTACCATTATATAAGAGTAAATGTAATGGATTGATTGATAAATTCAAATAATGATTAACATCCTATAATAGCTATACAATCTAATGACACAAATCTTTACCTTCTGTCATTTTTCACTATTGTTTGCAATATTTTACTTTTAATTAAAAGTTGCTTGCTTTGCTTACAGGCGTACCCCGCTCTTATTACGCCTCGGACTTACAACATGTCAAATAGGTGTGAGTCATGTCTCGTACTTACATTACCTGGTATTGTTTTTTAGTTTTCAATTAAGCTGTTCTCACCATGACTATTACAAACTTTATGATCAAGCATGTGAGATTGACTGAGAAAAATTATGGTAAATATTATTTATCAAAAGAGTATAAGATGCTGAATAGTTATTTATAAAGTTTGCGTATCTTGTAGATTGCAACCTCTTTATATATATATACATATGGTATTTATATATTTGGCACTAACTGAAATAATTTGGATCCATTATTATTTTATTTTAACAGTGGTTCTTGAAGTATTTTTCTCGCGCACCCATTGCTTTTGTCAGGCACCCCCTGAGCATTGTATTGCATTGAAATATAATAGTTATATTTTGTTACTATAATGTGAGAAAATGGCAAATATACTTACAGTATATTTTGCATGATATTATCAGCAAGAACAGAACTTATAGGTAACATAAAAAACAGCTACAGTAATTACCAGGCACCCCCTATAAACATTCCAGGCCCTAAAGAACCACTATACACTTTAAGAACCACTATACATGATTTATGATTATTGCCAACCCAATTTTTTGTCACCACCCATCACTATCATTCTCTTTTCTAAGTGTATAACTCTAATATCCAGCAATGTTTTATAGTATGGATTAGGAATCATGTTGAAACTTATAAAATTTGAAATAAGCACTAAAATTAATATAGGATATAAAAATAAATTTATCGTTAATCATTAACGAAAGAGGTCACATTATGAAACATGGTACGCCGTATATAAAGATTTCCAAAGTGGATTCTATAAGCTGAATTTTACGATAAATTGATTATTTAAAAAATGGTATTTATTTGTTTTCAAAATTGAACAGCGTGATATGTTCCATTTTAGATGAAGCCACATACGTAATAATTGAATTGAAAAATCAAAAACCAATAAAATTTCTGAGTTATTCAAAATCCTATTCTATATAACAGCACAATCTGTAATTTTGCAATATCAAGAATTATTATTGCAGTCGCACCTAATAATTTGAAATTATTATAAAATACTAAACGTAAGTATATCCCACACTGTACACTAGAGTCCTAATATATATGCTACGTCACTTCAAATAAAAATATTACTATAGTCAGTTATACCAATAATATTTTCTTTGATCCCTTGTTCGTAGAAAACAGAATACTGTAGGGAGAAGAATTATAAAAATCTAACTTCGGGACATGACTCGCACTTATTACCATTTTGTTGTAAGTGTTAGTCGCGATTTTGTAATAAGAGCGGGGTACGCCTGTACTTGCTTTTAAATATCAATACTCACAATGCTGTGCGGTTAATTCTCTCCTGCAATTGACTGTAAGTGATCACAGTTCCATCTGCCGCATCCGTCAGCGCCGCAGCATCGGGTCGAGAGAGCGCTGCCCACTGGAACCCCTCCGTAACAGAGACTCCTTTCAGTGGGTTGAGAAGACATCCCCCGTACAGCTCCTTGAAGCTCATCACCTTATATTAGTAACTTTTGCTTCTGTTTAGGGAGAAACATTTTTGAGTTGTATTTACTTTTTCGTGAAAGTGGATCAGCGTTACCAAGGGATAATTACGTGTCCTGTATCAATACCGCCTGTTTTAGATGACATTTTTGTTATGTGTGTTAGATTGTACATAAAATATAATATATATGTATAACATTTTCTCTGTCCATTCATTGTCATCTGATTATCAGTATGCTGTTCGATAAGCGATGTCTTCTAGTTTTTTCTTCGTAAAAGTTCTAGTTTTATTTTATTTTTATTTGCTTCAACATGTTTTTTAACTTGAATAAAATGGTAAGCACTATAACATGATTCTAATAAAATTAGTGTTTCTAATTGTTGATTGTTAATTATTTCGTAATAATACTACAAGAAAATTTTGACAAAAATTATACTGAACAACGAAAATTTATAGGATCAAAATGAATAGTTGCAACATGTTTAAAAGCTCATCACTGCAGTTAATCTCCTATGGTGTGCCTCAAGGGTCTCTATTTTGTATATTCATTTTCATGATATATATTAACAAGATATTTTGTTCGTTGATGATTTTTCTATAAGCTGTTTTAATATCTTGTATTATGTAATTTATGTTGATAATATTATTGAGCACTTTTTTAATTCATCTCAAATACTGAATTAATACATATAGAAATAATGTTAATTAAACAAATATTACTTTTTTGACATAATTAGCATAAAAAATATCAGAGATTAGAATTTATACCATGGGGGTAATTCACTTGTATTGATAGAAATGTAGTGATTAAGCGTCAGCTCCTTAAATATATAATAATTTCCTATTTTTTAAAGAAAAAATTACATATATACGTCTTTGGAGATCAAGAAAATTTATAGTCGAAATATGAGAGTGTACGCATTATTGCGAAAAAAAAGGTTGGCTGGTTGAACAATCAGAACAAGACGAAAAGTCTCACGTTTACGGTTTGTGTAACTGGTACGTGATTTGAATTGCCTCCCCGTTATTTTGTTTAATTTCTAATACAATAACAGTTAGTATTTCATAGATATCAGTGATAAAAGTAAACTATTGGGAAACACAATCAATTTATTTATCTTTTTCTATTTTTATTGCGTTTTATATCAATTTACTCTTCTTGAATATCTGATTTAAAGTTAAACTTTTTAATCATACACTGAGTGACCAGTGTTTCACTGACAAATTTATCATTCCGGACATGGTTAATGACATCAATTGATGCATTGTTCATCTTCTTATTGTCACCAAAACAATGTTAAGGTAGAGGCGGAAACTATTCATTGAAAACAGTGGGTGGGATTTGCTTTAGTCTCTTGTAGAGTTTATATTGGAAATAGCTTATTGCAGTGCTACTAACGGTCATATTTACACCCATTCATTGCTATTGTCATACTTTTCACGCTTTTAACTTAAATATTGATCTGATTCTCTAGTCAATGTTTCTTTAGTATTTAAACTATTTTGACGTGTGTATTACATTAATAGCTTCGTAAATTTATGAAATGAAGAGCGAGTGAGACAACAAAAAAAGTTTCCATCCTTTTTATTTTTATTTTTGTATTTCATCCTTCTCACTTGCTCTTCATTTCATAAATTTACTAAGATTTCCAAGAAGGAAGCCAATTACTGAAATTATTAATAGCTTCTTCATACATCTATGCTAATTTATGACTTACAAAGCAGTTTATTTCAATAGTTTCAGAGCAAGGTAATTTCATGATTGCAGGTATAAATAGTGTGAACACTTGTTAATATTTATATGCCTTGTGATTATCGGACAGCTGCAAATATTATTGAGTCTAATCAGCTCATCTTAGGTGAATCACAAACTACTGTTTATAATTATCACTCTTCGGAGTTTCTGCTTATTAGTTATTTTAAAGCTGATCCCAATAGAGGTAGATTTGGGAACAATTTACTTAATTTTGTTAATGGTGCAAATTTCTCTATATTAGATCTTGATCCCATTTGATACATTTATTTATCTGAGTGTTTCTCACAACACTACGAGCTGACTCAACCACATTTTGGTTTCTAAAACTTTGAATGTTTCTGATGTTTTAATTTGTAGGGTACGATGCATGCCTTTTTCGACCATTTTCCGATAGGTGTCTCTGTTTCTCTGGAAACTGATGTAGATTTTAACATTATTTATTCCCTTGATTGAGCAATTTGTAAATTGGCAGGGATTTGATAAGGATAATTTAATGCTGCAATATATGAATAGTTTCGAACATAAGAAGTATTATGCAATGATGCTACAAGGTGTCCGGAAAAAAGTAGCCGATTTAAAAGGGTTGTAATTTGTAAACTATTATAGCTAGAAGACTGAAATAGGTTTCATTTTAAAGAGAGGAATTTCAAATTCAATTTCATTTCATTCATACGGAAAGAAGATATATAAGCACATCTATAGAGCTTTGTTTTATTAGCGGTTTATTATCCCAAGAAATGCACAATTAACAGTGGAATACAGAAAACTTATTCTTGTGGAGATGTTTAAAAATGTATCTGTGATGACTACAATTTATCTACTTTAGGCAAAATGTGGAACACTATTATGTAATATAAAAGTTGAATGAAATTACGTTACTTGATATGTCCACGGTACAGTTCATAATTTAAATAAAAGAAATTAAGCCCATGAAAAAACAGCAAGGACAGAAACATCATTAACATGGTTAGAGAAATTTATTTATCTATGATTAAACGAAATCAGTGAGAAATTTATCTACTGAGACATAAATAAATAAAACTATTGTTCATTTAACATGTCATGGTATCACATAAATTTGACACCATTTTAAATGGAATACCACCAAGAACCCATGGTAATACTCTATACAGAATATGATAAAAAAACGTTTTTCGTTTTGATAAGTTTATTGAGTCTGGTGGTGGTCATGAAATGCTAAATTTATTATGAAATAAAACTTGGATTTCTTATCTCTAAAATAAACCTATTTCAGCTTTCTACAGCAATAATAGCTTACAAGTTTCAACCTTTTCAATCGGCTACTTTTTTTCCGGACACCCTGTATAGCATCATTGCATAATATTCGAGATGAAAGGAAGTTTTTGACATGGATTTGAAACTCACATATGTTATCAAGTAGGAGTCAGACATCTCTAAAAAAAACATTTTTTACGCATATTTGTTTCAATATTTTGGATCAAGTGTAGTTTAGGGACCCTAAATTTCCAAACTATACCCCAAGTGTAGTTTAAGGACCCAAGTGCAATTTAAAGACCCCAGATTGAGCTGGGGTCCTTTAACTACACTTGATCCAATATTTTAAATAAAATTGAGAAATGTGATGGTGCAAAACCGCACCAAATGGCACAATATAACCACACTTGGTGCTATATCGCAATAAGCGGCACAACACATAGTTGTTTGATAGCTTGTGAGATTCTAAAAATATAGCAGTATACTTGCAAATCTATTACCGAAAAATAGTAGTTACAGAGCTCTAAAACACTGTGATACAAAATATGTTTATCATTAATTTTGATGTACATATATATCCGTTTGTTATAGACAGATTGTATTTCTTGCAGTAATATTGGGTACAGCTTTTGCAATGTTGTGTCTATGCCGGACCGATGGGTTACTCTCCATTATGGTATGACCTGAATGTATAAATAAACTTGGTCGTTGGAGGTTTTTGTTGTGCTGCAACTTGAACAATTTTTGAGTTACTGATCGTGTAAAACAAAGCAAGTCTTCTTTGTAACTTCCTTTTTAAGCAAATAACCACGAGTTATATACATAGAAACATTCTACAGATATGTGATGATTAGAAAATAGAACAGATTCTGGTTCTATATTGTGATACATTTTGGTAAAGCCTCTCGATTAGTGTTGTATTTCTTTATAATACTGAACAACTGAAGCTTTATGTATCTAAATGATATTGACTTTGGTGTTTAAAGTTGAAAGATTTTTGCTGTTTCATTTTCTACTTTCAGTTTTTTCTTAGATGCTGATTTTCTGTCATTCGATGTTCAAGTTGCAATGTAAACACATATTTTGTGGGGCGAAAACGGACCTAGTGTCGTATATGGGTTAATTGCCATGAAGCTTACGTGCATTGATGCCGTTTAGCAACTAAAAAGAAAGACTATAAACCTGTACCAGGATGGAACACACATTGTAGAGAATTGTGTAGCACTGCTATGGACATAGTTTTTTGCTTTGGTTGAGCAATGGTAGAATTAGGCATGGCGAAATGTATGAAAATTCGAAAACTAGTCGTAAAATATTAGTAAATGCTTTAAACTATTGCAAAGCAAATATGCTGAAGATAAAATATGATAATCTAGCATCATCTTTTAATAATGTTTTGAAGCTGGTTAGAAAATGAACCAGTGCTAGGAAATTGTATATTTATGAAAATGATGATTTGAAAAGTCCTAGAAATATTGCTCACTTGTTCAATGAAAAATCTTTTCTGGTATCAGAGACACTGACAATATTATTTATAATAATAACAATATACTAACGATGTAGAGAGGATTTCTGTTAATAATGTTCTTTAAAGTCGATTAAGACAGAGATAGGTTCTGATGGAATTCATTCGAATCACAAATTAAATTATCTTTCTCGTGCGTCAATCTCAGTTCTGATCAATTTTCTGAATTCCTATTTTGTTCATAATTACATTCCACCTGGTATACTCAAAGGTGTCATTCGTCCAATTATAAAAAACAAACAGGAAAATTTAAAAGTGTCATCGAATTATCGTGAAATAATGATATCGTCAAATTTGTTTACATTGATTGAATACTGTCTGTTACCGTCACTTGAAGCTAATTGAAGCAAGTAAAGTTAACGGACCAGAAAACTTTATTTTAGTTTTATTAAATATTTGCTTCAGTATTTTATAAATGTACAACATTATTAATGATAATATCAATGATTATACATTAATTTTGCATATATTAAGTATTAATTGAAAAAATTGATGAAAAAAACGTGATCCATTTTGAAGTTGTGAAGAACGAGTTGTAAGAAATGAAAAAGAATTCTGCTTAAATCCTTTAATGTGGTGTCTATGATTCCAAAATTCTATTCTTATTCCAATTATTGGCCAAATCTACACCATTTTAGCCTCAAATTAAAAGAAGTCAACTTCAAATTAAAGGAAGTGAATTTCGAATAAAAATTAGTGAACTTCAAATTAAAAAAGATCAACTTCAAATTAATAAAGTGTAGTTCAAATTAAAATAGATCAATTTCAAATAAAAATAACTCAAGTACAAATTAAAATTTTCTTTCTTATTTTATATAATATCATAAATTATGAAAGATGAACTCAAGTAAAAATCAATTCAACCATCTGATAAATCTATTGAATAATATCAATATTCTACTGTATCCATTATACATGAACTTATTATAAATTGGACGAGTAAATAAATATATGATGAAATAAAACTGCTTTGGCCATTATTCAATATATGTAAAAAATTTCATATTTGTGAATTAACTTTATTTATTTCAGAATTGAGAGTTTAACAGAAAAAAAAATACGATATTTTATTTTGAAATTGAACTTTTTTAATTTGAAGTTGACCTGTTTTAATTTGAAGTAGAACTGTTTTAACTTATAGTTGACTTTTTTTAATTTGAACTTGACTAACTTTGATTTGAAGTTCACTAATTTTAATTTGAACTTGACTTCTTTTAATTTGAGGCTAAAATGGTGTAGTATTAATAATTTAATCTAGTAAAGATAACGGACCAGAAATGAAGCTAGTAAACATAACGGACCAGAATTTAACCTGGTATAGATAACGGACTAGAGTCCTTTATCTATACCAGGTTAAGGTTAGGCACCAACTAATTCGTGTTAGAGTCCATTTCAGTTTGCCTAGAGAGAGAGAGAGAGAAAGAGAGAGCCCATCAGCAAGTATCTCTCTATATTTTGATGTCATTTTTAATTGAATATCTTTAGCTAGATATGACCCTAACGTATAACTGTAAAATACCTATGTTAGTGGAATTATTATCTTTTGTTTTAATATTTTGCTATGTAATCTTGTATTATGAAATAAAGAATTATTCTATTACATTATAAGGAATCCATAGTTAAATTAAATTGTTTTTATTTATACAATCCTATATTCCAGAAACTCGAAAATTAAAAGTTTAATTTAAAGATTTGAAAAAATTAATTTTAATTTATATTCATTTTTAACAATAACAGATAAGCAGCACTAAAAATTACTATTGACATTAAAATCATATTGAAATTTAAATAGCGATATCAAAATAAATTTAATTCTAATAACAGCAATTTGTAAACACGACAGTTATTCTTTATAAAAAAAATTAAATAAAATTCCTTATAAAGTTTATTTTAAGCCACTAAATTATTTTAGTTAGTTTGAAATATACTTATTAATTTAGCGAGGCTTTGTCAACAGATATATAAAAACCATTAAATAATTTACATCATTTTCATATCACTATTATCAGCGGTAAATTATTCTGATATCAGTTCAATAAATGTTTCAATAACTAAATTTTAATCAGTTGAAAATATTCGAGCAAAAGTGAAACTAGGGATAATAATCATTACATAAATTAAACTTTTTCAAATTCTATACAGCATCGATTTTTACAGCAAGCGTTTTGAAATTTGAATAGCGACATCGAAAACTTTTTCCATAATTATGCTTAATAAATTTTTTATCTATTCTAAATTAATCTGATAAAATACCGATCTATTTAATTGTTCTAGAATAACAACTTTAACATTGTGATTTAACTTATTATGTAAAAAGATATAATGTTCTCATTTCATACACGAATATATCAGAAAAAAATATCCTTTTTATATCAGATAGTTTTGCATTGAACCTATCGATTTAATGCACACTTCTCTCAGCGTAAGAATGTACCAACTAAATAATCACTGCTGACGAAGAGTCACCGCACTGACACCCCTGACCTCATCTCGTAGAGTCTGACGGCGCAATGGCGGAGAGTTGAGGCGCGATGATAGATGGCGCTAAAGTCCTGTGAATTGATGTCAATTGAAGCTGTGCGGTCCTGCGACAATAGGTACACAGGACCCCTATATGCTGAGTGCCAATGTCACCTAGTTAGGTAAAATTAATTTATTTGCTTGCACTTTCATAAATAGTATCGGGAGTGAAACTTCAATCTATTGAAACGTTTTTGGTTTCATGAGGTAAAACTGCGACAATAAATTAATGTTTATAGCATGCATATATGTCAATAGAGAAGTTAAACTTTAATTGACTTAAATTATATTTTGCATTTCTCACTTTCTTTGGATTAATATTGCATAATAATTTATACACTGGTAACCATAATTTTCTAGTTTATTGGTTGAGATAATTCTTAAGAGGCTATTTTGCTGTATCTTTAATTCTTTGAAAGCAATAACAAGAAATAACTTGTGGTAAATAATTAGAATGAGTGACATAAATCATGAGCCATTAGCTTTACTTTGAGACAATACATTAATTACATTTCTTTGACTGACACTTTAATTAGAAATGTTTTCAAGAGACTTTGTTATTTAATGAAACAATAACAATCTAAATTAGCCTGCGCAGATTAACAGAAAAACATTTTAATTCAATCTGTTATTTTGTAGAGAGTAAATTTAGCACTTAAAAAAGATTGAGTCAAAGTGACTTGGTCAATTTGACCCGCACACGTACAGACTAACCTCACTCACTTGTGGTCAAAAGGATCCTTTTCACAGGTCTTAAAGCATAAAGGCAAAAATTTAGATCTTTTCTGTTTGCTGGGCGCATTTGAAAATAATGCAAATATAATTATATCAGGGATACGCGTTGTTATTTAATGACCTCTGCTATATGAGAAAACCTTTCCTTGATGACCAAAATTTTAATCTGAAGTAAATTTGGAGAAACTGTAAAAATCTATAATATAATTAAAATAACGAGTAAATATATAATTCATATATGATCGAAAATGTGAAACCGTCCGATAACTAAGAACTTTCCCCATTATTTAACAAATCTACTTCCAAATCGCCATTATGCCGATTTGTTCAATGAAATGGTTATTATCTTAATATTATTATTATTTTATTTTCAAAAGCGCACAGGAAACAGAAACGCTTTTAATTACATTATTTAATATAACAGGTCTGTATTTCTTCTAACTAAATAATTTTATTTTAAAAGTCAGTAACTATAATACCATTATATCTTATTATTTTATTTCCATTATTTTCAAATGCTCCCAGCAAACAGAAAAGATCCAAAAAAAATATATTAATATAATGAAACTAACATAAGGTGTGGGGAAACATACTATTAAATTAATCTAATCTATTATAGATTTAATAAAATACGACGGTGACCCGTCATCAGGTCATGACAAGACCTGCTGTAACGGTCAGAAACGAGTCACTTTGTCCCATTCTTTTTTCTGTGTATATGAGGTATTACAGAAAAACCTTATTAAATTTATTAATGGTAAAATTTTTCAGATGTAGTGTAGCTTTCAAAGTATATTCATAAAATAATTTACTTTTATATTTTTGATTTTGTTCAATCATAATTTATTGTTTGTTTATTACAACTTATTGATAAGAGAGATCGAAAATGAAGATGAATTCACATGCATCGGTCATTTCGGTTTAAAATATATATATAAAAAATTGGTTATTATATATAAAAACATTTTATACATAAAATAAACATTCTTTATATGCAACTATATTGTTAGTATTTTCATTTCTGTTTATGTTGAAGGATGGCATCTTTTCATCGAAAACTCGACTTTGGTAGCATTGTATAGTTTCTACGAATCCAGGACAATAAAACATTATTCAGAATCTTTAAATACTCTGCTGTGTTGGTTCTAAGTCCTGCTTCGAATAAATGGAAGTAATCACCTTGCAATCACTTACCATGAACGCAAAAAATAAATTCTGAAGTATCACATGCAATTACTATTCGCAACGTAGTTAACGATGATTTTTTTTTATTGATAAAATGCGAACACATGTCCTCATTTGAATGGCTCTGGACATTAGCTTTGCTGATAGTTCTATGACTAACATCGTATCTTTTGGCCAGTTTAGACATTGACTGAGTTGAATCTGCCTTCAATGTTTTTTTACTTCTGCCACGAAAATTTTGGTTCGCTCTCGCAGGCTGTGCGGCGACTTTTCCTTTTCTCAACTTTTCCCTCTGCACCAAATTTGACCAACATGGCATCACATATGCCATGTTTAATGAAACCTTTCTATGTATTATTATTCTAGTGTAACATAATAATATAAGATCTAATCAACTTTTAGCTATCATATTGTATATTCTTAAGGCTTGTTCACACACGTCAGTGTTCTATCCGTGACTTCTCCTCTCAGTGCTCCAGTGTCAGTGAGAAAAAATATATAGTCACTTTAAATTCAACGGACATGTTCACACAGTACCGTATCTTTTCAGTGCTAAAAAAACACTGAGAGGACACGTCACGGACAGAACACTGACATGTATGAACAAACTTTTATACAGTGTGTTCCATCAGAAGTGTCATTTTCAAATGCGAATTGGGAGAACTTAAAATGCTTCACGTCGTATAATGTATACTACATTTGGATCTTGTTAAGATCATGCACCCCAGTATAACCTTGTTCAGATCATGCACCTAGTATAACCTTGTTAAGATCATGCACCCCAGAAAAAACCTTGTTAAGATCATGCACCCCAGAAAAAAGCTTGTTAAGATCATGCACCCCAGTAAGTATAACCTTGTTAAGATCATGCACCTAGTATAACCTTGTTAAGATCATGCACCCCAGAAAAAACCTTGTTAAGATCATGCACCCCAGAAAAAAGCTTGTTAAGATCATGCACCCCAGTAAGTATAACCTTGTTAAGATCATGCACCCGAGTAAAAAGCTTGTAAATATAATGCACCCGAGTAAAAAGCTTGCACCCAAGAGTGCAGTGACTCTGTCTGTGATACAATAATGGGTGTTATATATTGGAGGAAATATCTTCGTTTATACCTTTCAAAGATGGCTCACAAAGTATTTCAAGAAATAGTTCATCCCCTTATGAACAGCGATTCAGCTACAGTCATAATAAATCATTATTGTTTGCATTTGTTTTATCATTTTTTTTAATAGATAATAGTATTTAAAAAAAAGTTTAATTACTCCTATTATTCATTCATTTAATCCCAATAAAAAGCTTGTAAAGATCATGCACCCGAATAAAAAGCTTGTTAAAATCATGCACCCCAGTAAAAAGCTTGTAAAGATCATGCACCTCAATAACATCTGGGGTGCATGATCTTAACATGATCCCTACATTTTATTCAGAAAAAATGGATTTTCCTTTAAAAGATTCGCATAAACCTTCTACCATCTTCATCCTGAAAAATGCTTCTTGAACTTGAGAAAAAATGGATCGTCCTGCAGTTTGATAAAACACCTTCTCCTTCAACAGTACACAGAGAGACTTCATGCTTCACTTCAAGATCAGTGGAAGGATGACTGAATCACACCACCTATAAACGTACACAACAGTTTCTGATCTGTTCAATGAGGTTGGTTTCATCCACAAGAAAAATCAAATGAAAAAAAAAAAAAAAAAAAAAAAAAAAGCAGTGATTCATGAGGTGAAGAGTTTCTTCGAAAGAGACCCCCAGTTGCTCTCTCAGAAAAGATTCTCTGCAGATTTCAAACACCAAAATCACGTTGTGGAGGATCATTAGGCGTGAACTTCGTTTCCGTTTTTATCATTACACTTCAGTTCAACCATTAACTGATGTCCACAAAGCACAGAGGAGTCAGTTTTGTCAGTGTATTCTGCAGAAACCATCCAACATTGTCGATTGAATCGTTTGGACTGACGAGAAGTAGGTATGATGTTAAGATCTTCACTGCCATATTTAATGGAATGGTTCCAATCGTTCATGCATTCCTTGACGATAATGGCAACTTGTCATCGGTTAAATGGTGTTTCGTACTTCAGATTGCTCCAGGACATTATTTCTCCCATGCTGTGCTATACTGCAACTCGTTCCTCACTTTGATGGATGCAAGACGGTGCTCCACCATATTCGAGGTCGAGTCATTAGCAGAAGAACGGAAAATCTCTGGCCAGCACACAGTACAGATCCCATACCTTTGGTTTCTCAATTTTAGGCTGCTGCAAAAACTCGCCTTTACAGGGAAAAACAAGATTTCATTGACTATTATACAATGTGTTCAAATCTTTACTGAAAGATTTTGAACACATGTGTGTGATTTTGTAAAAATGTGCTGAAACGTGCGTCGCTCTGTCTTCAGGCTGGAAGCGATCATTTTCAACAACTGTTGTATGGCCTCAGGAGATGTGCATCATACGATTTAGGACAATAAATATTTAATAATCGTAAAAACATTCTTTTCCTTTAAAGTGATGTATCCATAATGGCATTTGGCACATTTCAAGTGCTTCTAATTCGCAATTTAAAATGACGTTCCTGATGTAACACAGTGTATGTGTCAAATGCATCCTGTACTGCATCTCTAATTGCGTTAAATGCTACAATCACAGCCACCTGCTGTACTAGGAACTTCCTATCCTGTCTCCATTTAATCAACATGTTACAATATTAATTGAGAAGTCAATTAATCGTATTATACCCTTCATTAATTTCTACTTTCCTCTTTTCTATATTGAACTATGCTTTTTTGGGTACTTCTACCAATTACATCACTAACTATCTTATTGCACTCAATTTGACTCTACTTCAACAAACTTTACTGTATGTTCAACAGGAGATAATCTATTGAAATCCCTTCACAGCCATTCTTATCATAATTATTCAAACTTAATACAATTTTAGGAATTGGCTCTCCCATATTGTTTAGCTATATCTCTATAATTTGAATACAATTTTATTATCAGCAAAGGTATTTCAGAGGTTTGCAATAACGAATTAATGTTCAATTTTTACTCTCCAGGTTTCCCTACGTAAAACTCTTCATTTTCCTCTTTTCACCAAATGACAGAGAGTAGGTAACTTTATTCATGGAGTCACTTTTTAACAAACGTCAGTGATATGAAATAAAGAAATTAAAATACATCAAAATGGACAATACGGGCAAAATAAATCAAATCTCTATTATAATTAATAGAATGGTAATGCTTTTAACTTTGAAAAATTAAATTTACCGAAGAATGTAGCTAGATATCTAATTGCAATCTTTTAGTATTTTAATAATTTGCTCAATTCATTCAGTGATATTAAGACATCTTCACGAAAATTAATTACAAGAGACTTTGAAGTAGCAGAATTAAAGGAGGTTGTTAACCTAGGAATAAAGTTAATCTATTAGTTACAATGTTCTAATATAATTTTGGTTACTTGAGATATTTAAAAAAATTCTTTGGATAATAATAAACTTTTAATATTCAAAAAATTTAAGAAAGTTCATTTTAGATAAAAAAAATAATTTAGTTAACCTTAATTTACCTATTTAAAGAAAGCTCTTTTTTAAGTTCCAATTAATGAAATTCTTGATGATGGTGTATAAGAAGAAACAATATGGTAAGAATGAACACCTACACTTCTGCAGGACATATGAATTATTTATAACAAAGTGTATGTTAATAATTGATGAAGAAACTATTTAAGCACCAGTAATTGATAAGGACTTTAATTACTTTATAAAAGAAACAACACTAGGAAGTTATTGTGAAACAAAAGATAGTAAATTAATTCATAATTTTAGTTGCAACTTTTTGGTAGCATAAAATTCAGGAAGAGTGAACGAGTATCAAAATATAGAACGACTAAACATAATATCCTTATTAAAGGTAAATGAGAGGATACAATGCACTATATTTACAAGCATATAAAGATGCATTATCTAATGTGGCATCCATTTGGGTGCATAGCAATGGCTCTTAGAACTGAAGAAGCCACTAATGTCACTGACACGTCCTCTACTCTCCAGTGCGTTGTAGTTCAGAGCCTCACACACTCTGCAGAAGTGGTACACTGGGGAACTGAAGTAGCCATGTTCATTCAGAGCAGCGTACCTAGTTCTCCACTGGTGGAAAGAGTTGTACTGCTTCTTGTCAGTGAGCAGGGAACTGAAAAAGAGGAGGCACTTGAAAGAGCTGATGTTAAAGAGAAAGAAAGGACTTAAAGTATAAGTAGAAATAATCACCAACCTCAAATAGATGGCAAGTTCCTTTGGATTTGCAAAGTCATCAACATGTATGAATGAGTTGGGGGGCAATAGTCGCTCGTAATTGGCACGGGGCGGTCCCATCACCACCGGCACGGCCCCTTTGTGGAAGCCATTCCACCAAACCTGAGTGAAATATATGAACAGTTCTTAAAAGTGTCACTATGCTTAAAAAGTTTCAAATGTACAGTTATTACCTTGTTAAGATTATTTCAGATAGAAATTTAGTAAAATTACTGTCTCACCTTCTCAGTGATGTAGTCATCACAAAGGCCATTTTCGAATGCTAAGTAGAATTTGTAGTCATTTATTAAAGGACAGTCTTTATTAAAATGACCGGGACACTTTAAAGGACCACATCTTCCGTATACATCGACGTCAATATGTTTCTGAAGTTCTTTCAAATAGGCAAACCTACTACCACCGCCACAGTTAGACGATAAAATGGCTATGTTCTTCTTCTTTTTGCTGAAAATATCCACAACTTGGTCCAAGTATTGATCCTTGGGAAGTGGCACTGTTCGTCCATACGGTACGGGAATGTCTGAGTCCATTCGGTAGGTCATGGACAAGTTAAACAGTCCCTTGTAATGATCCAAGTTTTTATCTTTTGCAACCATGAATACATTATACGGACTTTCATCTGACAGCCAAATCCAAAGTTGGCTTTCATTCCGTTTTATATCGATTTGAGGACCATTGATTCTATGCAGATGGAAAATAACTGCATCCGCATCATCAATATCAGCGTCTCTATGCGTAATGTCACAATTATTCACTGAACAGTCTTCGAAAGGATCGACATACTCATCAGTATATCTCTTAATTAACCTTCTCTCAATATGTTCATAATATTTCCAGAAATGTATCTTAAATCTTCTATTCGAAGAAATCCCAGTTTTCTCATTTAGAAATAATCTTTTTCCTAAATTAGACAATTTATCAATTTCTTGTAAGGTTAAATTCCTCCAATTGTTGTAATCACCATATTTATCATCTGGTAGCTCCCTCTGATGTTCTGGCAGCTGGTGGAAACTCTCTTCGTCAGGTATTTCCTTCACTTGAGGCTGAACTGGACGCGGTTTCGGTATAATTTCATTCTTGATATCTTTAATTTTGTCATAATCGTTAATTTCTTCTTTGAACTCTCCTAGAAGATGAAAACTTTCAGGATCTTCCAGTTCTTTGTCGTTTTTTTGATTAAGATCTTGACTAGGTTTGGGTGCTAAAAGGGGTTTCTTGGAATGATGTTTAGTATTATTCTTTCGTTCCTTCACAAAATTGCCAATATTATTAACTTGGCCCGAGTGTTCCTCATGGGCTGCATTTTCGTCTCTCTGCTTTGGCAGGTCTTTCTTTGGCTCCTCCACCTCTTTGGCGGCATTCTCTTCTTCAGTTCCTTCTTTCGCTAGTAAAGACACACTCGGCACTGGACTCCTTCTAAGAGGATCTACGATAAGGATGTCTTCGTACTTCTCGTAGGAGACGGAAGAGCTGGTTTTTTGCTGGGACTCTAGTGCTGGGGATTTAGTGGAGGATAGAAGGAGCCAAATCACCAGCACAAAGCTTATCAAGAGGAGATATGCTTTCCATTTCTTTAAGAATCTTACAGGCAATAACATCACTGACGCAACTTCTGGTGGATCTGAAATAGAAAAAGAATGGGTAGTTTAAGAATTTCAGAACCTATGATCGTTGATGCATTAACTAACTAAACTGGAAATAATATTCAATAGTCATTACGATAGATTAAAACAGCGTTAAATTTTTCATAAAATGAATTTCAAATATACCGACAATAAAATTAAAAAATAAACTAAAACACAGACATACATGAAATTTCACATTTAAATCACTGAAAAAATTAACTATTTTAGACTTATTTTGAAATTATGATTCGACAGAAATGTTTCTCTAGAATGAACAGTAAAACGATTCTTTAAATTCAGAATTGGAATATTAATTCAGAATTGGAATATTAATTCAGAATTGTTTATAAGTAATTTGAATAAAATGTGAATAAAAACTAATTCTTTAATTAAACATAAACAACAAAGCAGTAAAATGTCGCCCCAAGGTTGTATTTACTACACCAATACGAAATATATTTCCAGCACAACATTTTAAACTTTTATTATAAGTATGTTTGCTATTATTAGATCAACGTATTTATACAAAATAATTTCATCTAAATTTCTTTCCAGTATAAATTGTAAGATCGAAAGAGTTCAACACACTCCATATATTTGTTGGTACTGTCGCTTTTAAATTTGGTAGGTACTAGGTACTTCATTTGGATTGTCAATTTAGAATTTGGATAGTTAGTCTCAAGCATTGTGTCATTCATATGAGAATTACCATTGTGATAACGGAAAAATGAGTCAGGCTTAGTTTTTTATAACTATGTAACATATTCGTATAAAGGTCAATATGGCGTAATTTAAATGTCATATTTTAATAAAAACCAATTAACTATAAATAGAAAAAAAAAACATGCAAGAAAATACTTTCTAATAATTCTAAGGACTTTACTAAATCTTTCAATAAATATCCAAATGATAGAACAATTGTCTTTGGTTTTAACTACAGTTAACAAAACTTCCTATGTGACCTTGACCTTTTAAAGACACTAAACTGAGTGACCTTGTTAATTAATAACCATTTTTAGTGATTTAAATTGGTAGTTGAATGACTTTCAGTCAAAGTAGGATTTATTTTCCTTTTCTCAAATTGATTAGTGATCTATTTTCACTTATAAATCGGTTGAAAGTGAGAGGATGAAAATTATTGTCCGACTTCTTAAGGTTAAAGGGGCAGTGTACTTATTCTATGCATGTAACTGGAATGTTCACCGCATGGCGAAAATGGCGCAGTGATCCGTTTGTTTACATAATCAGCTGTCGTCTTTCAAAGAAGTTTAAGACAATAACCGTTCTCGAGTTTCAATACATGTCAATGATTAAGATTGATTATTCAATATAATGTTACTTTAAATTAAACTAACTTTAAACTAGAACGTGAATAAGAACATACGAACAATGAGTACAAAGTTAGCAATATCGTGCGCATGCGCTCCATCATTTGTGGTAACTGTGAATTTCTTCACAAGATTTCGCTGCAGTTGAGAATTACTTTAATTCTTTATTTTTTTTTAATCTGATTTTCCTTCAATATTTTTTTTAAGACAATATTTTAAAAGTGCAACAAGGGAGACTATCCGTTACAAATGATTTGAAATCATATTACAACTATAATGTCTTACAAAGAACCTCGTACGCAAAAAGTTGAAGTAAACAAACAATGTTTGGCAAAGTACAGTAAAATTTCCTTCAAGTCACACTAATAATTTAATTTCTTAAGTCAAATAATTCACTGCACCAGTAGAACTGCACTCACTGCAATAACACATCAGCAAATTGAACACTTGTGGTAGAATATTAAGTACCATTCATGTATCTAGTGCTTCATTCATGTATCTAGTGCTTCATTCATGTATCTAGTGCTTCATTCATGTATCTAGTGTTTCATTCATGTATCTAGTGCTTCATTCATGTATCTAGTGCTTCATTCATGTATCTAGTGCTTCATTCATGTATCTAGTGCTTCATTCGTGTATCTAGTGCTTCATTCGTGTATCTAGTGCTTCATTCGTGTATCTAGTGCTTAATTCGTGTATCTAGTGCTTAATTCGTGTATCTAGTGCTTCATTCGTGTATCTAGTGCTTCATTCGTGTATCTAGTGCTTAATTCGTGTATCTAGTTACCTGGCAATCTATACTAACGGGTGTTCCACCTATGGGTGACCGATAACAAAACGCTATAAAACCTAAACCAATAGAGATAGAACCCTCTACTTTTCGTCATTTTTTTCAGAAAATACTTCAAGTTTTTGTGGTGGTGAAATAAAATTTCTACCTAGATATTTATTTAAGCACAGGCCTCAGGCCCTCAACATGACATCCGTCTATTTCCTGGCATTTCTACAATCGCCGCTACCTCATCATAACCTGCCGGCACATTTCTTCAGTGATGTGCCCTTCAAAGGCCATTTCAATCCTTGTCTTTAGCTCGTTAATTTTTTTGGACTTGATGAACTCCCATAACAAGAAATCACAAGGATTTAAGTCTGGTGAACAATGAACATGAAGACCATGGCATGTTGATTGCACGAAATTTTACCAAACAGGTGGATGGGCTGAGGTTCTTCCAACATGCCATGGCCTCCATGTTCACCAGACTTAAACTCCTGTGATTTATTGTTATGGGAGTTCATCAAGTCCAGAACAATTGACGAACTAAAGACAAGGATTGAAATGGCCTTTGAAGGGCACATCACCGAAGAAATGTGCCGGCAGGTTATGATGAGGTACCAGCGGCAATTGCAGGAATGCCTGGAAACAGACGGATGTCATGTTGAGGCCTGTGCTTAAATAAATATGTAGGTAAAAATTTATTTTATCACCACAAAAATTTGAAGTATTTTCTTAAAAAATGAAATCTAGAGGGTTTTATCTCTATTGGTTTAGGTTTTATAGCGTTTTGTTATCGGTCACCACTAAGTGGAACACCCTGTATTATAAAAGAAGCCTTACTGATCAGTCACTCCATCACAAATAAACGATTATTTATTTAATTTTAATATGTTCATCAGTACATTTCATTTTAATGCAATATTTATGTAATAATGCTATGTAGTGCAGTCAACACTGGTCAATAAAATTTCATAATGATATGCACATTTTAACTAGAGTACTCAACAATGGAACATAGACCGTGAAACTACAATACACAATACGTGAAGTGACAATAGTATAAAATATCGTAAGTTGTTCTTTGTGAATTAGGTTCATTTTATGTTATATACATGCGTGTCAGAATGTTATTGTATCCGTCGGTATAGCGACGGGAGGGGAGTTGAACTTGTATAAATCAAGAATTAAATTTCAAATATTCAGCTTATCGGATCGTTTGACATAGAGGCTAATGCTTTTGAGTTGAATTGCAATCACAATGTATCGTTTGTTTTACCCATTGTCTGTCAAAGAGTGATGAACCAACCTGTTTGTCAGTACTTTTTTAATTGGTTGTTCACTCCTGTAACAACTGCAATAAAACAACACCAACAACTCTTAATTATTCAATTACCCTTTTCCTTACTGTGTACCCTTTTACCAATTATATAAATAAATATGCATGTACCTTTAAAACAATTATAATGAATTAAACAAATAAAAAACAAAATATTTATTTTTAGTATTCCTTTGTGAATAATGACAAACATTTCGTTAATGCCTCCAAATTAAAGAGGCATGTCTATAGGATTAAGGAGACATGTTTGATGCATGTCTGTACGATTAAGGAGACATGTTTGATGCATGTCTGTACGATTAAGGAGACATGTTTGATGCATGTCTGTACGATTAAGGAGACATGTTTGATGCATGTCTGTACGATTAAGGAGACATGTTTGATGCATGTCTGTACGATTAAGGAGACATGTTTGATGCATGTCTGTACCAAACCAGACTAAGTTCAATACTAGTTAGATCAGACCATTAACAAAATATTTGGTAAATTTGTGCTTTAGGTTCCACACCGATTTTCGATACTTTGATACTTAATATAGGTAAAAGTAGCCATCTTGAGATGTTTTTCACGATTACTATTTTTTGTGAAAATGCTTCATTTTAGAGATATAGCGCAATTAATTTTCCGATATGTTAGGTTTAGGGGTATGGAAAGTTAGTTTATTTCAGATATAACATTCACAAATACGTATATCGGGGGAGGGGGGAGGTACCGCCCCCCCCCCCTCCCTGTCAGGACATAATTCAATCGATCATGATGGGTGCAGTTCGACAAACTAGCGGATACAGTGAACTACATTAACGGTTTCATGGCACCAAGATTTCATATCGGAAACTTAATTGCGCTATATCTCTTAAACGAAGCATTTCCACAACAAATGGTATTCTTGAAAAACTTCTTAAAATGGCTCCTTTTACCTACAGTAAGTATCAAAATATAAAAAATCGTTGAAGGACCGAAAGCACAAATTTACCAAATATTTTACCAAGACTGATCAAAAGGTGCTAAGCAATGCACAAGTTTTGAGTTTTAAAATTTACATTTAACTAAATTTCATAAAAATGATAGATATAAATATTACCTTGAATAAAATAGGGTACTAAACTTATTTTTCTAATCCATTACTGAAGCCTCAAATCATCAAATGTACCCCAGGGGTACATGTACCGCATGTTGGGAAACCCTCTATTATGTTTCCAAAACCTTATCGGATCTTCAATTTTGTATCGTTCAATATTAAATCAAAAATGATGACAACATTTTAAACCGATAGATGTGACATCATATAAACCATGCCGTCTATATATGTACTAGTGACTAGGCCAGACCATTGCTTGTATCAACTGATTGAAGAAATTATAACAAACTGTAACCAGTCTATTAATTTAGATAGGATTAAATAGAAAACAACTGGTTGCGTTCTCTCTATGGATGTGCAGTGTAAGGAAATGAGAGTGACTGTACACTGCACAGTGATGTACAGCAGTACCATTACATACTATCATCAATACGTTACACGTACACCACTATTGTTTATACCTAAGGTGGCAATAATTTAATTCGACATGTAATGTTTCATAGTGTGGTGTATATGAATCCTACATTCAAATACTCATTAATAGACTGCTAGAGCTAATGTAAAAATATAATTAAATCGTACCTATGTTGTCATGCAACTTTTGGAATGAAATCACTCTAAAAATATAAAGAATATAGAGTTAAATCCTAGACTCATAGTATACCTAGTATTAATCGATATCTGTCACACTATAAATTAATAATGTAATACCATCAAAAACCAATTTAATTTGTAACTAGAACAATTTTCCATGCGACTTTCGTTACACTAATACCTACAGTGAAGCCAAGTAAGATTTTTTGCTCATAGGGTCATTCATACATACCTTGTTCAAAAGGACATTTTTCACCATGATAAGAAGCATTATTCGTCAATCAATGTTTTTAAAAGGTGACAATTCTTCTACTCCATTATATATCGAAATGAGAAGCTAAATATTGATCTCTAGAGAGCGGGAGAGATATGAAAACGCACCACCTCTCACAAGGTTTCGGTTTACACTGAGACAGTCAGCTGTGAGACTGACTTACTGTCTGACTGAGAGTGTCTGTCTGACTGATACGGGAAATTGGGAATGCGGGCGTGATGTGAATTGTGATCCCTTGGTCCAGCCCCCGGGGACCTAGAGTCAGAGAACAAACTTACAAATACAGTGACGGTACAGAACAGTACACTAGAATATGTTCCAAAGCTACATGAACATCACTGTAAACTACAGTACACAGGATGTAGGTCTATATATTATTAAAATTACGCTAAATCTGGGTCTTGATGCATTGAAATTTAGGGAAAGTGGAGAAAATTAATTATGAAGTGAATCATATTCATGATCATATATAAACAGAAATAAAATATATAAAGTTTCTGAAAAAATAAAGTGTATTAATAATATAGTATTCACGGCCTTGAAAAGCGCATATTAATTTTATTCATCAATGGCAAATGATAAATTGAAGGCAAGAGGCAAAAAGTATTGCAAATTGGAACAAGTTGAGAAGAGTGTACATATGAAATAGGCAACATAAATAGTACACCTCAATGAGCACTAGACTACAATGTAATCGCCTAATAAGTAACCGGCAAAGAAGTCTGTGTAATAGACAAGTAGGCATGATATGCGCAGAGCGACACGTTTACATTAAACTGTACGTAGATGTGCACACAGATAATGCATAAAATGCAGTCAAGTAACGAACAAGTCATCTTGTAGCGATTATAGATACGGAGGCCCCTGCTTGAAATTAATGACTAATGACTAACTAAATCCGAAGAATCAACAATAACATAAAGGTGTAGAACAAACAAAAGAAACTATACTTCAAATAGAGAGAGCCAAATACAAATGTTGAGGGGATGCCTCAAGTATTTCATCTGCTCGAATAGGTGGGTCTCCACACACATACCCTCAGCTTGCTCCGTAAGTTGATAATCACTTCGCTGTCCTTCCTCTTGAGTTGAAGAGTCTAATCCAGGCAAAAATTCTTCTATATGCGATCCACAATTCTACATTCAGAGAAAAGCTGTGGGTAACGACGTTTAGCGCGCTTCATGGCAAGCAGGAGGCCAGAAACCGTGACCTCTCCGGAGTTAAGATACCATTGGCGTAGAGATCAGGAGGCTTTCAAAGGTCCTCTCCAGGATCCGTGGAAAAAATGAGTTCATTACATAATATTGTAGAACTAAGGTCAACGATCATTAATCTGAAAACTGCATAAAATTCAGTTTAGTCAATATTTTCCTGTATGTTTTTAAAGTTATTAATACTCAGTGTGCAACGAGTGTACGAATTACTAATCTGAAGCTGATTTATATTCTTAAATTTTAAAAGATTGCACTCTTGTTTTGATTTCCCCTTTGAATTTTATACACAAAGAATGTATGTTCGGTCTTCGTTTAAAATTTAAATTGTTTCTTGAAGTATAAAATATTTAATTTTAGATTGATTATACCTACCAAGTTGACATTCAAAACATTCTTTTTCTTCGGACTGAAAATTAGCAAGTCGGATGTAATACGGGTATTGTAAAGTATTGATTATAAAAATCTTTAAAAACATTTAAAATTTAAAAATATGCTATCAAATTTCATGGGGTTTGTAGCAAAATCATAAGAAACATTAGCCTCATTGATTAAAATAATAAGAAAAAATAATAGGAGGGGACCTTTAAAGGTGCCCTTCAAGCAAATTTTTTTATTGCTTAAATCAACGAGGTTAATGTTTCTTATCATTTTACTGCAAACCCCATAAAATTTGATAGCATATTTTGAATTTGATATGCTTTTAAAGATTTAGAGATTCAAACTCTACAAAACCTACTTTACTTCCGACTTTCTAATTTTCAGTCTGAAGAAAAAGAATGAACACTATTTGTTTTGATTGTCAACTTGGTATTTGGTTTAATAAATCTATTTATTATTCGTTTAAAGGTTTAAATTATATCATAGAAACGTTTATGTACTTTTAGAAAAAATTAATATCTTAAAAGAAGGCCAAGGACGCGCATTGTTTGTTTAAAAATCCGAATTTGAAATCAAAACAAAGAGTGTACAATCTTTTTTCTCAGCGTCAGCTTGTAGATTCGCTCAATTGTTGCTCACAGAGTATTAAAAAACTTTAAAAGCAAATAATAACATACATACTGAACCGAATTGTGTGCGTTGTGCGGGATAATGATCGTGGACCTTAGTTCTATAATATTATGTTATAAACTCATTTTTTCCCCAGAGTTTGGAGAGGACCTTTAACAGTTCTAAAAGTGATATGGTTACTAATTACAAAACTGCAAATCATTTCAAATTTGGTCCTATATTTTTACTATAATATGTAACATAAGTTATTCAATTTTTTACTTCTACCCTCTGAATTTTATGCGAAGAAAGCGATCAAAATGCCTCGCGATTTATCAATTATTATTTTTCAAAACTATAGTATAAGCTTATTAGAAATATTACAAACCGTTACCTAAATCCCATTACCCTAAAAAAATATTAGGTAATTATCATTCAATTTACAATAATACGAGATAAAGTTTGTCCAGCTTTCTTGTTCTTCTATTCAATCTAATAGAAATGTTAAATGATTAATTACGAAGCGAATACTTTATCAATTTGATTCTGTTCACTGTAATGTGTTATATAACCTTAGTTCTAATAATCTAAAACATTTCTAGAGAAATTGCAATTTAGAGTGGAGAGGACCTTCAAAAAATATTATTTAAAGTTAGGTTAGCGGTCTGGTGAGGGGGGAGGGATTGTTTGCCCCCCTTTGGGTGGTTCTGATAGTGACAAATGTACACTTTACCATTATTTTCAGTCTTCCACACAAGTTTAAATTAGACGATTTTTTTATTGAATTCTAATGATTCTCAGTCTATTATCTCACCCAGTATAGTTCTTCGTTCATAATTATTTGATAAAGGAAAAACAATAAGTATGTATTACATTACTACCATTATTTTAAATTAGATGATTTTTCAACCTTACAAACTAATAATAATCATTCCAATTTTTTATATAAAAAATAAGAATATTCCGGTAAATCATAAATAGTCCTAGAATCATATTTAGATACCTAAAGCACAAATAGAAGGACTCTTTATTTTGTTCTAATTTTTATTTACAAAACTAAATAAGTAAAATAACAGAAAAAAATTTATATGGTTAAAAAACGAACATCTTCTTATGAGACGAATGAAGCAAAATAATCACTACATTTACATTCTTATACGAATAAACGATAATATTTGTAAAAACAATAACTGATGATATTTTTCATGTTGAAGCTTGAAGAAATCAAGTAGCTCTATGTCTGAACAGGGCAAGATGTTCGTTGATAATGTTTAGTCACTTCATTGAAATCCTGGGTAGCAATGTTCCTTTGCGGTGAAGAAAGGAATAAGATCGGCATTCTTTGGGAGATCAGCCCGGCTGTTGTAGTTGAGAGCCTCACACAATCTGCAGAAGTGGTACACTGGACTTCCGAAGTAACCGTGTTCGTTGACAATCTTGAAGCTCTTCCTCCATTCGTGGTACTTTGATAAGGCTTCAGGGTTAGCCAACAAAAACCTAGAAATGGTGAACAAATGGAGTATAGTTTTAGACATCTGATACTACCAGATGCCAATGGTAAAGAACTAAAATCTAATATTATTACCTTATTAGTTCTGATAGTACCTATTATAGATTTAATAAGAAATTAAGAAGAGAAATTTAATTCAAATGAATAGAAAATCGTTTGCATCAAGTGTTGTTTCGAAAAGTTCTGGTGCGTGCATATCCTAAAATAAAAAAATACAAATCTATATTATAGATCTGGCACACAAGGCCTTTTAAACGATAACGATAACATTTCATAGTTATATTTACTTAACAGTTTTAATAATATATAACTACTGTATAATTATATAACGTTTTCTCATTATATTCGTAGAGAATGAACAATGAATAATTTTGACATCAATCAATAACTGTTATTGGATTGCTGTGAAGTTGAAGGTGTTTCTGAAGTAGCGACTCACTACATAGATACCCACTCAAATATTTAGCAATTAATCATTTTGTTAATAGAATACATAATCGTTGTATCTCAGCTTACTTCAAATGGTCTGCAAGTTCCTTTGGTGAATCGAAGTCATTGATATGGATGAAAGAGTTAGGGGGTAAAATCTGCTCGTAATTCTTCCTTGTAGTTCCCATTACCACGGGAATATTCCCTTTTCCCAGAGCATTCCACCAAAGCTGAAATAAAATGCGAGTAAAAATAAAACGAGTTGATAATCTATTTTGAATTACTTTTTTCTGTCCCGTCTATAATGAGAGCTCAATAAAAGACCCTTTATTGTTTTTGCACCTACCTAAAATAATACTCTGTCTACCACATTTCTCTTTGAACTAACAATATTTGGCTTTACAAGAAAGAATGGATTCACAGCACTATGTAATCATTAATAAGATTATTAATATTGTTACAGAGCCTATAATTAGTAATCTCGGAAACAATTTATATGCGTCAAATGGAAGAGTAATACCCAGCAAGAATTATAACGGTGATAAAAAGATCATCTCTCTACGATAAATAATTCGAATGAAAATCCGATCCAAATTTTATTATAAATTTAAAATACAGCAAACACTTAAGTAGCAGACCAGGCTTGAGTTGATTTAATTTAAATTTCACTTTAGTAATTTTGTACTAGACCAACACTTTTTCTCTGTAGAAATGAAGCGGTCGGTGAATTTGATAATTCTACAGGTCTATTTTATCAAGAATTTAAATGTGACTAGTTAAATATAGAAAGTCACAAATCAAAATAATGATAGATAACCTGCCAGCATGACCGCTGTCTTTTTTTTAACCATGCGCGGAAAATTGCCAACTGGGAAAAATGCCACTGTGGGAAAATTGCCACTGACGAAAATTCAAACTGAATAAATAATAGTCTAAAAAAACAAAATACCAAACAGAATGCAAAGTGATTTGAATTCTATGAAAATAAATAATCACACTTCACTCATCGTTGTTTGATAAGTTAAATTACTCTCCTAAATATAATTTATAAAAAGCTATTCAACCCTGGAACGAACAATGGGCTAACTAAGCTTAGCTCTATAAATTTAAAGCAATCCCAGATTTTTTTTTACTTTAGAGTGGAGAGGACCTTTAAGGCTGCTTCACACCTCACCGGGATCCGTCCGGCACGTGACTCTCCTCTCAGTGAATCGGTGTCAGTGAAAAAATATATCGTTACATTAATTTCAATGGACACATTCACACAGTACCGGCTCTTCTCAGTGATAAAAAATCACTGACCGGTGACGTCCCGGATGGATCACGGTGATGTGTGAAGCAGCCTTTAAGGGAACAATTGAAAGCATAAAGTCAAGATGAATTGCGTATCAGAACACAATCACCCACCGACGAAATAATCCACTTAGGTCGTTTTAACTTGTCAAAATGCGATGTACTCATCTTTTTTTCAATACCTGTGATTTTTGTTATTTTCGAAAAAATAAATTCAGTATATATTTATACTTATACAGTGGCAATTTTCCTCAGTGGCAATTCTCCAGGTGACAGTCTTCCCACAGTGACAATTTTACCACATTTATTATTTGCTAATTTTTTAATACAGCTCAAATAAACATTTATGATATTTTTCAAGGCAGAATCTGTGCTATTAAAACTGATGTGAAGAATTACAGAAAACTACATACAGTGAAGACGATGCTTATTTTTTTTTAAATCCTGACGATATTGCTTGAAACTATAATATATTACGATAAAATACGATTTATACAGCAATCAACGATTTTATAAATCTGCCTATTTAATATTCCCTGAGTGGGAAGTAATTGATCAAGTAAAGTAAGAGTGATACAAATACACTAACTTTTATAATCATTATTTAATTCCATCAATACTTCGTAACAAATTTTATTATATTGTTAACTAATATATTGTTAATAGCAGTATAATAAATAATAATTTCATAATTTTGACTATGTATGACATCTAAATTCAAATTTACTTATTCTAGTTTTCAATTTTTCTTAATATCAATTTTAAACAAGAAAAAAAAGTGAAATTGCATAATTATTATATTGTAGAAGTGTGGATATAAGACATAAATCTTTTCCAAAAATGTTTGAGTTTCTTTCTATCACATATTTGATTTTACCTTTCAACTAGAAAAAGAGAGAATTTGACTTGAAATGTAGAATTTGGTTGGATTTACCATTTTGAAGAATTTTTGTTTTCGGAAATTTTAAAAAAGTATCCAACAAACAATTAACATAGAATTCATATGATTTATATTGAATTTTATTGATTTTACTGTTATATTATTTATTTATTAGCCGTTTTATTGACAGAGCTATTGAAATGATAAGGAAAAAATGTTTGTTTAATAATTCTGATAAGATACAGATTGATATATAACGTTCATACTCAATTACCTTTTCAGTTACATAGTCATCGCAGTTATTGTTTTCAAAAGCAAAGTAGATCTTATAGTTGTCGATCACATCACAGTTTTTCATGTAATGACCGGGACAGAGGTCCTTTGTCCCGCATTTACCGAATAGATCGAAATCGAGGTATTCTTTTAGTTTATTCACATATTTGAACCGTCCATTGGCTCCGAAACAGTGAGAAGCAAGAAGTACTATATCTTTGTTCCTGTCTTTGATGTCCACTAAATTAGGAGTTTCGTTTTCAGATAAAGGTACTGTTCTACCGTAAGGCACAGGGACATCAGAGTCCATTCTGTAAGTCATGGACCAATTGAAAACACCATTATAATTTTCGAATTTCGTATCTCCACCCGTATGGAAAACTGCTCTTGGACTTTCATCAGACAACCACACGTAAATCTGCTCCGGTCGACGTGGAAGCGATGTCGGAGGTTTATTAGTGCGAGCCAAATGAAAGAGTACGGCATCTGCGTGAATTACATCCTTATCCTCGTGAGTGAAGTGGCAATTTCTCACTGAACATCCTTCATAATAATCATAGGATTCGTCTGTGTACCTCCTAATGAATCGTTTGATAATGTGGTTCCAGTTTTTCCAAACGTGGATGGTAAAGTTTTTCTCTGCAGGTCTTCCAATGTCTTCATACAGAAACAGCCTCTTCCCTAAATTGGACATTTTATTCACTTGACTTGTATTAAGATTTCTCCAACTGCTGTCAGGAATTTTGATGCCGTTCTTTCTTGTGTTTTTTATGTAATTAGAAGTGAGCAGAACAACGCAACAACTAACAGTTGTAAGTAAGAAAAGTTTTAGTTTTTTGGTCCTCATTTTGACATTAAAAAGGTGAACCTGTGGAAGGAATCGACTGACAATCACAACAGCTTAAGTTTCCAATCACCGAATTACCCCACGTGTACATATATGAATAGGAATTTAAATATTTTCCTTTTTAATTCTATTCTCATACAAATACGTCTATTAGCTTTGCAGCTATCGATATAATATTTCATGTATACAGTTTAGATATCTGTTTTAAATTTAATTAATAAAATTCTGTATTCATATTCATAGAAATGGATTTTCGTTCACTTCAATAAATTACCTTTTGCAATCTCATCCCTAAGTGATTAATACTCAAAAATAAAAATTCTAAGCAATTGTATATAACTAGACTATAGACAGCAGCAAGGTGAACATCCTTTAAAAACTATTGTTAGAACTTTTGAACTTTTTTAAATAAGTTCAATGCGCATATATTAAATTAGAAGGTTCTTAATTACATTATAGGAAAATCTCCAATCCCCTAAACTCTCCATGTGTAATATATTATTCATGACTCTTCAATCTGATTTAAAATGTAAATTCAAATACTTAACTATAACTGTAGCTATATTATAGCTAAGACAAATGAGCTACATTTTCTCTAAATAAAGAGTTGTGTTAAATAAAACTTGTCCATTTCACTCTATACTATACCTCTTATAGCTTATTAATTATCGTATTATTAAATATGCAAAGAAATATTGCAGTTTTGAAGCAGGTTTTCTTCAGTAATTCTTATAATCAGGAGGTAACTCGGCCATTGGAAATATAATCAGTCTCATTATACATTTTATTCTCATGACAAATTTTAACTTAGGATAAACGGGAAAACGTCTCAAAAGTTAGTTCATATAAACTGCGTCCATCGCTTTATTGCAGATCACTATTTAGTGAATAATTTTAATAATATTGATCGTACAGTAGTGAAAATTTGGTCACTGGAAGATTGCTTCTATGTTAGTATCTTGCTGAAATATTTTTTGAATCCATGAGAAAATTGGAAAGTTATGAACGTTTATGTATTTTGAAGGCATTTTAACTGTCCATCGCTTTATTGCAGCTCTGTGAAAAGGCCAAAAAATGGGCGATTAACTTCTACCGAGAGGGTAGAAAATGTAACAGGTCCTGCAGAAGGGATGACTCTTCTATATTTAGCTAATGAATTTGGGAGGGATAAGATAAACATAGTTTTTATTGTGGAAGATCCCGACACCAACCCAAGGAGAGATGAGGGCACGAGGAGAAGCTTTTTCCCCTCGGAATATGCGAAAACTACCCAGGCAGGTTATAAGGCAGCCAAATAACACTAGTGCCTCCATTTTCGACAAGGCTGTCATTGGTTATTCGTCCAAACATTGTCTTAAATGAGACGACAAGGAACGTGGAGCCCATTTCCAGGCTTCCTATGGACAAGACCCAAAAGGAAAAAGGCATTAAATGTACACAGAATTACATGAAAACAAACTTCCTACTTGTTCTTTTAACAGATGAGGAAAGAGCCACCCTTGATTGTCTGGATGGATAGGTTAAAGTTTGGATCCTACTGGAGCTGTTTATCCACACTGGTTTCGTCGTCAACAAGGAGGCTGTGGCTTTATGTTTTAAGCGGGCATCATTGGTGAAACGTTGATTGGCCCTTTCCGAGTACCAGAGGGTGTAAACCTAACAATCCAATCCTACATTGCCTCTTTTGTTGAGTACTTGTTCCCTTGGCCTAATAGTTTGCAATTATCTCGCTGGCAAAAGATGATTTTCTTGCATTACTTCGCACAACCTCATGCTTTAAGGTTTACAACTTCTTTCCTCATATCTCTGGGCATCTAATGAGAGTCTCTCATGACTTGATTGCCTTGTTCTCTGGTCTTAAGCCCCATTGAGCCTTTTTGACCGTTTCATTTGAGACATTACATCAGGACTGTTTTGACTTAAGACCAATGACAGCCTTGTCAAAAATGGAGGCACTAGTGTCCTTTAGCTGCCTTATGTCCTGCCTACGTATTTTTGCATATTGCGAGGGGAAATTCTTTTTTCTCGTACCCTCATCTCTCCTTGGGTTTATTTCGGGATTTTCCAGAAAAGAAACTATTGTTCTCTTAACCCTTCCAAGTTATAAAGCTATATATAGAAGAGTTCTACCTTCTGCAAGACCTGCTACAATTTTTACCACCTCGGCAGAAATTAATCGCCCATTTTTTGGCCTTTTCACAGAGCTGCAATAAAGCGATGGACAGTTAAAATGCATTCAAAATACATAAACGTTCATAGCTTTCCAATTTTCTCATGGATTCACAAAATATTTCAGCAAGATACTAACATAGAAGCAATCTTCCAGTGACCGAAGTTTCACTACTGTACGATCAATATTATCAAAATTATTCACAAAATAGTGATCTGCAATAAAGCGATGGACGCAGTTTATGTAGATTCTTTCAACGAATGTAAGCTGATTATAATTAATCAGCTGCAATATTGATTTAGATTTAATAAACTAATATATTTTCAAGATTAACCATAATTAGTTTAATATACAGGGTGTCCCAGAAAAAGTACACCCAGTTTAAATTATTATAACTCCTGAAGTATTGAAGATATTTAGATTCTGTAAAACTGTTCAGTGTGTCAAGCATGAATCTTTTGATGGTGAAACTTTAATTCGTTTTCTTCATTAAAAAAACAGCTGAGCTCTCGATCTCACTGCTCGCATCACCATTTTTAACAACAGTGGATTAGCTTTCTGTAAATTCACTTCATGATAAACACATTTTCGCAATGTGTTTATTGTTTCCAGTGCAGTAGCGTATACCACAAAAAAAAATCACGTGGTGTTAAGTCCAGAAGCCACTGAATATCATGATTAAATGCCACGACGCGACTGTCAAAAATTTCTCTCAACCTTTCTCTAAAGGCCCGTGTTTACACGCTAAGATAAATCGTAATGAAGAGATTGTCATAATTTATCAGTACGTGAAAACAGGTGATCGTAGCGATTTATTGGAGTTGGAATTGGATTGTGTGATTGATGACAGCAGCCTCAAATGTATACGAATCGTGAAGACAAATTTGAACGTGTAAACAGTGTTCCAAAAAATAGTTATAATCCATCTCAATATATAATGATAAACACATTCCAAATGCAGACCACCATAATGTTTCTTCCTTGATAGATGATAAAAAAATATTGAAGTAAAAATCGTTGCGTGTAAACACTGTCTCAATTATCTGATAAATTGTTAAGGCCAGTTTACACGCTACGATAAATTGAAGCGATTTATCGTAATGAAGAGGTTGTTACAATTTATCAGTACGTGTAAACAGGTGATCGTAGCGATTTATTGAAGTTGGAATTGGATTGTGTGATTGGTGCTAGCAGGCTCAAATTTATACGAATCGTAACGATAAGTTTGAACGTGTAAACAGGGTTCCATTAAATCGTTGCAATCTAACTCAATATATAATGCTAAACACATTCCAAATGCAGACCATCACAATGTTTCGTCCATGACGGCTATTGAAAAATAAAGATATTGGACTAAAAATCGTTGCGTGTAAACACTGTCTCAATCATCTGATAAATTGTTGCAATCTCTGTGCTCAATAAATCGCTCCAATTTATCGTAGCGTGGAAACGGGGCTTAAAAATCGAATGATTTGTGGACGAACAACTCAGCGATTGTCTACGACGAGAAAAGTCGTTTCAAGCAGTTGATGCACTTTTTACATCTTATAGATAGGGCCAAACAGGTAAATTGCGACATACTAACTAACTGTGGCCCCTAACAACAGAAACATCATAGCTTCAAAACACGCATTAAAAACTTGAATTAATAATTTATAGCATGTATTGCGCTTCTTTTGATAGCTATACAACATTTTAATGTAATTTCAGCTCAGAATATTTTAGTAACTCTCTTGAGAGGGCCGCAATTTACCTGCGTGACCCTATGCCATTTTAATTCATGCTTAGGTATTTTTGCTTATTAAGCAAAAATAATATTGTTTTATTGTTTCACACACCTGATATTATAGATAACAATTAGGAGCAAAGATGTAGGACATTTGGTGTAAGGAATTCATGTGCTTATTTTTTTACACCCTGCAACCTTAACTTTGGAAGTATATTTTTTGAAGAAAACTAATTTAATCTTCACCATTGAAAGATTAATGCTAGGCAGACAAAACAGTTTTTACAGAATCTCCAATACTTCAGGAGTTATAAAACTTGGACATAGGGATAAATTTCTTGGATATAGAGATAAATTCCACAATATATTAGGATGCTAAAACTGTTCAAGTTTTATATGCCCTAACACTTCTGTGGTAAAAATTGCAAACTGATTTAATAACACTCGTCAAAAGAAAACTGATTCATATTTTACAAAATTACAATTGAATAAACTAAACAAGTTCCGTGCAATCACACAGAAGTTATTACACTTGTATTCAGCCTTAAATTGATCTTTTCACTGAATTGAACCATAGGAAACAGCCATTTATGCTTACTGATAACTATGATAAGAGAGATTAGTTAAGAAAATATTGTAGAAGTTGTATTAATATTAATTCACTTCACCTATGAAGTGAATTAATCTTCTATATTAAGTTTAAACCAATGTTATTTATCAATTAATGCAACACACTGAACAAAAATGGTACCTAGTGTATATGTGGGGTACGGTCAAGAGCCCCCCCGGTCAAGAGCCCCCCTTCCTGTTTTTTTAATCCTTATTTACCTAATTAAACAAATGAAGAACTACTTAGATAGAAATAACTGAGAGTTGATAATGTAGTTTGTTGTATCCGCTAGTTTGTTGTACTGCACACTTCATGATTGTGTAATGACCTGGCAGGGGGGTTCGGGGGGCGGCACTCCCCCCGAAATACATATATTTTATGTCTAATCAGTAGTGAACTTCAAAAGTGTCAATAAGGATTAAATAATATAGGTAAATAAGGATTTAAAAACAGGGGGGCTCGTGACCGGGGGGGCTCATGACCGGGGGGGCTCTTGACCGGGGGGGGGGGGGGCTTATGACCTACACCCTTATATGTAACCAGATCACATTTCCATTGAATGTATGGGTAAAATATCTACCTGTTTTTACTACCCGATATTAACAAAATTTTGTTTGTTAACTTAATAGTTGGTTTTCATTCATATACTACTCAATGTTTGAATGCTAGTGCGAAATACTTTGATGCTAAAGGAGCAGTAAATTAATAATCTTCACCTTCGCCCAATAGATTCAGAATAATTAAATATACAATATTAGAATGTTCGCTACATTCAGAAATTGTTTACTTATAAATAATATATAAGAAATAGGTGGCGCCTTCGACGGCGAGTTGAAATTTAAACACATTCACGAGTAAAACTTACGTGTATACGTTTGTTTGTTTATACAACAAATGATACACTCCTACCTTACGTGAGTGGTATAGTAGTTATAGCCATAGTAAACAGAATAGTATAGTACCTCAGTTCCATGTATTATTCAAATTTATTCTGGGTAGGCTATGACGTCATGTATGTAAACAAGAGGTCACGTCATAGTAAACAGAATTGCTGTGGGTTAAGATGGCGGCTAACGCGACTTATCTGACTAATGATCTAATTATCTTGAATAAATCGTCTTCTTCAAGACTAAAAATTTGTTACTATTTTGGGTGTAAAAAGACCAGTACCTAGCAATTTCATCAACAGTCATTTTTTTTAATTTTCGTCCGTACCTATGACTATAAAGATTGGATAATAGCATTTGGTAATGCGGAATAAAAAAAAATATCACCGAAAACGTTATTTGACAAAAGTTGGGAGTGTTGCAGCCATCTTTTGTGATTGTACTGTACGTACAAACGTACGCACCATTGTTGACATGTGACGTCACAGCCTACCGGGACACGCGTAATATCCCCCCTATAGCTCTGGGATACTATATCTTCTCTGTACTGTGTTATAGCTCTGGTAGGTATAGTTACTATTGTACCTATATATATACCTACCAGTGCTATCACAATAGCTACAATTAGTTACACAAATATTTTAAGGCTGAGTAACCAAAATCTTCCCAGTTGCATTGCTCACAAAATGTCAGCTCTTTTTTTAAACAAATCACAAATATGGTGACTTGAAGCGTGAGACCAATTGAATATAAATCTACTTATTCACTTAATAAATTCGATCAATCAACATATTTTCGAGAGGTAATGGGTATGACATATATAAGAGGGGGTTATAATGAGTGTGAGGACATAGGTAAAATGATTTTGATTATTGATATGTAGTCTATAAGTAGTTCAGGATGCCTTTAATTGTGTTAAAAAAAGAGGTAAATGATGGTTTGAATGAAGAAACTTTGAATATTCGTAATTCTAGACCATATGAAGAGACTGTTTGTGAGTAAAGTCTGGACAGGTGGAAGATCCCTAGTTAAACAAATGAAGAGCTACTTAGATAGAAATAACTAAGAGTTGCCAATGTAGTTTGTTGTATCCACTAGTTTGTTGTACTGCACACTTCATGATTGTTTGATGACCTGGCAGGGGGATTCGGGGGTAGCACGCCCCCCGATATACATATTTTATGTTTTATCAGTAATGAACTACAAAAGTGTCAATAAGGATTAAATAATATAGGTAAATAAGATTTAAAAACAGAGGGGGAGGGGGTGCTCATGACCGGGGGGTGGGGGGCTTATGACCTACACTCGTTTGTAAATTGGGATGGATTTGCTTGGAAAGAATTTTAAACAGGTAGATTAGCGTTTGATTTGGTTACGCAGTAGCAAACTGTCCTGTGCATTATCTTCTTCACAAGATTATAATATAGTTGATAGCTATAAGTGATTAGAAATTTACTCATTTTTTGATGATAAACTCACCTCCTCCTTTCATTTCACATAATGCCACTCCAATATTGCTTTCACTGCAAAGCAGGGTGCTTTTCAAACATTTCGGTGTAGACATTGGGTGTATTTAATTCATTATAGTTACTAAAATACTGGGAAATATTTGTTCCATTCACGTTAAAGGGATTAATAAAAATAAATTATTACTGCTATTACTCTCTTATAGTTTTCTAAAATAGTTCTTTAGCTATACTTACAGCTTAAAATTAGTTATAGTTTTGAGTTCGTATTGCGACAAATTTGGGTTGAGACAAAAAAGGGTTAAAATCGCCATATATGATGGCAAGCGAGGGAAGACTACCCTATATCCTGAAATCGAACCATTAATTTTCAAGTAAAACTACAGTACTTCCTCTCCCAATTTAATAGTGGATTAAAGGTCCTCTCCATGCCCCAGGCGGAAATATGAGTTTATTACAAAATATCGTAGAACTAAAGTCTTGCACCATTAATTTGAAAATTGCATAAAATTTAGTTTAGTATGTTTTTTTCATACACTTTTAAAGTTATTGCATCCCAATAGTACCTACGAAACACTAACCTGACGCCGAAGAAACAGATTGTACACTCTTTGTTTTCATATTTGGTTAGAATTTTACAAACGAACATTCCATGTTCAGCCTTCTTTTATTTGTGAATGAATACCTGAAGTTAATTAAAGTTTCTTTGATAAAAATGTCCAATTTTCTATTTTACCCGACTATTTATTATTAAATCGGTTATACCTACCTAGATAAAAACCAAAACAAACGGTTTACATTCTGTTTCTTTAGATTTAAAATATGCGACTCTGATGTAAATAGAGTATGTTGATTATAGAAATCTTAAAAGGTGTACATTTAGACAAATATATATGTTATAAAATTTAAGGTGGTTTGATGCAAAATGATAAGATCATTAAATGTGTTTATTGAAACAATAAAAAATGCTTGAAATTTAACGTCTGTTTCGGAAGCAAGGTTCAACAAAAATAGATCTTGAAAGTCCTTCTATATTACATTTCACTTTAAATACATACATCTATTTAGAGGACTAGTTCTTAATCTGGTCGAGTTTGAAGTACTGAACCCAACAAGTTCCACACTTGAACATAATTAACCAAATCGTGAACCTCTAAAACTAACTCACCGTGTACTTGGCTGTCATCTGATCGAACCCAGGCTAAGATCCACTGGTTGAGAGACTTCGATATTTCAATTATGGTAAATACAAGGTAAAATTCCACACAAAAATAAGGAAAAAGAGAGAGATAGACCTTTCAAACTTTTACCCAAGAGCTTTAGTTTATCAAAAAAAAAAAACATTATTAGGCACCTAGGTCCAAAATGGATATTTTTAAAATCTTAAAAAAACTACATCTCATCAAGAACAGATCTCTGTTATTTTTGAATGAACAAAAGCAAGAGGGTAGAGGTTTTTCTGGTGCATCTATCATTCAAAGAGTAGTGTGAATATCAATTTATTTCCAATATACAAAAAAATATGATATTCAGCAAGAATCTATATCACAAATGAAAACTTGACTGTAGGAATGATTACATAGATATTATATATAGATATTCAGAAAAAAAGATTTAGTGAATAAAAATAAAATATAACAACATTAACCAATTCCTAATTCCCTCCCAGATTAGCATAGGTCAGGTATTATAGACATCAAACGTTTACATCAACTAATCAAATGTAAACGAAATAGTAACATCGAGTTTTCCGACACCTGGTAGTTGAAAATTCTCGATATTAGTAGTTATTTGACAGCCATGTAAACTTTTGAGTCACAAATAATATTAAAAAGGTATATATTTCATAAGAGGCCACTAAAAAATAATACTTTAAATGAGGTTGCAGTAACAATTGACTTCACACATACACTATTTAGCTGCCGATATATGAACTATTGAAACTACATATATTATACATACATATTCATTTATAGAGAATTTCAGATACAAATGGAAAATGATGTCTTCAAAAAAATTTTGGTTTGATATAAGAAATTGATGACTAGAGTAAGTATTCTAAATAAGAGTTTTCAAACAGCTAGGGAGAATCTTATTCAATCTCAAATCAAAATTCAATCAATCAAATAAATAAGTTACAAAGTATATTTCAATTGGCAATAATCCAGAGATAATGGATTTTTTATGAATCACTGCATTTTTCTTGCAAGAATCCGAATCCATGAGCTTCTTAACCCTGGGACGACCAACGGACCTAAGATGCCCGCTCCGGTATTAAATATTAATGCATAATTCGAAAATTAATTGATTTGAGTGACTGAAACTCCGCGATTTTCAATGTCTATGACGTATTTATGTCTCTTGTAAATATCAGTGAAAATGATGGAACATATTTTGATCTATTTCGTTTCATATTATTTTTGATAAAGAGGGCCTATGGAGCCCGGGTGAAGTACAACCACACTATAGAAACATCACCTATAGGACTATTAGCTATTTTTTGGTGTAAATCAAAATATGACGTAACAGCGCATGTATTTCCCTGGGTTTCAGATTTCCACATGGTAATAAAATGTTATAAAACTAAATATGTTGCATAACATTCATTGATTTCCCTTAAATAGGTCTCACACTATAGATATCCCTGATTTCCAACAACTAGAGTCCAATTTCAAAAGTACATCTGACCGTTCCGGGGTTAAACAATTAAGATTTTTCTTGATATAATAGCAATACTCAACAATAAACATGAGAGGTAGGATTAATGGATGGTTTCGAAAGTTGAAATATAGTCCAGAAATGGTAGACAAAGTTAATCAGTTAGCTAGTACCTCTCATGGAAATTTGATTTCACTCTGAAAGTTCTAAAATTAGGCATGAGTTGATCATTTCACAGCCTATTGTTCAGCAATGGCGATATACTGACACAATATTTTGATAGGAGAAATCTAAGCTACGAACTAAAAACAATACCCTTAAACTAAAATCAGTGGTTTTCATTGTTCAATGCATGGATTTGGCAACAAAAGATAAGTTGAGTAGCATGCAGTTGCTTTGACCGATACATAAATAGAGAGGTTCATCCCAATACACTTACAGAAAAGTTAATTAAATGGTATGGCACATAGAATCGTTAAGATATTAGCTTGGACGGATAGCAATGTTCTTTGAAACTAAAAAAAGGAGATAAGTTGGCATTCTTTGGGAGATCAGCCCGGCTGTTGTAGTTGAGAGCCTCACACAATCTGCAGAAGTGGTACACTGGACTTCCGAAGTAACCGTGTTCGTTGACAATCTTGAAGCTCTTCCTCCATTCGTGGTACTTTGATAAGGCTTCAGGGTTGGCCAACAAATACCTAGAAACATGGTTCAATGTGAATCATCTTTATTTCATGATGGTATTTGCAACAAAGTTATGGAAGTGAAGTGAGAACATGTGCAAATGGCAGTTTCTTTCCATGCGTTACAAGAGTACACTGTGTAAATTCTTATAAACATACATATCTAAAAAGTTACATTCTTTCATGTAGTTTTTAATGTTATTCAAGACACTAAATGATGAGGGAAGATGATCAGAGAACATAAGACAGAAAAAGTCAGGTATTTTTTATTTTTCATTGCACACACTAAAATTCTAAATGAAGCAAAAATTAGAAAAAGAACACACCACACTATAATCAGAGGAGAAAGAGGAAGCAAAGAATAGAATGTACGAAAAGAGGAAATAAATAAATTGTTGAAGTAATGATAAGACAGGAAACTAGAAGAAAAAAGACGTTACTAATCTAAAATCTTTGTATAAAAAGGAATACTAAAACAGGACTAAACGTCAAGCACTACTGCAAAATTATAAAAAGAGAAAGATAGTTCATATTCCAAATAACAACAGTTAGTAACCAAGAGGATGACCTTCAGTCTATCTTTTAGATAGTACTTTAGTGATCTAAAATGAATATTTCATTATTCTATATTGTAATACTTACTTTATATACACCGCTAGTTCTTTGGGAGAATAAAAATCATCTACGTGGATGAAGGAGTTGGGAGGTAGAATCTTTTTGTAGTTCTCTCTAGTTGTACCCATCACCACAGGTACATTTCCTTTTTCAAACGCATTCCACCACACCTGGAAGAGAAAATATTGATATTATTCAAAATATGGTTGAGTTTACTTATAAATAAGTGAAAATAAAAATAGGAAATAACTCAAAAAAAGTAATACCTATGATAAATAGGCTAGCGTGTAGACTGTGAATTCAACTTAAAAATGATCTGATAAAACATAGAAAGTACAGAAAGTGATCGAAAAGTACATGTACACATATTTGAAAATTGATATCTCACCTTCTCGGTGATATAATCATCACAATTATTATTTTCGAAGGAGATGTATATCTTGTACTCATGAAGAATGTCACAATTCTTTTTGTAATGTCCTTCACAAGGAACACTGGTACCACATTTTCCAAAGAAATCAAATTGTAAGTAATCTTGCAGGCTTTTGATATATAAATGCCTTCCATTTTCTCCAGTGCAATGTGATGAGAGGAAAACAACTCCCTTGTCTTTAGCTGCAAAATCTATATAGTCAGGTTTTTCATTTTCGTAAAGTGGAATGGCTCTACCGTAAGGAACAGGAACATCGGAATCCATCCTATAGGTCATTGACCAATTGAAGATATCAGAGTAATGTTCTTTATTGTGGTCACCATCGAGTGAAAAGACTGCATTTGGACTCTCGTCAGATAGCCACACCCATAACTGATCAGGAGTTCTGGGTACGTCCAATGGCGGCTTTTCTAGTTTGTGCGCATGGAAGAGGACTGCATCAGCATTCAGGACTTCACTGTCATTCGAGGTGAAAATGCAGTTTCTAACGGAGCAGTTCTCGAAAGGGTCATAACGGTGATCAGTATATCTGTTGATGAATCTAGGTGCTATGGTACCGTAATGTTTCCATACGTGGATAGTAAAATTTTCCTCTTTGGCTTTTCCAATATCTTCATAGAGGAAAAGTCTGCGCCCTAAAACAGACAGTTTACTAATTTCCTCATCGGTTAAGTTGCGCCAATTTCCAAAGACATTGTCATTTGTGAAATTATAAGGCTCTAACGTGAACTTCTTGCCACTGAAAGTAACATCGAAGGAGGAAGAGGGCAAGGAGTAGAGTATCAAGAGAAGTGTTCCGCATACCAGCAACAGACTCAAACCTTTATAACTCTTCAGGACAGTCGTAGACATTGTTCAATATTTCCTGCAGTTTATACCAAATTTTAAACATTTTATTTATAATTATATTTGACAAGAACCTGTGTAAGAAAATAGAAAGGTTAAATAAATAATGAAATATGATAGTAACTATATGAATATTTTCACAATCCCAACTGGATATGTGGTGAATATTTCTATTCTTTTATTGCTATCCAATTATTACATGCCAAATAATGTTAATAATAACTTAATCGTTATTAACTTTAAATTGAATAGCTTTTTAATATTCAAAATGAATTATTTCGTTTACATTTGCTAATAGTAGCTGCTGCATGTTTACACAAACTAGTAATTAACTAGTTAAAAAAACACACCTAGTATCAGTCTATAGATAAGATAAGACGTGATAGCAATGTCCTACATTTGTTAGTATATGTACATCTCACCTCAAAGAGTACACTACAGGTCTGTGCACAATATTTTATATGTTCTTCTGCTAAAATACAAAGAACTTACATTTCGAATATAAGGTTCGTATTTTTTAGTGAAGTAAAAAGGTGCGAGTAAAATAATACATTAGCTTATACGTTTTTAATAGAATAAGCGTAATTAATTATGTACTATGATATACTTTGTTGAAAAATGAAAATTTAATTTAAAGGTCCTCTCCACTCTAAATTAAAAAAAAATTTGGAATTGCTTTAAATTTGAAGAGCTAAGGTATATAACATATAGCAGTAAGCAGAATTTGAATCGATCAAGTATTCTGTTCACAATTAATTATATAAGAAATATTCACATTTCGCTTTTTTCATTCTGAGATTCATTAGAAGAAAAAGCCCGCATACTTGAGTAGGTATGTTCGTTCATATATACATAGTATGTACCTAAAAATTAACAGTTCTCTAGATCGGAAAAATGTTGGGATATATGAAAACTATTAGTAAGATATACTTATTTAGGTACTTGGATTCTTCATGGATCCATTATCTTGGAATTTAGCCTATCGGACATGCAGGCTTTTTCTTTGCTTGAAATTCAGGGGGTAGTAGAAAGAACGGAAAAAATCTTAAACCACATATTATAATAAAACTATAGAACCAAATTTGAAATGGTTTGCAGTTTTATAATCAGTAACCTTAGTTCTAATGAATTGAGAAATATAAAAATGGAGTGGAGGGGACCTTTTAAGAATTTTGTTAATCTTTTCCACCGGTTTTGTTGTATTCTAACAAACGTTTCGCTAAGAACTTTTATATATCGGCGTGTAACAATCAAATGCAATTAGTTATTACTTAATTACGGAGATGAGCTGATAGTTTGTAAATGTTAATCATGAAAAACGCTATCTATGATCTATCAGTCGTTACCGACATCAGTCACTGATAATCATAGATAACGATTATCTCTATTGCATGAAGTATTACATTCAAACATGTAATAATAAGGACCGGTGAATATAGAAGCATGTGAATTATTCTAATTTAACGTTACTTATTAGTTAATGATCTGAAATATTTAGTCTGAAATAACTTTATTTTCAGTGAAAGAGTGTTTTAATTAGTTTGGTTGAAAATCCGATAGATGGCTTTTAATTTATTAACGTTTACAAATTTGTTCATATTCGTAATTTCGTAAATAATCACTAATTAATCAGAATTGAAAACAGGTTTAATATAATAACTGATAAACGATATCTGTAATTATAATTATGAATATTACACAAATCCATATGAACGTTTTAAGCGTAACGTTTGCAGGAATACAAGATTGCGAGAAACACTCGTGAAAACTTGATACATTTATTATTAGATAGCAAATATGCTTTAATAATTTTATTTTTAGAAATCATCATTTAGATGAACAAAATATATCATACAACACTATTAATAATGCTTATTACACTAATAAAATGTGCGATATAGCAAACAGAGAGCAGTAAAGAAATATTTCCCAATAGCTAGCTACTGCTCTCTTTTATATTGCAGTCTTCTCTCTTTTGTAAAACATGTAGATTGCAGAGGAGAGAAAATGATGTGAACAGCTAGTCAATGACATCATACGAACTGATGAAGTTACTCATCAAATAAAACTAATAATTCGATGATTATGATTATATAAGAAGAGACATTGTTAATAGTCTCTTAAGACGAGGGAAATAAATTGTAAAAAATGAAGTTGATCTAAGAATTCAGAATAATATTGATGAAACAATAATTAAATCTAGATTAAAACAAATATATGAAATTGGATACAGGCAAAGTACGGTTTAGCACATGGTGGCTATACAATATACATTGTGTGCTACTCTATAGCTATAGTCTGCCAAATCATTCATGTGATATATTTATAGAATGTGTCACAACATTGAATGGTGAATAGTATTGTATTTTATTAAACTGTAGATAAAACAGTCGCGAGGATTAATAACATTGATAACGAACTGATAAGAAAATCCCCGTAAAAGGAGGGGAAAATGTTTTCTTAGTGCCACTGCTATCGAAAAAAGGGACAGTACACCATCCCCTCTATACCAGACAGTACACCATCCCCTCTATACCAGACAGTACACCATCCCCTCTATACCAGACAGTACACCATCCCCTCTATACCAGACAGTACACCATCCCCTCTATACCAGACAGTACACCATCCCCTCAATACCAGACAGTACACCATCCCCTCTATACCAGACAGTACACCATCCCCTCTATACCAGACAGTACACCATCCCCTCTATACCAGACAGTACACCATATCCTCTATACCAGACAGTACACCATCCCCTCTATACCCGACAGTACATCAACCCCTCTATACCAGACAGTACACCATCCCCTCTATACCAGACAGTACACCATCCCCTCTATACCAGACAGTACACCATATCCTCTATACCAGACAGTACACCATCCCCTCTATACCCGACAGTACATCAACCCCTCTATACCAGAAAGAGGGGCCAGTTCACCATCCCCTCTAATGTGTTAGTTTACAACCTACTCTGACGTAAAAAATTTCAATGGGAATAATGTAAAAGGATATCCATATGAATTTAAGTATCACTGGTACCTATTGCTAACTAGCAACACATAGGGACATTCAGTGTAAATAATTGTAGATGACGTATGAAATGAATTTGACCTTAGCTACTAAAAGGTGTCACAGTTGGAACTGATATCATCCATCGGAGTGCTGCGTCAGCTAAAGTAATTGTTTTTGTCAATGTCAGCAGGAAGAAGCTTTAGTTTAAGTTAGCAGTGTTCAAAGACATGTTCTACCCTCTCTAGTGTTTAAATTATTCATCAACAGTACACCGATCTATATATTCTTTTGTTTAGATATAAATAATTCATAACATCGACTCTAGGTTCTTCAACTCCTTGACTACAAAACTGATAAAAACATTAGTGAATAAATAGTGTATTTGTTAGTGTTTTTTTTTATATACCTAACTCTTATTTATTTACATATTAAGTTAATATCATCATTGGCTACTATCGTAATATTTGAAATATTAATTATGAAATTTTTTATCAAGATCTACCGAGCTAGTTGAAATTTCAAAAAAGAATATATACCTATATTATTTTCTATTTCTTACTAGAGACGCAATGCATCTTCTTTCAAGGTAGGTAATAGACTTTCTCAAAAAATTAAATTGCAGTAGCAATGCATTTTATTCGGACAACATTGCATTATTTGAACACTTAAAGGAGAGAGTAAAGTAAGTAATGCAGTAAAGATATCAGAGCACTTAAATTGGTTCAACACTTGTAAGTTAAATTTTAAAGCAAGGTCTAATGGATGTTCTATACTAAGATGATCAGGCCATGCAATAGAGGCTGATATTGTATAACCTTCTTCTAATTCATTAATATGCATAGCTTATTATTGCATGGATGCACACATCTGTTATTTAGAACATTTCTACAACCTAGTGAGAGGTAAGGCGAGTAATAATAAAAAATAAAAAGAATCACAAGTTTCTAAAGAGAGAGAGCGCAGTCACACACCAACTTCCACAGCCTCACAGCTCACACTGACTGCCTCCCATCGTAATTTTGTTACGGCGCACGCTGAAATAAACACACCAGCGGCAAGTCCTTGGAATCCTTCAGCGTCCACACATGCCTTACCCCTATTAGTTCTCTGAATTTTATTCCACTTTTAACGAAATTCCCATTCTTAAGGAAGTAAAAACTTGACCTCAAGGTTCGGTTTTAGCACTCATTGATTTACCCGGCATTTATTTTCTATTTATCCACTATGATGAAATTGTTATGTTTATGTATTGTATATTGTGAGGGTAGTAAATATGATAGTACATGAGGGACAATGATTTATAATTTGAATTAAGGAGGTAGTCAATCAAGTCATCCTATTGTAATATCTTCCATAAATTTGAACTCATTTCATTGAACTCATTGCATTTATATTATATCATCGTTTTTGAAGTCATATCTATTATATCAACGAAAAGATTATGAATAAATATTTTTTATAGTGAATTCGTCAACTGAAAGAAACACAAGCAGAAGTAATATAGCTCACTATGATATAGCTATAGAAAATGAAATATACTATTCACAACTTTATTCTGAGCAATGATGTACCTTATGTACCTTATTCCGTCATAGAATAAGGGCGAGAGTTGTATATATGCTCAGTATAAATTTCGTATACTGATTCGTAGTGCATAAATTGTGTTCATTGATGCTAAGTACTCTACAGAATATGATAAAAGTTTGCTGTTCCTCTTCTTGAGGGGGTCAACCCACTTTTGAAAAAAACTTTTATTTTCGGACCGATCGTTCTGAAATTTGTTTGGTATATGTAACTTCGCAAAAAAAAAACATTTTATTCATGTAACTTTTTCGATTTTGGCTTTAGTTTTCGAAAAAAAAGTAGTTTTTCAATTTAAATTTTTTACATATTTCAAAAGACGAGAAGTGTATAAGTGTATATGCTAGAATAAAAACTAAGACAGTTTTAGAATCTTTGGAGCATTTCGAACAAATCTATAGAGAGCTTTTTTAATTTTCCTTCCAGTTTTTTTTATTAGCATTTTTTGATGACTAACTAAAATTAAAAAAAAAATTAAAAATTTTCGATTTTGAACTGGGATAAAAAGAAAACGAAGAAATGTGAAAAAGCTCTCCATGAATTTGTTAGGAATGTTCCAAGGATTCTAAAACTGTCTTTGGTTTTCTTGTAGCAAGAAAACTCATTGACTTCTCGTCTTTTTTAGTTGGGAAATACACATTTTACAGGAGACTCAATAACATGAAGTAATATATTTTATCACTATGTATGAATTTAGTATGCTGTTTTCATGTTACCTGTGAATTACCTATAATACCGTCATAAATTCCATAAATGCCATGAAGATAAAAAATGTCATAAGAAGGGCCATCTCACTTCTTGAAAAAAAAATCAACTCTATTGATTTGTTTGAGTCAAGTTAAGCCCAAGGAAACTGGAAAGTTATTTTTTTAATAAAATAACTCTTTTAATGAAACTCATTTTAGCCTTCGGATCTTTTCTGTTTGCTGGGCGCATTTGAAAATAATGCGAATATAATTATATCAGTGATACGTGTAGTTATTTACTGACATCTGCTCTATGAGAACACCTTTCCTTGATGACGAGGATAAGGAATTATATATTTATAAACAATAACTAACAAATATCTAATAACCATGTAATAACTATCTAAAAGTATCATAACCAACAAAAACAAGAAATTGTTATTGTTATCAATGAAATTGTTATTACCATTATATTGTTATTATTTCATTTTCAAATGCGCCCAGGAAACAGAAGTTTTTCATTATCATTATATTATTGATTACCCGTGGAAGTTCCACGGAATTGGATATCAACAAATATGTCATAGTCTGTGTAACACATTTTGTCACGGGGTGACACGCCTTTTCTTATCATAGTATATCTATTATCACTGATAAATATGCTCTGGAACATTACTTTCATTTAAACCAACTTTATGAGTTGCTGTTGATAGATAGAGTGTCTGTCTAAAGTAAACGGACATTTATTATCACCAGACAACTTATTTTCTAAACAAAGATTTTACCTAGAAATTGGCCCACCTTCGCTTCCCCATCTATACTTCACCCAACTATGCTTCCACCACCTCTACTTCCTCCACCTCCACTTACCCCACTTTCAATTCCGCCACATTTACTTACCCCACCTTTAATTCCCCCACTTTTACTTCCTCCATCCACGCTTCCCCCACCTTCACTAACCTCACCTTCACTGCCTCCACATTCAGTTACCCAACCTTCTCTTCCCCCACTTTCACTTAAATGTATGTAGATGATTGTAGAGTGTTGCTGTTATGACGTCACGCACACAACATACCTTGATTGTCCTAACTATATTTCAATTCTAGTTCCTGCTTTTGAAACCAGAAATTTGCGAGAGTAGTGTATCTTATTGTAGTATAATATCTTTGCATATACTTAGTCACTCTTATTTCTCATGTACCTATCTTAATTCCGAAAAGTTAGTTTCGAAAAAATATGTATCTATGTATATGTATGTTAAAGTTTTTCATCAGGTTTTAATTTTTCAATAAATTGTTGTTTATGTGTAAAAATAGGTAGGTACTAATTTTTTTTTTTACAAAAAATACAAGTGAAGACAAACTTGATGGTAAGATGGCTGGAAAATGCTGATAATTGCTATTGATTACAGGTACAAAAATAATGATTAAATTAGTTAATTTTAATTGATATTACTTTGCAGATGGTGAAAGATCAATCCAAGCAATATGTTCATCACTTTGGATTTCAACTGTCGGCATAATTTACTCGACAAAAAACCACCAAAACCTCTTTTGGAGATTCGTGATTTTAAAGATAAAATATTACATTTTTTTGGGGAGATAAATTCTTTTCAATTATGCAGTATGGCTTTTTAGAAAAAAATGTAGGAAAGTATCCCTCAAAGACCATAGTTTTCTCCAAGACTTTAATCATAGAAAACTATCAGTGTCCCTGAGTTATGAAGTAACCAGTTGTTAATAACTCAGGAGTTTCACTGTATAACGCTTGCAATTTTTGTCTGTCAGGAAATATAAAATTGTCAAAACAATTGTTAAAAATCATACATGAAATAAGAGAAATTTACTGTACAGTGTGTTTCAACATTTTTGATATTTTTCAGTGGCTTTTATATTTCCCGAAAAAAAAGGAAAATAATACACAAAAATGTTCAGGAAGAGTCGATTTTTAATGATTGATAACAATAAATACATATTATAGAAGGTGCTGGAAGTGGCCTCCATTTTGCTGCACACAGAAATTCACCCGCTTCAAAACATTAATTGCTACAGGTCTATGTCATTTGGGTCGCAGACCATTAGGGTCGTGGTCATTCGGGTTGCGATCATTTGGGTCCGTGTTTAAAAAAAGTATAATATACATGCATAGTTAATTTAGCGTTTGTATAATTGAATGCTTTCTCACTTTTAAGGTTAATTAATAAAATATTATAATATTTAATTAAATTTTAATATATATAAAAAAACACACTTAATGCCATTGTTTCCTGCTCAAATTTGGAATGTCCGTGGATTATTGTTGAATAATTTACCTAGAACCATCAATAACATCGAAGCTTATCATAACGCATCTTGCTTACATCCAAACATATGAAAATTCATAGATACATTGAAAGAAGGAAGAAAGTCTAGCTGTAACAAAGAAAATGCATATCGAATGCAGTGAGCCACTTCATGGGAAAAAGAAGTACAGAGACGCTACGGTAAAGCTTCAAAATATTGTTAAACGATACAATTCAGACGATAAATTATTGTTTAAAAAAAAACATTGCCCACAATATGCGATATTAATTTTTTCTATACTATGAAATAATTTAAACATTCGTGTTTAAAGCTTATTGTTGTGGAAGCGCATTGGGTGTTTTATTATATATTAAAATTTTAAAGCATTCAATTATACATAAGCAATATTAACTATGCATGTTTATTATACGTTTTGTAAACACGAACCCAAATGACCACGGCCCAAATGGTCCGCGACCCAAATGACCGCGAACCAATTGACCGGACACCATTGCTACACTCTGAAGGACATTCTCGCGATGTTCTTCTGAAAATCTCTTCACAACATTGATAAGTTCGTCTACTGTAGTTGGTTTTGCAGAAAACACTTCTTTTTGAGCTAAGGCCCAATAATAAATATCCAAAGAATTCAAATCTGGAGAATGCGCTGGCCCCGCAATCTGTGTCCCACGGCTGATGACTCTGCTTCCAAACTTGTACAACAGGAATTCTTTGGCGGCAGTGGTGCAATGGGCAGGATCACCGTCCTGCATCCACCATAAACCATGTCTTGTAGCACATGAACGAAAGGTGGACCAAATATTTTCTTGCAGCAACTTATGGTAGCATTCTTCATTCAATATCTTGCGTCTTCCATTTTTATCCATGAAGGCATGAACGAATGGCTTTTTACCGTTAACAATAGCAACAAAAAGCATAACCTTCTTATCACTTCTATTGTTAGATTCGGCAATCTCATTGGGACTAGTATGAGACCAAGTACCATCATTCTTCCTGTGGGGCCTTGATTCAAGCAAAAAAAAAATTCATCGGTCCAGATAACTTTCAACACAAATGTTTCGTGATCTGGCAGATCCAAGAGCCACCGGCAGAATTTGATTAGCTGTTCCTTATGGGCTTCCGTTATTGGATGCACAACCATATCAAGATAGAACAGCATGTGAAGGTCTTTCTTAAGGATTCTTCAATAAGTAGTTGAAGAAACGTAAAAAAGAGGCGCTGATTTCCTGACTGAGCTTCTTGATTTTAAATCCAAAATTGTTCTGACTTTTTCTGGCGTTCTCTTTGTGGGACCTCCTGATTTCTTCTTTCGAAAAATTGTTCCATTCTTGTCGAAATCCCGATTTATTTGAATTTGAACTGTTCCCTTGCTCTTCCAGATATCTTGTACTATTGTAGAAACAGTCGTCTGATCATTGCTGGTGAAGATTTTGTCTCAAATGCTCTTATTATAAAAAAATTCTGTTCATCGGAGAATTTCACCATTTCTTTTAGCCTTCTGTTATTTCTTCTAAGTAAAGTTTTCACAATATTTTTGTATCCACGTCGAAAATCCAATTTTAAGTAACAAATTGGTGTATCTTGTATACCGCATTACGATATATAATTGTTTATATATGGCTAGTGAAAATATAAATAACTAGTGTACTTTCCCGTTAAAAATAACGGGTCATCATCAGTACCAATTTCTTACCCGTTATTAGGTTACTTTTAAGGAATTCAATTAGAATTTATTTTTCTGCAAAGTCTAATTTATTTTATAGATAAAATACATTTAAAAATTGAATAAAAAACAGGGTGATTTAAATATCAAGTCAATATATTCCCGTGCGTATCATAGTTACATTCTTCATGTTTAATACCCGTCGTGTAAAAGCGGACACCAAATAAATAAATGAATAAACACACGAGGGAAATTATAAGTATAGATAGATGTTGATCTGTCTTAGGCTGCGCGCAAACTAAAAGCGTTATTGCGAGCTTGCAAGCAAGCTTGCTTGCGTGAAAACATGAGGGGCTCACACCAAACGCGTGAATGCACAGCGCGAGAAGCAAGCAGTCACCTGCCAAATGTCACTTGGGGAGGGTGTGTGTATCTCCGCACCAAATAAAAATGATAACCACTGCGATTATACTTTAACGGTTCTATTTTTCTCACTTTTTAATAACAGGTTAATTATAACTTTACATATACTTGTATTTAAATCAACTTACAATAATCAAACTTAACTTAATTCAAAACAAAATAACTCAATCCCTGTTATTTGAAAGAATATTTGTGATATATGGAGTAAATTTGATAATTATTATCATTTTAGATATGAATTCATTGTTTAGTAGTGTTATTATTTGATTGAATTTTTTGTAAATAAAATTAAATAAATTTTTATATATAAGAATAAATGTGATTAGTTATTTTACTTATTTACAATTCTATATTATGACTATATAGGTTTTAGGTACTGAATAGGGAAGTTCCGGATTATCGAACGGTTCCACATTTTCGGACACTATTGATTATAATCAATAGGTATATATAGGTAACTATTGTAATTATTATTTACCTCTCATTGCATGCAATCATTAGTTTTTTATTACTTGTTCGTAAATGTGTAACAGTCCCATAACTTAGAACTTATCTTACAAATAGGTATGAATTATTTTGTTGTTTTCCTAATTTTATTAGATAGTAAACAAAAGTAGTAGGTATATACCTAGTAAATATTAAAACATGCAGTATTCTTAGTTCTATTTATTATAGGAAACAGTATTTGTAAGTGAGCGTAAAACGTATATCTACGTAGATAATGGAAATATACGAAATTTAAATTTTGATAGACCTATCATGATGATCTACGAAAACTCCCACTTTGCGAGTACTAGAAGTGTCTGATAACCGAGACGTTTCTCTAGATATGTACCTACTAGGTAATATATCGTGTAACTCAGGTTAGATATCTAGGTAAACATTTATATTAGGTATGTAATCAGCTTTATAAAATATCTAGATAAATATTTATATTATATATCGTCCCTATGTATCTAATTGCGCATTTATATTATATAATCAGCTTGGTACCCAGGTAATAATATTTTTAACCATGCTTGTCTCTAAAATTGTTGGTATTAAGTATTAACTATCAACATATGATATTAATTAATTAAACTGTTAATAATAAAAAATAAAATCGGAAAAAAAATATAACCGTTAAAGTATAATTGCAGTGGTTATCATTTTTATTTGGTGCGGAGATACACACACCCTCCCCGAGTGACATCTGGCAAGTAACTGCTTGCTTCTCGCGCAGCGTGAAACCATCTGGGGAGTCAGTTGACGCTTTAATGCAAGCTTTCGCGCTCGCTCTTAATGCTCTGTGTGTGCGCAGTTCAATAGGAATAACATGTAGCACGGTTCATGCCCGCAAGCTTTCCTGCCCGCTTCACGCGAAAACGCTTTTGGTCTGCGCGCAGCCTTATTGATATTAAATGCTCAAACTGTATTTCGCTTTTGCGGAACTTCATATTTTTTAGACTGGTCATTACTTCGTGCAGTTCAACAAATGAGACTAATTAATTGGTGAGAAACAAATGAATTTGTTGCAGGAGTTTTATTCAGTATATTTATATTGGAATGGTTACACTTGGAATAGAATTAAAAATGTCTACAGCTATCGAACAGAAATATTTGGTTTAAACTTTACAGTTTACACATATCAAAATTTGAAAGACTAGTACCGTTTAACACGTGCAGGAGAATCAAAATTCCTGAATATTTTCAGGAATTGAAAATTCTTGTTAGAGGTAATTATAGAAGGGCTTGGTGATTATGTTTTCATCAATAAATCCTTATCCTAAATTACTAATCATAATAAATTATCCTCTCAATTTCTCGAGACAGGATTTTCGCCCGTTTTTTACAAGAGCTACTTCAAATATTTGGAGCATTATACACCTTATGTCAAAATCTCACTTCAATCGACGAGTATTATTGGTAGGTAGCAAAACCACTGAACGATCCCTTTAATTATTCTGATTTGTAAAAACTAAATACTTTATCTTAAAAAGAATTGTGAATTTTATCTAACGCAATTAAATACTATTAAATATTGATAGTTGGATGATTAAGATCAACCACTAAAACAGAGGGTTAAAGATTAGGGCTATATTCAATCATATTATGTTGGTTAACTAAAACTACTTTTTTTCAATCTTTCAGAATATTATTCAATTATATAATTCAGATTGGCTATCAAATAACCTGACAATAAGATTGAAATTAACCATCGGCTGTCAGATTTATCAACACCATTTCTCTGTCAGTTTAAGCCAAAATAAATGACTTCCTACTTAGGTATACATTCTTATATGTAATTACCAAACGATAACTAAAGCGAGGAAAAGTAACAAGAAATTTATAATTGTCACTCCTTGATTATATATCTCCTTTTCTGTGAGTTATAATGAAAGAAAATTTGTTTTAGAGTGAGATTACTACATAAACCTATTATTAAACAGTGTTTCTGTGTTTGTGACTGTGATGAAAGTTTAAACTCGTGAATTTATAAAAGGTTTTAAAATTCAATCATAGCTTAACTTACACTCAGTATAGCTGAGTAATTAATAGATTCTTAGATATTTATAATTATTGCGTTACATTGAACAAACAACAATTTTATGCTCTATGAAATATTTTTGGAAGAAGGGTACTAAGTTTCAAGTTATTGGTACGTTCTACATTTTCGGTCAAGTCCAAAAGATAATATAATAATTATTATTCAACTTCTATTCAAATTGGTATCATGAATAGCAATTGAAATAAAAGTTAAATAATAATTATTATTATATAGAGATTTTAAGTGTTCGAAAATGTGGAACCGTGCGATAACATGGAACTTACCCTAAAATGGGACATGTTGAATTTCTGAACCAATTGCTTCTAATGGTGCGTTCCCGTGCTGAAGAACTCGAAGGACGTCCCTCAGTTCTACGAGAACCAACCGTTCCCGTGACGAAGAACGTTCGTCAAGTTCGTGGAACTCGATGACACGGTAGATAGTACGTCGAGCTGTCCCTCTTGGTAGCCGTGACGTCACAAACGTAAACAAACAAACGAAAAGGGCGGGAGAAACACCTGTTCTTATTTGTAAATTAATAAAATTGATAATTGTCATAATATTACATGTTTTGAGATTAATTGATAATTAATTGAACGGTTTAAACCCTACAAACCAAATTAGTGATTGTTAATATCCCTAATTAATTAGTGATATTAATTCCTAAACCACGGAATCGTACACATTGAAGTGATTGCACGGGAACGCTAACTGGGGGACTGTACTTCGTACCACAGTACATAGAATAGTATAGTACCCCAGTTACATGTATTATTCAAATTTATTCTCGGTAGGCTGTGACGTCATGTATGTAAACAAGAGGTCACGTCATAGTAAACAGAATTGCTGTGGGTCACGTGGAATAGAGAATTAAGATGGCGGCCAACGCGACCGATCTGACTAATGATCTAATTATCTTGAATAAATCGTCTTCTTCAAGACTAAAAATTTGTTACTATTTTGGGTGTAAAAAGACCAGTAGCAATTTCATCAACAGTCATTTTTTAATTTTCGTCCGTATGACTATAGAGATTGGATAATAGCATGCGGTAATGTGGAATTAAAAAAAATATCACCGAAAACGTTATTTAACAAAAGTTGGGTGTGTTGCAGCCATCTTTTGTGTTTGTACTGTACGTACAAACGTACGCACCATTGTTGACATGTGACGTCACAGCCTACCGGGACACGCGTAATATCCCCCCTATAGCTCTGGGATACTATATATTCTCTGTACTGTGTTCGTACCTTGAAGGAATGTTCTTCGAGTTCTTCAGCACAGGAACGCACCATACATAATAACCTCATCTGGATTATAATTTTGATGTTTTTGATAGTTACCGTGAAAAAATCAGAAAAATTGTCTCCGTTTTCTATGTCTGCAAACAGTACTTATTTCGAGACATGACTCGAAATAAGTACCTGTATTGTAGAACTTTAGTACCTGTTTGACGCTATAGTATTCCGAAGAGAAATTAAATATGGCAATAGTATTAACCCCTGGTTAATTTACCCTGGCAATTGGAAAGAAAGACCATTGAAGTTCGTGTGAATATTTGTCATCACATAATGACGATAGTAACTCTGACGTGCCAAGAATAATTCTGTAAAAGAAAAGCAACGCATTTCGTTCAATGCAAATTAATTTATTTGCATTGCAAGACAGAATGATCGAAGCGATCCTGATTCATATAAAAAAAAACATTGAAGTTAGTGACGGTTTGGAGAACTTCTGGATTGTATAAGGCAGCTGAGAGGGTTTTGGAAATATCTTTGTAGAGTACTGAGGTTATAGAAGTACCATCAACAGAGTTCATGGTCTCATTGATAGATAGAACTAATTCATGAATGATATCATCAATTGAGATTGATACAGCAGTATTTGGAGAGACTCCATCTGTTACAATTGTATTTGTAACTGCATTCGTGATAGCAGTTTCAATAGCTTCAGGATCTGCCAGATAATTCTGAACACAATCAGCAAGTGCTTCTTCTAGTTTATCAGTGTCGATGATATCAATAATTCCTCTTACATATAATATAATATATAGTATTAATAGGAGGTATTATATTAAGATATTATCCACAACACTAAAACCATGAATTAAATAGTTAGAAGGATACACGCACTCGACAGAAATACCGACAAAGAAAAAGAAGGTGACGTCACTTGGAATACGATGTGAAGGTTCTTGTATTGTTTACTTTGAGTCTGTAGCTCAATAGGTACTAGCTTTTCTGTAGCTTAATACTAGTTTTCAGAATATAGCTATTAGCTTCTTTATTCTATACAGTATACAGTTCTTTTTTATTCATTTATGTAAATTTGTATATATATTATGAACAACAATATAAAGTTAGTGATCTATGATTTTTATTCATTCCTTAATTGAAGAAATCCGCCGACAAATATTAATTATATATATTTTATCGTGATAAATAGTTCTTATATACCTACATTTTTATATGGGAAATTATTCTATATAGTTCTTCAATTTCATTCATTGTTGGAGAATACACAATCAATCGTAGTCGACACAAATCCGATTATTATTGAATATCATCTGAGCTAAATTCAATAAATGATTATATAATTATATATTAACATTTACGATGCATTTAATTATCTATTTGACCAAGTAATCAAAAGTTATTTCATGAAGATCTATAACCAAATATTTCCGATGCGAGTATCTGTATACCAGGTGACGTCATGAGTCGCTCGCGTGACGTCACACTTTCGCGTCATTTTCAAGTGCGAGTATCCTTCTAACTATTTAATTCATGACTAAAACCAAGATCTCCTTGAGAAATTCCTGCAAGTACTGAATCAGAGAAAGTATTTTCCAAAACTTCAGCTGATACGGACTCTGAAATTGATATTGCAATACTATCTGCATCAGTTGCACCTGTAGTTTCAGCTGAGGTGAGTAAATCAGTTACAGCTTTCACAATGATTTCATCGATAGCATTTTTAGAGATGGAACAGATTGTGCAACCAATAAGCTGTTTGGTGTCAGGTATGAATGTTCTGTTCGCTTTGGGAAAGTTTCCTGTCATTTCATCATGGGGATAATTATCGCGGAATATTACAAATTGTAACCTAATCTCGGATGGCAATTCATTTAGCTGACCAGAGACCATATTAATGATATGATAGATGGAGAAATTACTTGATTAAGAACGCCGCCATTTACTAACAAAAATACACTCACATTAAATTGAGTTTGAATTGCAGGTAATATTGATGTTGCGGGGGAACCGGCTAACAGAGTGGAAACAATGCCAGTAACTGATGTAGATTTATCAGCAATTTCCATATCTATTAAAGTTTGCAGTTCATTAGATGCTAAATATGAATCAATTGCAGGAACAATTTTTTCCTGCTAATTTTGCACGAATAATATTGTCTACGCTTAAACAAGAAAGTTATAATATCTGATGAATCAGCTACTGTAAACGCTGGTTCATATTCTTCAAATATGTCTCTTATTATACCGGTTAATGATTGCACGACTAAATCAGGATCATCAAAATCAGTGGTAAAATGTTCATCGACCTTTTCAACCACAAATGTCAAACTGTTTTCCAGCTGCTCCATTACAGATTCGCTAACAAGGGGGCGAATCGCAGACTCAATAACTTCTTTTTAAGGTTTTTGAAAAGGTAATATACGAGCGAACTTATAAATATTTGGTTAGGCATAATATTCTTTTCCCCCACCAATATGGTTTTCGAAGAGGCAAATCTACTAATGACGCTATTAATAAGTTTTTGCAATATGTTTATGATAATCTTGATAATGGTGAACCTGTATTTTCCATGTTCCTTGATTTCCAAAAAGCTTTCGATCGTGTTAATCACGAAATACTCCTTTGCAAGCTCTCTCATTATGGAATCCGGGGCATTGCTGGGGATCTTTTCAAATCTTATTTATCTGATAGATCACAATATACAATTTTGAATGGTACTATGTCATCGGAGGAAGTTATTCAATCAGGTGTTCCGCAGGGTTCGATTTTGGGACCTCTTTTATTTCTTCTTTTTATCAACGACTTCCCAAATTGTTCTGATTATTTTGATTTTGTTTTCTATGCGGATGATAGCACTTTATCATGTAAGATCCCCAGAGGTCTTTTGAATGCTAATGATGCTTTTGTTAGAGAAGTAAACTCCGCATTGGTGCAAGTTGATAGATGGGTCAAGGCAAACAACATGTCTTTAAATTTTAGTAAAACTAATTATGTAATTTTTTCGTATCGTAGAGAAGTGTCGTTATCTAATATCAAAATTGGTTTAAATATTGTCAATGAAGCGTCCAGTGTTAGATTGTTGGGTTTGCATGTTGATCGATCTTTGACTTTTTCTGACCATGTAGCATATGTTTGTGGGAAAATATCGAGAACTGTGGGTGTTTTGTACAAGTTGAAGAGCCTCTTGCCTGATTTTGTACTCCGCCAGATTTATATTTCATTAATTGAGCCTTATATGTCCTATTGTATAGAAGCTTGGTATACTAACTGTGTAAATCATATGTCAAGAGTTGTGTCACTACAGAAAAGGGCTATTAGGTTGATAACAAACTCTGACTATCTTGCACATACCGGTCCTCTTTTTGAACAGGAGAAGATCCTACCTGTGGATGCTCTTCATCCCCTTACGGTCGCCTTCAGAACTCACCAACATGTTCATAAAGTTAAATATTGCGAAATTTTGTCTTCTGTATTTTCTCACGATAGCTTGCATGATTATTCCACACGTTTCTCTGTCAATTTTGTCCTGCCTCGCGTTCATCTAAATAAATCTCAGAATTCCTTTAAATATAAATGTGTTAAATACTGGAATATTTTGTCTCCAGAATTTGAAATTTGTGCAATTCGTCTAAATTTAAATTTATTTTTAGGAATTATGTTTTGGGTAATTTGTAGATTTCTGATTTGTTTTTAATTCTAGTTTTTAATTTTTCTCCATTTGTGTCTATTTCTTCTGTATTTTCTCCTTGTACTTTTTTTTATCCCTGTTTTTATTTACCATATCCATTTGACTGTTTTAACATATTCTATCATATGCTAATTGTACTGTTTCGATAAATTCTATTCATTTTATCTCTATATTTTAATTACATGAGCCATATTTAAATACTGAATTGTATAGTAAAATATTAGTTTAGGTTTCCCTTAAAGATTTTTCTTAGCCGGGATTCATTTTTTTTCTGTTTTATATTTCAAATTGTTGTTTTTAAAATTTTGTACTATATGCAGAGATTATGAATAAAGATTATTTATTATTTATTTATTTATTATTATTTCAGTTCATTGTGTAATTGGTGCATGGTTCAGATTCCTCTACAGATCCTTCTCCAGTTCCCTCTCCAACAGGTTCGGCAGAACAAGTGCATGGAGCTGATATTCCAAGAGGAATAAGCTCAGTTGGTAAATTGGTTGGAATGGGTACGCCATTTGCTGGAAAAAATAGGTAAATATAAATAATTTGAATAGATTATCAATCATATTAAATGATAAGAAGCTATAGCAAATTGTTAATTAAATATTTTGTATAAAAAATAATGACAATTTTTATGGAAACTAACAAACAGTAGAAGAATATGATGAATATATTATAATAATTTTTATTGCAAAAAAGTGGTATTGTGTAAATTAGTGATAAAAATTAGCAAAAGTATAATGTTCCTAATAGAGATACATATTAAAATAATACAATCATTTAACGTGCAGATAATATTTGCTAAAAAACATTATAATGAGCCAGTTACAATGAATTTCATTCTTAATATCGGAAATAATAATTTAGAAAGGAATTTTTAATTAAATATTAATCTAAAACATATTTACTATTTTGGGAGCTTATTATCCATTATTTAAATCAATTAAATATTTGTATTAGCTTATTGCAAAACTAATCAATTTATGTTATATATCAAAAAATTGGCGACACAAGACTGTTACATACAATTTATTTAATTGATAATTTGGAGTACAGTTTTAGAACAATGAAACATTTAGTTTAAAGGTCCCCTCCAAGAAAATATTTTTATTGCCTTATTCAACGAGGCTAATGTTTCTTATCATTTTGCTGCAAACTGCATCGAATTTGGTAGCATATTTTTAATTTTATATGCTTTAAAAGTTTTTATAATCAAAACTCTACAAAACCTATTTTACTTCCGACTTACTAATTTAAGAAATTTTCAGCCTGAAGAAAAAGAATGTACACTATTTGTTTTGATTGTCAACTAGGTATTAGGTTTAATAAATCCATTTAATATTCGTGTAAAGGTATAAAATTGGATAAACTTATTATAGAAACGTTTATATACTTTAGGAAACAATTAATATCTAAAATAATTTAAATAAAAGCCGAAAACGCATAGTTTGTTTCTAAAATTTAAATTTCTAATCAAAACAAAGAGTGCACAATCTTCTTCTTGAGCATCAGATTAGTGATTCGCTCAATTGTTGCTCACAAAGTATTAAAAAACTTTAAAAACAAATTATATAATATATACAGAACCGAATTGTATGCGGTTTGCAGAATAATGATCGTAGAACTTAGTTCTATAATATTATGTTATAAACTCATTTTTTTCTCGGAGCCTGGAGAGTACTTTTAATAAATATTATTTCTTGAATCTTTATGAACATTAAAGGGGCAGTTCAGTCAAAATCAAACTATCGCCAAATTGGTCCTAGATCGATTTAGTATATTTATTTATGTAACATTAGAATATTCGTTGATTTTAGAAATGTTTATATAAAAAGTAAATTGTAAATTAGTGGCGCCATCTGTGGACTGTGGTGGACCGACGTACTAATCATTGAAGTACGTAAACAAAATGATAACCAGTCCCAGACTTGAATCTTGAATCTGTTATTATATGTTTGAAAATGTGAAAAGAATTTGTGAAATTGAAAACTGTCCTTCGAGTCAATTAGATTTAGTTTTGAAAAGAAAACCATCTCTTCATAAATTACCTGTTAATACTGTTGATAGAAAAATTGTTCACATGTTATCAGCTGTAAAATGTAAACAAATAGTACAGAGTGGTGGCACCATCTGTAGGAGGACGCAGGAACTAAATCAATTTTATAAAATATGATATATATCGCTTATAATATTTTTTTCAACCGTTTAATTCTACAAAAATGCTTTATTCTTACTAAGTGATCGTTCAACATTAATATTATGAAAACAAAATTGACTGAACTGTCCCTTTAACAACTATATTTTAAATTCAGTAACAGTATGGAAAAACTTTTAATGGCAATGGCATTATTAAATAATGTTTCTAGGAATCGATTTAGCATTTTCCATATTGAAAGTGTATTTAAATTAAAGGTTAATTCTCACATGTTCCAATTAGTAGAACAGTCAGCAGGAGTGACGTCACGACCAAGGCTTATATACACTGTCTATAAGCCTTGGTCACGACATCCTCTAACTTCAACCAGGATACAGTAACATAGGGTATGGTAATCAACTGATTGCATCTATAGTTTGACGTGACCACCGGGTGACTGGAAATTTCGACTCTGGCCACACTTTGAAACATGGGAAGACCTTCTTAAACTTGTCACTTCTAAATTTAATTTTTTTCTTATCAATTACTAACTAGGCATTGGTTAAATTATGTTTCCATTATTTTTTTCCTTATTTGTTATTCATAGGAACAACAATTTAGCAGTTAACTAGCACTAGTTTAGGCTCCTAGGTAGCATATTTCCAAGACCCTATTTTTATAGATAAGTTAAAGAAATGAATAATAAAAACATACCTGAATTATATCTATATATTCAACTTCAAAGTTCAATCGCCATTTTCGCTTCTCCTTTGCACGAAACCATTATAAAATGACTTCAAACTTCTCGATATTAATTAACATGCAAATACGAGGAATTATGAGCCCCTCGGTCACAAACAAAGAATGTGTTGTTGGGGTGACGTCATAATTTTGTGTCGTCTACTAGGTACTATACCCGTTTATGTTCCTTTACCCTGGATTGTTCCATCGAATCGACAGACGGTTGTTTGTAGGGTAAGGGAATTCTCCGAATCAACGGATAGGTAGTTCGATATCTTCGATCAGTTAAAAAATGTATGATAAATATTATTTAATTCTATTCTTAAGGTAATTGTTATCCATTATAACAGCAGGTATCATGGAATACCAATTAGAAAAATACTCAAATAATAGTTATTCTATATTTTTTCTTATATGATCGAGAATGTTGAACCATCCTATATAATTATTTATTTTTGTTTGTTTGTTTGGTAGAATGATTTCATAATTTAATCATATATAACATTTCACTATAAATTTACTAATAATGAAATAATTTAAATTGTACCATAACAGTAACTAAGACGAAATTTGTGTCTTTGGTTTATTTGTTTGTTAGTTCGATTATAAAATTTCCCCACAAATTTAATAAAACCAGATGTGAACATTCTTAAGAATTTTAATTATTAGCCTAGTTCATAGATATTGATAGCTATAAATATTATATAGAATTTCTGAAATCTTTCAGTAAAATAGTTTCAATTTTAACATCAATAATGATAGCAAGTTAATTTTCAAATTCTTTGTAATGCCAGAACTTTTGGTTCATATTTCAATGATTTCTTTACAAGTTCACCCTGTACCACCGAATTGACTTTATCATTGAATGGTTTTAATGACAGATTTATCAAAATGTGTACAGGTTAAAGAACAGCATTTATATCATAAAAACTATTTTAAAAGAGGAATAAAGAAAGTATTAAGTCTCTGTAAGAAGATACAGTAATTATTTCTCTAGGAATGAACTGTTACAGTGAAGAACATTCATACAATATATACAGTCAGACGTCAGTCAATACAAATTATTGAAATTTGTGATTTGTGAATAATATCGAAAAAAGAGACTACGAATTCATGAAACTATAGTTCTTATTTCCCTTCCATGTTATTTCCATAACAAAGTATAGACGTAAACGGGTCTATACAATTACCGGAACGGACCTTGAATTACCGGAACGGAACATGAATTACCGGAACGGAACATGAATTACCGGAACGGAGTTGTTTTATTGAGAAATAGTCCTTGTTAAGTCATATAGGTATACATTAGGTCTATTTATGTTCCAATTGATATCATATTTTACCATTTTATACTCATTTCTGCTCGTATATTCGCTACCAAACATCTGCAACCTAGTCATAAACTTTACAAGAGTATATGCTGAAATTCGTTTTCTTTGCATAATCTTTCTAGAAAATAATTTGAGGGGGAACTAAAGTAATTTTAATACTGAATCCCATATTATAGTTTTAATGAGAAGTATTTTGGTTTTATTTTCTGTATACATTACTAGTATGTGTTGATATTCAATTAATCGGGATTTTTAATTTTATGCAACATATACAAAGTTATTTCATTTTTAATCGGATAGTAGCTAACTAGTAGGTAAATTCATAACTGTTATCTGTCGCATTGAAGTTATGATGACCCATGACTTACTTAATATACATATACATATGTATATTAATATGTACATTAATGCATATTAATATGTATATTAATATATACCTACTTACTTAATATACATAACATAAAATGAAACAAAAATATTTTAAACCTTTAACACGGAATCACGGACTACCTTAGTCATCATGTCATGTCAATTTTCTGTCTATGTTTCAGATGTTCAGTAGCGAATATACGAGCAGAAATGAGTATAAAATGGTAAAATATGATATCAATTGGAACATAAATAGACCTAAAGTATACCTAAATGACATAACAAGGACTATTTATTAATAAAACAACTCCGTTCCGGTAATTCGTAGTCCGTTCCGGTAATTCATGTTCCGTTCCGGTAATCCATGGTCCGTTCTGGTAATTGTATGAACCGGACGTAAACGTTACCTTTTTGTTTGGTCTGTCCTGCGGTTGTCTTCTCCTCAAGTCTTCGGATCAACTGACTTTGGGTTGAACAGGAACTTGGAGATCTTTTATACCCGCCTCAGATATTAAAATCTTCTTCCGAACAACTTTCAAAAAAAAAACTGATTTCAGCTGTGGAAAAAGTTTTATTTCAATTGTCTTCCATTTTGTGGTGGAGAAGAGTGATCTAATCTGTGTTTAAATATCTTAAATGGCTGTTATGTAGTTTATTGCATTTACCTACTATGGTTTGTTGTATCTGCTAGTTTGTTGTTACTGTTGTAACAAGATTGCTGAATGAACTGTTGCCAGTTTAGCCTTTAGGGAGAATTTGAGAAAATGCATCCAGGTCACTGAGGTCAGTGGTCGCCACATTTAACTTTTTAAGATACTTCAATGAAGAAATTTCAAAATTTGATTAGGTACCTACCTTGTGAAATTTTTTCACCTGAGTTCATCCTTATATTTCATGTGGTGATGGACTGATGCATGTGCATCTCCTACTCAGCTACTCTTAGACCATTTTATAAGTTATTTACTTGCTATTTTAACTTATTTAGGTACAGGGATTTCCAAGATACAGTCCAGTCTGTATTTGGTGCACAAAATTCCACTGACTTTTTGAAAAAGCTGAAAAAATCCATCATAAATTTCCAATAATTTGGGTGATCCACCAACATTTTACCCATTTTTCACCAAAAATTAATGGTAACATAGGAATCAGGAATAAATAGCTAAAAATCCACCAACTTTGTAAGAATATTATTTTCAATGGAGAAAAATTCCACCGATAAGTTGGTGGTATTTACCATGAATCAGAAATACAGACTGGGATACAATCATTATTCCACTGATATAGTAACATAATGGGTATGGTAATCAGCGCATCGAATCTAGTTTGAACTTTGACGTGGCAACCGGGTGATTTAAAATGGCAACTCTGACCACACTTTGAAGTTTGAAACATGGGACTACCTACTTTAACAATAACAGTTAACTTAGTCACTTCTAATTTTTTTTTCTTATCAATTGCTAACTAGGCATTGGTTAAATTGTATTTCCATTCTTTTATTCCTTAAGGCTTAATTTTTATTCATTGTAGCTAACTATAGTTTTGCAGTTAACTAGCACTAGCCACTAGGTAGCTATAATAATTTTTGCTGCGACTCGCTAGGAGCGCAGCCTAAGAACGAGTGTAGGTCATAAGCCCCCCCGGTCAAGAGCCCCCCCGGTAAAGAGCCCCCCCGGTCATGAGCCCCCCTAGGTCATGAGCCCCCCCGGTCATGAGCCCCCCCGGTCACGAGCCCCCCTGTTTTTAAATCCTTATTTACCTATATTATTTAATCCTTATTGACACTTTTGTAGTTCATTACTGATTAGACACAAAATATATGTATATCGGGGGGCCCGCCCCCCGAACACCCCTGCCAGGTCATTAAACAATCATGAACTGTGCAGTACAACAATCTAGTGGATACAACAAACTACATTAGCAACTCTCAGTTATTTCTATCTAAGTAGTTCTTCATTTGTTTAACTAGGTATATAAGGATTAAAAAAACATGGAGGGGGGCTCGTGACCTAGGGGGGCTTATGACCTAGGGGGGCTTATGACCTAGGGGGGCTCATGACCGGGGGGGCTCATGACCGGGGGGGCTCTTGACCGTACCCCCCTAAGAACGGGTACCTCCTGGACCTGATTGTTGGGTATTTTGGGAGAATAGTTACTTCTTCTTCAATAGTCAACTGATTCTATTGAAACAAACTTCAAATGATAGCCGGACTTATAAGCTACACTTTCTAGAGAATATAATTTCGAAATAATAATTTTAAATGTCAAAATTTGATTAAATACTATCGTATGGACTAGTAATTTTGACCGATTTTGACACTAAAATTGCTTCTTCTTCTTCAATAATGGATCGATTTGGTTGAAACAAGCTTGAATATATAGCCTGGTGTATTTTCTACAATTTCTAGAGAATTAAATTTTGAAAATTAAATTTTAATAGTCAAAATTTAGAATTTTGTAAGGACTTGGAATCTTTTCTTATGGTATGTGTCAAAATTTGATAAAAAATATTTATGTATAGATTTGTAATTTGACACCTAAGTTACTTCTTCTCTTTCTATAAATCTATTTGCTCGAAAATAGCTTTAATACCTCGAGCGGTGCATTCATTAATATTTTTAGCACTCAGAATTTTGCTAGTATAATCGTCATATTTTGACCCCTAGGTCAAAAATTAAAATTCTGTGTGGACTTGTTTTGCACTTGCTGGCACATATTAAAGTTAGTTCTTCATCTTCTATAATGAACTGATTGATTGAAACAAATTTCTAATGTTAGCTTTATATGATCACTTCAGAGGGTAGGGAAGTGAATTACAAAATTTTCATTGACTGCGTGATTTTCCTGTGCCCTTGACAAATTTGCCATAGTCGCAGCTCTCCCCGGGGAGTATCACCCGGTGTTGTATGTCTTGCTTTAACTAACTTTTTAATTGTCACCAAGGTCCAATTTCAGATAATATCAGACTCCAAGTATCCAGTTACTAGGTTAAATTGATACTAGTTCAATCATTCAAATGATTCAATGTTTGACAATGGACAATTCCCAATTTCACAGGATATCCAACTCATTAACAAATTACCTATTTAGTCAGCCCTTAAAGTTTAAATTAAACCATATTGGAAAAATGGTCCCTTCTGATGAATTAATTACTCTGTTGAGTTATGCAAACTTTAAAATACAGTAATAAATTAATGAGAGCTTAATAATAGCAATACACAACATTTAGCCTATTAAATTCATCTGTTAGCCTAATGCATTATCCAGAATGTTAGTGTTATAGACTCAAAATACAAAATAAATTCAGCTTTTAATCTAATCTGTGGTGTCTATGAGAAAATGAATTGGCCTAGGCCCTAGGTACAAGTTACAACCTTGTCCAACATTATACATAGGTAGCTGCATTATTGCATATTAAAAAATACCTAGTCTGAAGTCTCTAGCCACTATATATTTCATGGCTGAGTGGCGCACCACACTTGACCACAGTACGGTGCACCACTGTACGTTCGACCAAATAGGTAACTTCACTAATTTGAATGAAAATTTATGACATAAATCATATAATCATGTAGGTATGGAGTGAATTTGATGAAATAGTATCAAATTTATTTATGACTGACTGTATCTGAATTCAATGTTTATACTTCCCAATTCAATTCTTTCTTCTCTTCAGTGGCCTTTCCCAAGACTGCCTACAGTCGGTCCTAGGAAAAGAAATCACCCAAATTCACTTGGGTTCATTTTTGTGATTTGTAGAACTGCCTGCCTACGGGCTACGGGTATTAGATAAATTATAACCGGCAAGGTTATTACATTTTGACTGGAAGCTTCTAGGTTGACAGAAATATCAAAATGTACACAGAATTGATATGTATCTAAAAGCTGATCGGTGCACCACAGTACAGCACACTCCTGTATGTTCTATCAAATAGGTAATTTGTATGAAGATTTATGATATAATGAGTGAATTTGATAATTGTTGTATAAAATTTATAACTAATGTCTAATGGTACCTGAAAGCTGAATCCAATGTTTATTCAATGGTTACAACTCAGTTTAATTCTTTGATTGAGATGTTTAAATTGGAATAGAAAATAAAATATATCATAGAAAACTATAATTTTATGGGGTAACAATTATAAACTTTTGGTCTGGTGTGTAAGAAAAAAAAACTTGGTAAAACCTTATCAGTTATAGATGTATCAGGACTGAGGAGGCGTGCTGCCCAGTCTGTATTGGTGCACAAAAACCCACTGACTTGTTCAAAAGCTGAAAAAATCCATCACATATTTGACTGATCCACCAACATTTTCCTCATTTAGCCACTGAAAATTAATGATAATATAGGAATAAATAGCTAAAAATCGACCTACCTTGCTAGAATATCATTTTCAAAAGGAAAAAATTCCACAGACAAGTCGGTATAATTTACAATGAAATACAGACTGGCATGCCGCCCTCCCAAGACTTTTGAGGGGTGAAATAAGTTGAAAACCCCAGGGTACTGTGGTACAGGAAGGAACATAAAGGGTATAGTAACTAGTGGACGACACAAAGATATGACGTCACCACAACAACACATTTCTTGTTTGTGACCGAGCGGCTCATAATTTCTCATATTTGCATGTTAACATCAAGATGTTTAAAGTCATTTTATAAGGGTTTCGTGTAAAAGAAAAATGAATATTGCGATTGAACCTCAAAGTTGATTATATAGATTTAATTCAGGTGTGTTTTTATTGTTCATTATTTTTACCTATCTATAAGAAATAAGGTCTTAAAGATACACTACCTTGGAGCCTAAACTAGGTACAGGCTACAGCTTGGTCCAGCTCCCAAATTCCAACCATGTTCAAGAGACTAGAGGCACGCTCTGCAGAATATGGAACGTTTTTCAACAACTCGTAAGATACATCTGAATCCAAATTTAGAAATATGAGATTCTGAGGGAGATCTTTAATTAATTCCTATGTTAACATTAATTTAGTTGAGAGCTTCAGTGCTGAGGAATATTCTGAATCTGCTACTGACACTGATGAGAGTCTGAAAGTATTCTCAGAGTAGGGGTGCCTGCACACCAAAAAATTTACATATTATAGCAAGAAAGAATGAAAGATTGAATTGTATTAACATTGATATGTCATATGTTCAGGAGTGCACACAGTGGCAGTGAGCAAGAAAGAGTGAAGATACTTTGTAGAGTGAAGGATTGTTCAAGAAGCTTCATCTGATTCTGAAGAGAGTTGAAGATGGTAGCCTCAATCAATGCAATATCTCACAAAGTGTCAGTGTGGCATCACTCTTCATGGCTTTCTTTTTTGCCTCACCTCTTGCAATCTTTCTTGCTTTCTCTCTTTTGATATTAATGGTGTGCAGGCACACTAACCCTACCTCTATTTAAAATCTCTTGAGTCATGAAATGCATAAAGTGACATCATGCATAGTGGTAAGAGGCTGGCAGAATGCAAAGCCACTTTTGAGCCAAAAGATAACAAAAATTCTGAGCCAAGCCAATTTTGACTTGTTTTTGATGATTTCAAGCCAAAATTAACATGGGAATATTTCACATAGAAATTAATTCAAAATTTTAAGCCAATTACATAATCTGAGTTTTGACTATTTGTTATGTAAGCCAATTAATTGGCTTCAACCATTATAACATTGTGTGCTGCAAACAGGGCTGCAGAGTCTGTACATAATAAATGTTTGAATCCTTTATTTTGAATACCCTGACTCTATTATAAATAATTTCACCAGCTCCAACAAGCAGTTTTACAGTATTTTTATAAGTAATATTGAGCTCTTTGATTTTTTAGACTTTAAATATTGATTTAATTTATAGCTATCAGCAGTTATTAGTTCTTAAAAGATAGTTAACATGATGAACAACAAATGAAATGGATCTAAATTTTTGTGACTTGTATCTATAGCTTAAAGTTGGAGACGGGACAAATTTTTGACTCCTGACTCTGACTCAGAATCCACCAAAAAAGCTTTGACTCATACTCCACAGCCCTAGTGGCAAACTGAAGATTGCACTCTTTATTGTTGTAAGAGTGAATTAGTGATTGTAGCAATCTTAAAATTGTGCTAGAACTGGTTACGCGTTTTACAATTTTACTTTCTTATTATTTGAATGTGGGTTTATGGAAAATCTCTCTCAAATATGTTTAAGTTCATATGCTAGAGGGAATATTTTTATATCTCTGTAAGGTCCTATTTTCAATTGGAATTTATTCATCGAATTTATTTGAAATCCTATTTTGTACTATTCTTTCTTTCAATAAAGTTGTTAAATATAAATATATATTTACCATCACTAGTCTATTCATGCAAGTCTCAATTAATGATTTGCACACATTAAGTGGTATTTTGTGACTTTTGTCCCATTTTTCTAGACATATCGTCTTCAATGCTCTTGATATTTGTTGGTGCTCTTCTCCCAATTTCATTTGAATTTTTGATTCTTATTAAGTTGTAAGGACTGACTTGGCCCAATGTTCATTGCAAGTTTTGCAAGAAAATGGTTTGCTGAAAATATAATTGATATCTTGCTATGGCCAAGTCGGTCCTCAGACATTAATCCAATGGAGAATTTTTAGCGATATTTCAAAATTAGAGATGGGGAAAAGAGCTACCTGCATTGTGAAGTTTAATTGCATTTTATTGAGTTGATTGGATTCCTCCATATTATATGTAGTGCTTCTCAGTGTAATCTAATCTAATATTAATTAGGAACAAATTAAACAAACTAACAACCTTTACCTTTTCAGTTTTTAATTTATTATAACTTTTTACTATATAGCTAGTATTTAACACGTGCCAATTATGGCTCATCGAGATAATTCTGCCTTCCATGAGGATCAGATTGAAGATTTGTACACACCCGTTGCGAATGCTAAAGTTTCTTACTCTGATGAAAAAAGGTAAAATATTCTACAACTGTAGACCTTTTAATTATAGTCTCTTGCATTGTATTATAAATATTATTAATATTTGATTTCCTTTTAGTGTCAGTGATACAGCTTGAGTTCCAAAGCTGATTTTAATCTCAATACTATGAATATTAAGTAGGTTAATAAATGTATAATATTGTTATTGGAGACAGTAAAATACCTTCATTTCTATCTAAATGTATATGAATAATTATGGCTGGAGGAAATGGATTGATTATAAACAATTAGCTAAATTTTTTGTTGTTTCAAAGAATTACATAACTTTGGAGAATATTTTTTCTATTTTATGTGTAGTTTTGATTCTCAATGTGCTTGGTTGGGAGGCAGTTTCACTTTTTCACAATATGCTGCTATTACTACTTTCAGTAGGTAATTAATATCAGTTATTCAAAATTAAAATTTCTAATGCATTAGATGATCACTATAACAAGTATAGCATTTCTTTGAAATGGCTACCTACCTATGGAGAGAATAGCAATAACATAAAATGTATGTGGATGAACTTGATTTAAAGTGGTTAAAATTTAATGTTAAAATGCATTTAATAGATTAATTTGAACTAAAAAGTGTTTTGTGAATTTGTCACAATATGGATTTCTTGCTTTCAGTTGTAAGTTTGAAGTTATTGTTGATGAGAGAAAGAATGCAACTGAAGAGAAGACTGTGCCAAAATTTCATGAAAACTTCTTCTATGATGAGAAATTATTCAGTTTGTTGGGATGCAGGGATAAACCAACTAAAAAAGATGAGGTTGCTGATATTGGTAAGAAATTATCCTCATTCAAGTAATATCTTGCTGATGATGAATTAAGTTTAACCTTTTTCATATGCAATATATTTTATATCTTTAGTTACTTAGAATTCCTGAGTGTGTATTTAGAATAATAGTGAATTTTCATGTTATTGTTCAAATTTGACTAACTACAGAAAGCAGTAATACTATTTCAAAACCTGCATTGCTCCTAAGTATGTAACTAGTATATTTTTTTTACAAGAAATTTGGATAATTGATTTTTAAATATGATTTCACAGCCATTTAAAATTATATAGGTAAACTCCAAATGAGCTTTGGACTTAAACTCCATTAATTCTTAAATATATCACTGATCACTGGATAGATAAATACTAAGTAGTTGAAAGTGTTGAGAAAATATTTTAATAATTTTAATTCATTTTAAAATTTTGCACCTCTCAATATTAATATCAAAGTAATTAGGATTACAAATGTAATATCTGTTCACTCTGAGATATGGAATAAAGAGCATCTTTCCTGTAGGTACTGATGATGATATGGAACCATTTGAGAGAATGGCAAGAAATATGGAGGATTTAACTGGGAATGGAGGTGTTATGAAAAAGGTGAATATGACACTAGTTAGTTGTTATACCTAGTGAATGATATAGCCAGGGCTGGGGAGTCTTTGTTAAAATTTTCATCATTTCATGTTCTTGAGGAGTTGAGAGTCTGTAAAATTCCACTGACTCTTTATATTGTATTATTTATGTATGTACTTATCTTATTTATTAAAAACATGTATAGCTGTAACCATGAAGTTATCTGTAATTTAAAAAAAATCTTTATTATTCACTTGGCAATGATTAAATGCTATTTTGGTTATTAGGCAACATGAAATATGAAATTTATTTTAAAATATTCAATTCTTAGTCTCATGAAAAGTACAGTCAGACTTTTTTTGTCGCAGTCGAAGTCGAACACTTAAAAAAGTCTCGGCTTCCTAAATTAATTGCAGATGATTATTCCTATTTAGAAATATTATTGATAGAAATATGTGGTAATTCTCTGGAAGACAGAAAATATGTTTATAGTTGTATACTAGCTATGCCATTCATTTCAAGATCATAATTTCAGCAAATGGTGTAATTTTGAGATTAAGAACTACTTGTATTATTTGTAGCATTGTAAACTAATCCTGCCACATCCTAAGAAGGGATACTTAATTTTTCTTATTGAAAGAGAAAAGTTAAAAATGAATAAATTTGTAGTACTATAATGAGTCAGTAACTAGCTCAAACATTTTAATGGCGATTAGCTACTCCCCATCTTAGCTAAGTAAGTAGGTAGCTAGATAAGAATCATAAGATAACAAGTGATTTTTAATACCAGTAGCTACTAGCTAATAATTATAATTTTTTGTCTATTTGGCATCTGATATTTAAGTGTTTTAGTTGTATTCATTGTTTTATCTCTGGTAATATGTTTACTGTTTAGTTGAAACTAGCAAGTTCGAGTAGAAATGACTAACAACAGCACTAGTTCATGAAAACGCAACATAGTGGCTTGATAGAAAGAGATCCACTCATTAAATACTTGAATAGCTGCACAAAGATGGTATCATTTTAATATGATTAGTCCTATCCCAAACTATTTTAATTGAAGAAAATTGACTTCATTTTTTTAAACAACTTGGGACAGATATAGATATGACTTGACAAGATTGAAAGGGTAAGGGCTTAAATTATTATTTTTAAATTGGGTAACTACCTTACTACTTTTATAATATTCTGAATTTTAACATTTTCATAATGTTATCCAGATTGTGAAGCCAGGCCTAGGCCCTGTGTTAGTAGAGGGTACTGTCGTGAGGTTCCACTACAGCTGCTATCTCGAGTACAGTGATGAGCCAGTGGGTAGCACTCACTTTAGAAGCAGACTCCACAAGTCAAAGATTGGCAGTGGAGACGTGTTGCCTGGTAACTATTTTATAATCCTAAGAAAATCTTCCACAGCTAATTATCTGACAGATCTTCATTTTTGATAGTTCACTATTTTGATTACTTACTCTTACTTCTATCTTATTTTATTCTTTTAAGGACTTGGAATCGGATTGGCAACAATGAGGCTGCATGAAACTTCCCACTTTTTACTCTCTCCTGACTATGCTTATGGAAAGGTAGGTACTATTGCCACCGACAAAGATGGAAAGTTATTGGTTTATAATTGTGAACAATGAATATATAGTAGGATCTTTATTTTACTGAATAAAAACTATGTAGTTATTCTCAATTAAACCTGCTTTTGTATATTCTCTGCTGTTCATAATTATAAATTTTTTGGATATTATTATTATGTTTGGCTTACACACTTTTATCAGCTTGGGTGTCGTCCCATAATTCCCCCCGAGTCGTGGCTGCTGATTGAGGTGAAGCTAGAGAGCGCAGTGGACTGCTCTCTCGCAGACCAGCACTCTGAGAAAGGGTGGGACTGGCAGAAACAAGACACTGCTACTTACTCAGAGAGGATGGAGTTGGCTAAATCTTACCACAGAAAGGTCCGTATCACTTGAGGAAGTAAGGAGTATGTGTGTACTTCACACACCATTAGTGTTGAAATGATTGTTATTAGTTAGTAAATGACTGGGAGAACGCCCAATCTATGTAGGGAGATGTTACTGAAAAGAGAGATGTACTCTAAAGTCTAAATCATTCATTGAAACTAGATGTCTAACGTGTGCATTGTGAATTCTATCAATTTTGTAAAACTCTGTGTTGCTTTCTAAGGCCCCTTTCACACGGATGTTTTTCTCATGCCACAGCAAAGTAAATATGTGTTTTGTATGTACAATTAGATTGATTTTTTTTTTCTTTTCATGCTGCATTTTTGTTGAATAAAAATGTATAGCTACGCCCCCTGTGAGATAGGCCTAAACCCCAGTGAAGTTTTATAATGAAAAAATGTGTACTCCAAAACATTTTTATATATAAAAGATGTATACGTAGTTAAAACATAAACTAGCTATGTGACGAATTGCTTGGCGTCAGATGTAATAGAAGCCATTTATAACTAAATATCTCATAGCTTATCCCTATTACAGTTGTTCTCAAATTTATAGTGCAGTATGGTCATTAAAAAAGTATATTATCTTCCCTTAAATATTGAGTATTCTGCTCTATAATATAAGACTTTTGTTGAAGTACTCACTACTCAGTTTATTCACTGAATAGATAATTTATTAATAGAGTATCTGATATTTTGTTGCTACTGTTATGAAATTAGTTAACTCTCTGACAATATTCTTCTTCCCTTCACGCCAGGGCAACGACTGCTACCTGCACAAGAAGCTGACTAAAGCACGCAGCTGCTACCAGCAAGCCATATGGTTACTGGAAGAAAGTCCGCTCTCCTGCCAGCAAGAGAGGCATGACTGTAACCTCATGATTGCAAAGCTACACTCTAACATTGCCAAGATTGCCTTGGATCTCGAACAGATGAACAAAGTCTGTGACCACTGTAAAATGGCCCTGGAAATGGACTTTGATATGCCCAATGATCTCAAGGCAAAGATATATTTCAGGTTTGTATTTTCTATGGTTATTATTTAACGGGTTAGGTAATCGATATATTATACTATTTGAAAGAGATTACGGTTTAAGCGTTAGGAGTAGTGAAAGTTAGAGAATGTTACGGACTTTTACCATTGAGAATCACGCTAATTACATTAGCTACATGAGTTTCTGTTCTTAATTACATAAACGTATGTCTTAACAGTTCTAAAAATGAATTATGCTAATCATTTCAATCTCTGATAGGTATGGAAAGGCTAAACTAATACAGGCAAACTACAGCGACGCTAGGAAACTATTCTTATATTCACAAAAACTTCAACCGAATTGTCCCGATTTGAAGGAGGAGATGAAAATACTGACGGAGCATGAGAAGAAGGAACTTGACTCTGAGAAAGAACTCTCCCGGGCTATGATGGGGGCCATCTTAACCCCTAAGGGGGCTAGGCCTGTGGAGACTAAGAACAGTGACTTAGTAAAGGAGTGTTTGAGGAGGGAAATCAGAGAGAGGCTACAAGAAAAACAAACCACTGGGGTGACTGTGAGTGGTGGTGTGAGTATTGTGGAGATAGATTCTGAGGACGGAGGAGCTAATTCAGAAGGAGAGGAGAGTGACGAGGAGGAGATTCATCCGCTGGTTAAGAAGTTAAAACCCGAGTTTGTTGATATAGCTTTATCTGAAATAGATCGATTGGAGAAATCAAGTAAGGCGAAGGAGATTTTGTTCCCTGCTAATTTGTCTTTGGAAGAAATCACTTTCATTTCCTCGATAGCCTCCAATCGTAATTTCAAGGTTCACTTTCAGCATCGTGGTAACTCTAGACTTTTGAAAGTTGTCAAAACTGTTGAATGAATATTATGTTACGAAGTAGCTTTTTGCACTATAAACCCTAATCATACCTCGAAAGTTATTGGATTTATGTTATTCTGTCAAGTTTTCTTATGATTGGCTATTGCTCAACTAGATCTTCTGGACTGCATTTCACTTTCTTTGCCTCTCTTTATGCATCGTGAAGCTTCAGAAAAAATAAGCTATTTTCTTTTAGTCATTCGTTGTTCAAGAAATATTTCAGTGGCTAAAGTCCTTAAATTTACAAACGTCATCAATTGAAAATGATTTCTATATCTAGTGATGCAACACTCGTATTATTAAATGCTAATTGATATAAAACAAGGGAGTTGTTAGTAATTGTGTTGGTCGAGAGTTTTTTTTAAGTTGGATATCTCTAATCTTCTTTTTTTATTTAGAAAATATTTTGTTCTTTTTCTTCAATTTAAATCTTGTGTAATTGAGTCCTACACTACAAAGGTAAACTAGCAATGTTCTCTAGAGTCAAAAGTGGAGTCCATATGTTGTATTTTTATTTCTTTATATCATAGCTATATTTAATTTTCTCACAAATGTTCAAGTTAATGTTAGTGACTTCTTCACCTTTCCGTTCGTCAAAAGTTGGATATTTTTTTCTCAAAAATGCCTAAAGTTGTGATTCTTTAGCAACCAGTAAATGATAGCTATCTGTTACTCTATTGCCTATTCATATGTTTTCCCCTGCTCTTATATCTAAATATTTACTTCCCCTATTTCTTTTCTCTAATTTTTACCTTCTTTAAAAATAGTGATGACTAGGGTTGTGACAATATGCATATAAAATCACAGGTCTTCGGAATATCATAGACGAAATGAAATGAAATGTTTATAGAATACTATATACCGCTGGTTTAGAATGATTAAATTGTCTTCAATTCTTTCCGTCTATAATATTTTCAGGATCTATGATTTCAAACGCATATTCTTGATCCTCAGTTTCTACAGGTTACTCGCTAAGCCGCTACTCGTTATTTTGTCGTCAGTGCTCCTGATTGTTTATTATCATTGTTTATTTCTGTAAATAATAGGGTCTCCCTTCAATTCCCTATGCACCACTTTCTTTTCTCCATTTTCCTATGCACCACTTTCTTTTCTCCATTTCCTATGCACCTCTTTCATCTCTCCATTTTCCTATGCACCACTTTCATCTCTCCATTTTCTTATGCACCACTTTCTTTTCATCATTTCCTATGCACCACTTTCATCTCTCCATTTTTCTATTCACCACTTCTCTCCATTTTTCTATTCACCACTTCTCTCCATTTTTCTATGCACCACTTTCTTCTCTCCATTTTCCTATTCACCACTTCTCTCCATTTTTCTATGCACCACTTTCTTCTCTCCATTTCATTTTCCTCTTCTTCGTGATTCAAGTGTTGATAAATATTAGTCATGAAAGTTCACCAAATAGTTGATATCAATTATGAGTGTGTAAAAATGTGTACTTTATTTCTTTGAACTCTTTTCAGTCTCTTCTTGGGATTTCCTGTGATATTGGTGCTTTTCTTTAATTTTGTTTGCATTGTAACCTGTAGTTATGTCTTCATTTTCTTATACTATTGGTGCTATCTTGAACCTGTCTGTAGAAGAGAAGGGGGTCCTACCTGTTGTAGGTAGGAACTAGGTTTGTAATTTTTCATTATTACTGAATTTGATTCATTATATACAATTCTTCACAGAGTAGCGTTTCTGGACTCATAAGCATCGTTACCGACAGGTCGTAGCTGACTTCGTTCATAGAGCCACTTTCCATTATGACTGCTTCTTCTAGTCCCTTGTATTTAAATTCCTTTTGACATCAGCGATATGGCCTTCGCTTTCAAAGCATATGTTAACCCCCTACTACATTATTAATTAATTTATAAAATGATTTCTGTTTCAGAGAATAGTACTAGGGTTATGCTCTTCAACTACGATGTCTTAGATTTTTGTGTTAAGAAGGCTCGTAGGCTTCATTTACTATCACCTCTTCATTTTCCTCTTCCATCCGCGAGTGCAGTCATCGGTGCTTGTGTCCCTTTTTCGTCACATTCCTTGGTGACTGCACTGCTGATGTAGCTTTTCTGCATCAATGAGCTTGTAACCGACGGTAGTAGGTGGCTTTGTTCATGGAGCTACTTTCCTGCAGACTGCTTCTTAGAGTTCCTTGTATTTAATTTCCTTTTTGACGTCAGTGATATGGCCTTTGGTTCCGAAGCAGACGTTAAAACTTCACTTAATTAATTATTTTTTCGATCATTTTCCTCATCCTTTCGTTAGTGCAGTCACCGGTGCTTGTGTCCCTTTTCGTCACATTCCTTGGTGAGTAAGTTTTTTTTCACGGTGTAACTTTTCTGCATCCATGAATTTCTCTTCGACTGGTGGTAGGTGATTCATTTCATGGAACATCTTTTCTTTCTCACTGCTTCCTATCTGTCCTTTATATTTATTTTGCTTTCGATGTCATCAATGGACTCTGAATGGCCAACACAGACATTAACTCCACCCTCAGAAGCCTGTAGCTATAATTTCTACTGCTTTTTTGTACGCTAACACTAACTAACATCTTTCTTTACTTCCATATGGGTAATTTACCAATCGAGGTAACCATATGTTGTGCCGTTTCATTTTAGTAGCTACCTGATGTTATCAATTTATAATTTAATTTGTCTCTAGTAATAATATTCTGTTTTTGATGTATTTTCTCACAGGAGGAAGATACAGCAATGGATATTTTGTGCAATGTAATAACAAGGAACTTCATGTTTTGTTAGATTTCTATACCATTTTCTTTTTCTTTATATAGTTAAGAAGTTTATTATTATTTTTTTTATTTCAAGGAAATGCAGCTAGTAGGTTTCACATGTGTTCAAGACCCTTTAAATACCCAATGGTAGCTATACATTACAATGGGATTTTTTTTGCCTTTTAGTTTGTGCCCTTTTTTAGCATATTATAGCTAAGCTGAGCCTGTATTTTTCTTTTCAATAAATGCCATTTAGTTGCCCCGTTTCCTGAATTTATTGAAACCTTGGTAACATAACTTTGATCAATGTTATGTAGATATATTGTAACTGAAGATGATGAGCAAAATGAAGCGAAGTGGTCGAAGATCTGAACAACTCTAATATTTAGGTAACCATCAGAAAAAATCTGTTTCTGCTCCATGATGATGATATCAGTTAATGAACTTTTGTTTTAACTAACACTACCCCACGAAGAAGAGGAAAATGAAGTGATTAAAGTGGCGCCTAGGATTATTGAATAGAAGAGGTCCCTAATACTCATTATTGAACTCCCTTAAAAGTAATATTTTACTACCTTTCATATCATTTATGGTCTCGCAGTGAAAGATCACTGTGATCCATTTCTTCTTATTCATCTCCTAACTGTGAAGAGGATGAAGTACCAATTTCCAGATGCGTTTTAAATAAAAGATGAAAATTTCAATAGGTTATAATAATACATCAAGCCGTTTAATTATTTCCTAATGATAGGATATTTTCGGCCATGACGTACAGTATATCGTTACCTTCGTAGAATGCGGGAAGGCTATATTATTGACGGCAATTATTTATTATCTTGTTATTCGCATAACTGAAAAAGTGTTCAACAAAATTGCCTGAAATTTAGTGAAAAGATTGGTCATGTCCAGTGACCTGCTGGTAGAATTTGGGGAGTGACCTGGTCCAAGGTCATGGTCATTTATAATTCAAAAAGTGTTGAACCATATTGCATGAAACTTAGTGGGACGATTAGTCAATATACAGGAACCATTTTGTTATATTTTGGGAGTAATCGGTTCTAAGATCAAGGTCAAGGCCATTTATAACTCAAAAAGTATTCAACCAAATTGTCTCAAATTTGATGGGACGATTTGATAATGTTCAGGATACATCTGGTAAAATTTTAGAAGCGATCCGGTCAAAGGTCAATTATAACTCAAAAAATATTGAACCATATTGTATGAAATTTGGTGGGAAGATTGGTCACTCACTATCCAGTCACCAGTTTATTAGATTTTGATAGCAAACGGATAAGCGGTGGCGAAGCTATGCGATCTACTGAGTGTACGTAATCTAGTTTTCTATAATTTAAACATAGGAAATACTTCATAACTCATGTCCTTCATTATACGAGTGCTTCATAACTCAGGAGTTTTACTGTATATTGTTTCAAGCTATTTTTAATAATGACATTGAAATTGTCGTATGATATTTAGTTACATTTGGTAATAATCGATGTTCTCAAACGGTAGATACAATTTGTTGCTTCTGTTACTTATTTTTTGTATAAGTTTCCTCTGCATTCAGACATTATGTCACCAGCAGACAGCGAGAACTAGTGTAAATTACGAATTATCGGTTCAGTTTCACATCTGCACCTGACCGATAATTCGTAATTTACCTTAGTTTTCCTAGAATATTTTTCCAAGATGATGATATTTACCTCCCTAATTCCATTTTTGCTATTTGAATGGTAAAAAAACATAAATGTAGCTAATAATTTCCCTTCCCGCTTTTATTTACACTAGAAGTTAATGGTTTAGTGTGTCTATATTTCTAACTCATAGCTATTGATTATTGTAAAAAAAACAAATATTTCGTCACCTTTAAAATGACAGAAAAGTTTCTTACTCATAGGTACACCTAACTGAAAAATAGTCAATTTTTAGTTTTATTAGTGTGTAAATTTATTGTTATTAAAAAATGATTCAATGTATTATATTAACTTTATTTTGAAATGTTGGAATATTCTGAATTTCTGATTACAGAATTAATAATTTAAATTTTCTTTAATATTTCTATTACTCCCTAAGTAACTAATATAAATTTAACAGAACAAATTTGAAAATATTCATTACAAATTCAAAGTATATATTTTTTTTTTAATATCAAATTATACTAATTAAATCTTTTCTGTATCCATGAGCACTGTGACAGATGCGGTTGTAGGAGGTAGATCTCTGAGATGCATTTCTCTTTGACATCTCATTCCAACTTCCTTCTTTCTCCTTTCCCTCTGAAACATAATACAATCTAATTAATTTGTTAGTTATTTTAGAAAAAAAATATTCAATGCTGCTATATGTTTAATCAATTTCAACTGATAATTAGTTTAATACCTTTGTACATTTGGATGATGGATGAGAAGAGATATGGCGTCTTTTTCACTACAAACTGTTGTAATTTGGATCATATGGTTTGTCTCGTGATCTTGATTAATTTCCAATTAGGTGGGCTCGTAGAGAATTCATTCAACTCTTCATTTTCCTTTTTGTTGTTTGTGTTCCCTATCTTTTATTACATTTCTATGTTAGTTACTGTACCTACTGAAGAAATAATTTTTCCACATCTACGATCTTTACTCATATATTTAGATCACAATGCACTCACTTTGTGAAATTGTTTTCCCAATACACGAATGCATAATTAAAATTTTTCAACATTTGTGAAATGAATTTTTCCCTTTCTATACAATAAAAACTATCAGATTACATTATAGTGTTTCCGCTCTACTTGATATATGCACCACATCCATATCGTATGTTCCAAATGGTTTGATGAAATGTTATGACTGGATCACATCCTATATATCACTGTGAATTATAATCTTTGATTACACATTACACTGATTTTGACGTAAATGAGTTATGCAGATCACAAAATCTAAAATCAAATGCTCCACTATCCCCATATGACTGAACTGAGCTGCATAAAATATAGGTAAGTTTCCATTGCTGTCCATGGTGTTCACTGAGCAGCCCCTCTGCAGCAGCAGCTTCACAATAGATAAGTCCCCTCCTCTACATGCGTAACTAAGGACACTTCTACCCTCACAGTCTTCTATATATGGATCTGCTTCCGAACCTTGTAATAGAAACTGCACCATACTCGTGTCTGCACTGAGAGCTGCTAGCATCAAAGGAGTCACTCCATTGGAGCAAGGAGCGAAGTCTCCACCTTGCGAAACGAGAGTCTTCATTAGCTCCCCACTCTCCTCCGATGACTGAGATACGTAGTTCTGGATTTCTTTTAGAAGAGACAAAGTGTTCACTATTGGAAATACATCCATCGTTTCAAAGAAGTCAAAGGGAATTATTATTTCATGAAGTAGATTTACATTCAATTCATTTTTAGTGCTGATATTTCCCTTTTTAGACAAGAAAAATTGTATGTTGTCTCTTGATCGTGATCTCACAGCCAGTTGAAGTGGAGTGTTGCCTTTGACGCAGCGACGCTCAATGTCTGCCCCGTGAATGACAAGCAATCGTATGAACTCTGTCTTACTAGATGTAGCGTAGTGATGTAGAGGGGTGTAGCCATCACAATCCGCTAGAGAGGTGTCTGCTCTATGTTCTAACAGACTGCTCAGTATTTTATACGTATTGCACATCATTACTGGAGTTCTGTTTATTTTACAAGTTGCATTTATGTTTGCGCCTGAATTTATCAAACTATTGACAGTCTCCTGACAATTTGAGTACACAGCTTTGAAGAGAGCGGTTTCTCCCCGAAAATCTTTAGCTTCCATATTTGCCCCTGCCTCGATCAACGTTCTCACAGACTCCGTTTCACGGATTAGAGAAGCAGCCATCAGTGGAGTGTATCCTCTGTTGTTTGCTTTGTTGGGATCTGCTCCGTACTTCAGTAAGAGTTTCATAGCTGCCAATGATTTGGGGGAACCGATTCCATTGCTCCTTCCAGCAGCCCACATCACCGCTGAATTTCCCTCAGGGGATATAACGTTGGGATCTGCCCCTCTCTCCAGCAATACTTTGAGACACGGAACTTGTTTGAAGTGTACGGCTGAGAGGAGAGCAGTCTCTCCACTAGCTCCTATTGCTTCTATGTCTGCACCTTTATCCAATGCTAACGACACCAAGTCAGGTTCTCCTGAGCTCACGAGCATTGACAGAACTGTCGTTCCTTTCGGATTGCGAGCATTAGGACAACATCCTGCCTCCAATAACAGCTTTGCAACATCGGGCCAATGTTCCGAGTTTGAAGTTCCTATCAACAGGGTAAGTGGGGTATGTTTATCAAAAAGTTCAATATTTACATCAAGTCCCAGTTGTATGAATTTTTTCAGTATGGCAACATCACAATCTTTAAAAGCTTTAATGAGCACATTATACTCCTCTCCGTAAGAAGTCTCTGGCGGTAGTAGGTTTATTAATTGATCTAGAATAGTGTCCTCCATTTTAAATTATTAGCACTGATTAGACTAAGAAATTAGTATCCATCATATTTTTCCAAATATTCACTTATGTACACAATTTAGCAATAAAAACTTATAATTTATTTATTTATCTAAAGCAGGATACACCTATCAACTGTTCTATTCACAATTCTCTCTCAGAATAGATGAATTGCAGTGCAAACGAGAAAGTTTGCGACACTGAACAACTCTCTCGAAGTACGTCTGTTGCATCAATTTATTTTTAGATTCACGCAAGTAACTGATGCTCTTACGCCAATAGTTAGATGACTTTAATTTTAGTGCTATGCTGTGCTTTTGCTACGCTGCAAGCCTACAGGAAACAATTGTATATTCTGTAATTATGATAATACATAGTGGAACTTACGAGCGTTCAAGTGTGCAATAGCTGAATTTTACAAATTAATTAAATGAATAATAATAGTAATATAAATTAATATAGAATATAAATATATATGAATCAATTAATGGTAAAAATTAATAGGAAATAATTTCTTTACGTTTTTCTAAGATTGTGAAGGTTGGTCGACTAAGAAACTATTTACCGTGTGAATCCTATCCATATTTGACCACATGAAAAGTACTGCATAAATACTCATATTTCGGAAAACATGGCAATTAAATAAAAGGCTGAATTCTTTCAGATGCAATCAGTTTCTCTATTTATTCTAATTAAAATTTATTCTAATTTTTCCAACTTTATTCTGACCTATAACTTAGTTGGTGGACTATAATATAGGGTAAGTTCTTAATTATCGGTCAGTTCCATATTTTCGGACACGTAAGAAAAAAAAATATAATAATTATCATTCAATTTTCAATTTAATTGGTATCCATGATACCTGCAGGTATCCTGGAAGCCAATAAAAATAAAAAATAAATAATTATTATTATATAATTTTTTCCTAAGTGTTTGAAAATATGGAACTGACCGATAATTAAGAACTAACTTGCCTTAGTATCATTCATGTAAGTTTTCGGTGTTGGAAAATTTGGCCGTTCGTGTTTTCAATCTTTTGGTGAAATATATATATATTTAATATTTGCTGCTCCTAAACCGCATTGAAATACATGACACACTATATGATATATAAGTTCACAAATTGGTTGCGTTATTGAAAATATTGTAATAAAATGATGAAGCGTACAGTTAGAGAAAAACGAAAAAGAAAACTTTTTTCTATTTTAGATTTACGAATATTAAATATTAATTTATTTTAGCATTCTATATTTTGTTATAAAATGTACTTAAAATATATGTACTTTCATAAACTCTAAAATTGAAAAAAAATCTTCACTTCCTTCGTTATTTATCTAACTATATATAGACACGGTGTGGCAAAAGTCACATGCTACTTTAAAAAACTAATTACGCAAAAATTAAGAAGTACAATGTTTTTAAATTTTTATTTGAATATAACCCCTTTCAAATGTTTTCCATAATCGTTTATGCACATAGTGCCACATAAGCATTCTTTTCACTACATTTCATTACTTTTCTTAACATATATGAGTAATATGTTGCGGATTTCTTGAATAATGAAAGCTTTCAGATCTTCCAAATGACGGGACCAATTAACAAAAACTCTCTCCTCTAATTATCCCGATTAGAAGAAATCTAAAGGTGTCAAATTAGGATGTCTAGGTGCCGAAGTAACATATCAAACTTCGAAATCGTTCGATTGGGGGAAGTGTTTTGGGAAGTGCAATAGATTCACTTGCTGTGTGCGCTGGTGAACTATATTATTGAAAACACATCTATATTGCAATCTTCCATTTCTGACATCAATTTTATTCTAGGATTCATTATCTATATGTGGCTCCTAGCTGTGACTGTCACAGTTTCCCCATTAATTCTCTCCATTCAATAATCCATATACCTTGAAGATAATAGCTGTACTAAAATAGATTCCATAAATGATAATCATTCTTATTAATGCTTCCTCTAATTATATTTCACTGCCTTTTCCATATAATGTTATACTGCCTCCTCCAGATAACGTTATACTTTCTCCTCCAGATAATGGTATATTTCCTTCTCCAGATAATGGTATACTTCCTCCTCCAGATAATGGTGTACTTCCTCCTCCAGATAATGGTGTACTTCCTCCTCCAGATAATGGTATACTTCCTCCTCCAGATAATGCCAAGGACTCCTTCAATAGTATCCTCTCTTTCTTAATTCAGTCGTGTTAGAGTCCTCACTAATTAGTATGTTCTTGCCAGGATTCAATATTGAGGCGGTGCGTAAATTCCCACATACGTCTCCATTTGTATAAATAATGTAATATATATGAATAATAGTTTATAAATTTTTTATTTGAAGCTTGTTATTTTATACATTAAGGAAAACATAATATAAGTTATACATAAACCTTGAAATTTTCAATAATAGTACGTATATATTTGAACGTGTGGGACATTACGGAACTGAAACAAAAAACTACACAAATTTATCATAAAACTAATTTCTCTCACTTCAGCAGAGATTTGAATCTTCCAAGACTGGTGTTTGATCTCTAATTAATAGAACATTTTTCCTGTTAATATAAAAGTTATATGTTGTACTTCTGGATGAATATTATAATTGAATGATGACGATAAGATTATAGCATTGATTCATAGAGTATATAAATTTAGTGACAAAGTTCGTAAAAAATTCCTTAAAAACTAACTTAATTACGTAATGTAGGTACCCTGATAACATTGCACTATCGGGCCAACGTCGGTAAACGTTGGCAAAGTAAAGGCACGACCGGGCATTGGTCCGCCAAAGCTATTACACATGGGGCCAATGTATGGTAAACGACATTGAGCCAACGGTTGCCAAAGAGCACTGACCCAATAAAAGGAATCATTGTTAACCAATCCAGCGATTTTTGATGTACCAGTAGGTATGTTTATTATACCGGTCTACCGATTCTATTTGGCAGTTATAGCCAACAAATAAGAGAGGTTAGGTGCAAACGATCTCTCCCAACTTTAATCACACCAACTGGCCAATTTAATATCCTCAATTAAGTATATCTTTGAAATTGTAGCCGTTTCAGCCAATTTAGTATAAATGGACCTGTTATCCCTCAATTATTAACTTAACACTTTATATATTTCATTCATAAAAATGAGCCTGGCCGCTAGTTAATTCATATATTTGGTATGAAAAGTTATTTTTCCGTCTGAAATAATTATTTTCATTGGAAATTATACTTTCTATGTAATTTTAAAAGAAATATCATAATTTGGTTAATAAAAGCATAGTTAAAAAATATAGATTCGAGTTTGAATAGGCACCTGTTTTATATTTTCCCCCTGAATTTTGATCTGTGAAATATATTTGAACTTCTACATTGTGAGAAGTAACTGTTCTGTATAGCTTAATCTAATTAACACACCTCTAATATGAAAATAGCACTGACCAACGTCGAGTCTGTGCTGGCCCAATACATCGAGGTCTGCATGACAGCATTGGCCCAGAGTTTCGTTCTGTATTGGGCCAACGTTGGCCCAATACAGAACCATCCCGTCTTCATTTCGTGTACAGCCAAAAATCTTGATTTTTAGCATCAATATATACGGTACGTATTAATTGATCACATATGTTAATTGAAAAGGTCAAATTGAAAAGATGATTTTAAAGTGAAATAGTAATTAATCCTATAAGTTAATTAGTTAGTATATAATATATCATTATTTATAATTATGTGTACCTACCTAATACTAATTAATTCATTATTGAAAATTTAAAGATTTGGAAAAATAGTGTTTACACTGAATTAATTTGGTCTAATTAAATTAGATAGCTAAGCCTTCTTAATCTGTTTGATCTTTTATTTTTATTATCATTGAGAGAGGAAATATAAAATAATTGTCAATACAATTAACCATTAATTAGTTTCTAATTTAATTTATATAAGTAACTGCAAATATAATACTATACTAGCTGCCTGCTATATCTATCTATATGACACACTATTCTATATTATTATAGACAAATAAATTAAAAGGAATCTACCTGTGTTCTTTCAATGAAAAAATAAACTTCTGTTTTCGTGACTAGCCTATAACATTAATGTAATCTTAAATATAATCCCAACTCAAATCATAAATTTTATTTTTTTCAATAATACCAAATTCTTATAATAGCTGCATTGTGATTTTGAGTAGTAAGCTGAAGTGATATTCTGATTTGTATAGTCTATTTTAATTGATTTTATATTAGAATTTAATATATAAAACACAAGAGATAAAGAAGTAGTATACCAACGTATGTTTGAGGCGAACTTCATTTGAAATACAAAATAATACAAAGTAACATCGACAAGCGCAAGCAGCTTCTCTAGTCGCAGTCTTCATTTGTTTTTCGTGACGTCAACATAACCGCGTGGATATTACAGCTTATTGCCGTCGTCCATGATGGCCGCAACAGCAGGACAAAATAATAGTAGTTTTCAGCAAAATCCAGCCTTCGCCGACGCCGTTCAACGAGCAAAACAAGTACGTTAAAGTTTATATTTAATTTCACCTGTAAAATATTCTTAGAATATCTCGTTAGTGTTTGAATAATCATTTATTTCCTGATGAAAGACCGAGCATCTTTGCGTGGCTGGCCCATGCCTAACAAAATCAAAATGCCGGTACTTATCTCAATAGTTATCTATTTTTATTTCTGAAGTTGTACATTTGTTAGTGAGTTATGTTGCTAAATGCTAATCATATTAATTCATTTCATATTAGTAGAGCTCTCAGCTATAATCACTACCTAGTTAGTTGTAGCTTGTATTGTGAATTAAAATTTGTAGTTAGGTACGTACTGAATCTCTGAGCCCAAATTTAGAAATTTGAGATAATTGAGGAAGTCAAAGGTACCATGATTTTAAGCCAAATTTTAACATAAATTCTGAGCTGATGCTGCTTAGCCAGTATGCCAGTTTGCCACTCTGGAAAATACCTTAGGCTAACAGTTGAATTTTATAGGCTAAATGCTGCGGGTTATGCAGTTTTCTTTAATATTTACTGTATTTTAAGGTTTGTTAAAGTTTTAAGTTCAACTGAGTAATTAATCCATCAGAAAAGACTACTTTTCTAGTTTCTCCAGAGTGCCGATTGGCCAGTTTGGGCTCATTTTTGACAATTTCATGTGAAAATTATTTATTATTGTGTCATGTTACAGAGTATGTCTGTTAAACCAATTAATTGGCTTAGATTTCAAAAGTTCAAAACTCTGATATGTCTTATGGGCTTAAAATTTTGAATTAATTCCTATGTTCCCATGTTAATTACTTAATTTTGGCTTGAAATCTTCAAAAAATGAGCTAAATTGGCTTAGAAGTTGGCTCAGAATTTTTGTGAAATTTTGGCTGAAAAATTGGCTTACAATTTTCCAGCCTCTGGAGTCTGAAACATGGGAGCCAGACTGGAAAACATAAATTCTAACAGAGTTACTCCTAACTTCATGCATTCCCATTAGTGATGTTTATCATCACAACAAGCCCAATTGTGAAGCATAAATGACTTATTTTACATCAGTTTTCACTGCGGAGTTGAAATTTATAAAGTAATTTACTGATTTCTGCATTTTTTAGGGTTAAAATGAGTAATTTTTGTTCATTCTAAATTCCTAACAGAGTTACTAGTCAATCTGAAATGAGTTATTATTCCACTCTGGCATGGGAGCATATTCATCATGCCTAGGAATTAATTCAAAATTTGAAGCTAATTAGTTATCATTCTCTGCCATGTTTCAAAGTCGGCAGTCGCCAGTATGTTGGCGACTTTTGAGGGGTGAAATTGGTTGAAAAACACGTAAATAAAAAGTAAATCACTCTTAAAATAGTCTCATGAGATGCACATGCATGATGCATCCTAGTTTCAGAGAATGTTTATTGAGTCGCCACTATATTTTTTTTTTCAAAAATAATTCAACCATAAAAATTAGTAATGCAGTCGTCAAAATCTAATTCCAATTTTGTAAGTCGACAGTTGTCAATATCCATATTATTATACTTACCTAATTATCACCTTGATGTATAATTGACAGTGTATTGGCCAATTGGAGAGAGGCATACAACTGATTCCAGCCAATCCAGACTATGTTTCAAAGTGTTGCAGGAAAGTTGCCAGTTTGGTGAGAAAATGGATCTAGGTCACCACATTTAAGATACTTTTAAGAAGAAATAGGACATCCTAGTGAAGATTTTACACTTGAAAACATCCTTATGCATCACGTCTGATGCATGAGTATCACTTGAGACTATCTATGAGTGATTTACTTGTTATTTACAGGTTTCTAAACTTATTTCACCCCTCAAAAGTCACCAGTATACTGGCGATTTTGTCCATACTTTGAAACATGGATCACAGGAGAGGCATACTTTCTTTCATAGTTATTCATTTTTTTTCGATAATTAGTCAGAAAGCATCAAATCAAAATGACAAGTAGTGACAACATCATTCATAACAAAAGATTGCAATCATTGACAGAAAACTGACTCAAAATCGCGCCATATCAAACAAAACAAAATGGCGGATTTGTTCAAATTTCAATAAAGTTGCTTTCTGCCATTCATACATGATTCTTGAGTCACCAATTTTAATTTTAAATCTAATTAAAGTGCTCATTAGTCGTCTATATATGGGAAAGATACTCATTTCCACAAATTTTAAGTCTACAATTAATCGGCGACGTGGTACATACTCTTAAACTAGGTGTTTCATCAGACTTGAAAGGCATTAGAATGTTTTCAAATTTAATATCTTCACTAATTTCTTCTTTAAAGTATCTTAAATGTGGCCCAGTCTGCAAAGTGTGTCAAATCTGTCACCAAGATTTCATATTTCAGGACAATTAGTCTCCAAAATTTTTCAAATTTGTCTCCCAAATAACCAAATTTCTTTAAATTGTGTCTAATAATAACATGTAAACATAGGAATTAATTAGAAAATAGTCACCAAAATCTTGTTTTAATGAATTTTCCCTCAAAAATAGTCTCCAAAGAGCTTTGTCAAATGGGATGTGTTTTGCAGACAGGAATGTGGCGACATGGATCCATTCCAGTCCATGTTTGAGTTTCAGAGGCCGGAAAATTGTAAGCCAATTTTTGAGTCAAAATTTAACAAAAATTCTGAGCCAAGCAAATTTGACTCATTTTTTGAAGACTTCAAGCCATAATTAACATGGAAATATTGGAATTTATTAAAGAATTTAAACCAATTAGACATATCTGAATTTTGACCATTTGAAATCTAAGCCAATTAATTGGCTTCAACTGTCATATTTTGTAACATGGATTCCAGTCTGTATTTGGCGCCCAAAATCCCACTGACTTTTTCAAGAAGCTGAAAAAATTCACCATAAATTTCCAGGAATTTGGCTGATCCACCAACATTTTCCAAATTTATCCACTGAAAATTAATGGTGACATAGAGATAAATAGTTAAAAATCCACCGACTTTGCCAGAATATTATTTTCACAGAGGGGAGGAAATTCCACCGACATGTCGATGAAATTTACCATGAAATACAGACGGGGATCCATTTTCTCACTAAATTGGCGACTTTCCTGCCACTCTTGGTAGCATGGATTCTCTAGGTATTAATAGATTTTTAATTCCTATGTAACCATTAATTTAGCTGCGGGCCAAGTAAAATAGTATGTCTCATAAACTCCATTCGTCTCTCCAGCTCTCTCCAAAATTCACACAATTTCTCTCCAAAAAGATCAAATCATCTTAAATTCTCTCCAAAATAACATTGTAGCATAGTAGAAAAATAGATATATCTCTCCATTTGCAATTGAATGGCTCTAAATAACTGTCACAAACTCGCCATTAAAATGGTGAGTTTGGACATGCTTTATTTTCATCTGGGCTGCGGGAGATCTTGAATTTATTCATATCAAGCTCCTGACTGCAGAATGTGAAACATTTTTCCAAGACTCTGCAGAAGTTTTTGACTGAATTTTAGAAATCGGAGATCTCTGCGGGAGATCATGAATTTATTCCTATGTTACTATTAATTTAGCTGTGGGAGATTTTGAATTAATTTTTATGTTACCATTAATTTAGCTGCAGGAGATGGTGAATCTGCTGCTGAGAGTCAGAGAGTAACTTTCAAAATAAAATCTCTGCAAGAGAAGACGCATTATACAGACTGGATCAGGCTATCACCTATGGGAGGTGACCATTAATTTAGCTGCGAGCCTGAGGGAGATTCTGAAATCTGTTACAGTACTACTGAAAGTCGGAGGAGTAACAGTCTCTACAGGAGAAAACACTATTTGGTGCACAGGAACTCATTGACTTTATAAAAATAATGAAAAAATCCACCAACAAAATACCTAAGTAGAATAGTGTATCTCATAAACTCTCCATTTGTCTCTCCAGCTCTACAAAAATCACCAAAATTCTCTCTGAAATGATCAAATTATCATAAATTCTCTCCAAATTAATATTGTAGGCTTGTAGCATAGGAGAGAATTAGATATTTTCTCACCATTTGCAATTGAAGGGCTCAAAATAAAGTGTCACAAACTCGCCATTAACATAGCGTCGTACATGCTCTACTACTTGGCAAAATACCTATAACTTGATTGGCCAAGTAAAATACTTGAAAATAGTATTGCTCATAATCTCTTTGTTAGAGTTAAGAAAACCTTAATATACAGTAACATCATAATGGGTTATGAGGAACTGTATAATTTGTAGCATTTAGCATAAAAATTCGAAAGCTTAAGATATTTTCCATAGTGGAATTTAGGAATGGTAATATTGGGAATAATTTACTAAAATTCCAGTCTTGCAGAATAAGGGACATTTTTAACATTTTCTGTGCGAACAATCCTTAACTTCCTCCTATATTTACATGTATTTTAATGAGAACAGAAGCCAAAATAGAGGTTTTCTTGGAGAACAGTTTACCAGTTTCTGCAGTCTGGCTAAAATTCCACAAACTTTGCTAGAATATTATTTGCAAAGGAGGAAAAATTCCACCGACAAGTCGGTAGAATTTACCATGAATTAAAGACTCTATTCCCAGATATACCTATTTGCCAGTCTGCAAAGCGTGTCCATGTCGCCTAAGATCTTTGATGACATTTTGAGGGAAAATATATCTTTGTAAGATCTTGACACTTTTCTAATTAATTACTATGTTTACATGTATTTACTGGAGGCATTTTGGTCCTTTTGTTGACAGATTGTCCTCAAATTAAAATCTTTGAGACAGATTGTCCTCAAATTAAAATCTTTGAGACAGATTTTCTTTAAATTGAAATCTTGGAGACAGATTGTCCTCAAATTGAAATCTTGGAGACAGATTGTCCTCAAATTGAAATCTCAGACAGATTGTCCTCAAATTGAAATCTTACAGACAGATTGTCCTCAAATTGAAATCTTACAGACAGATTGTCCTCAAATTGAAATCTTACAGACAGATTGTCCTCAAATTGAAATCTTACAGACAGATTGTCCTCAAATTGAAATCTTACAGACAGATTGTCCTCAAATTGAAATCTTACAGACCGATTGTCCTCAAATTGAAATCTTACAGACCGATTGTCCTCAAATTGAAATCTTACAGACCGAATGTCCTCAAATTGAAATCTTACAGACCGAATGTCCTCAAATTGAAATCTTACAGACCGAATGTCCTCAAATTGAAATCTTACAGACAGATTGTCCTCAAATTGAAATCTTACAGACAGATTGTCCTCAAATTGAAATCTTACAGACAGATTGTCCTCAAATTGAAATCTTACAGACAGATTGTCCTCAAATTGAAATCTTACAGACAGAATGTCCTCAAATTGAAATCTTACAGACAGAATGTCCTCAAATTGAAATCTTACAGACAGAATGTCCTCAAATTGAAATCTTACAGACAGAATGTCCTCAAATTGAAATCTTACAGACAGATTGTCCTCAAATTGAAATCTTACAGACAGATTGTCCTCAAATTGAAATCTTACAGACAGATTGTCCTCAAATTGAAATCTTACAGACTTCTTAAATTCATCTGTTAGACTAAGGTATTTCCCAGAGTGGATAGGAAAGGGATAGTTATCCTATTTTATATCAAGTAGTGATTTTTAGGATCTTTTCACATGAAGTCCAATTTTGATATCAATAGGAAATATAGTCAAACAGCATATGTCAGACATCTTGATTTATGTTTTTCAAAATTATATTATTAAATTTGTTTCCAATTTTAAATATTCCATTTTGTTACTATTTGTGTAATGAAGATATATTTTTTGATAAAGTTTTCCAAATTGCTTAAATATATGTTGGAAATTGTCTAGGTACATAAATTCTCTCCTAAATAACATTGTAGCATTGGAGAAAGTTAGATAAAACTCTCCATTCACTATTTAGAATTGAAGTGCTCAAAATACCTCTTGTAAACAGTAAACTGTGTTAAATCTGTCTCCTGAAGATTTATATTGAGGACAATTTGTTTCCAAAATGACAAGAATTCTCCAATAGTTGCATATAAGCATAGGAATGGTGTACTCTCCACCAAAATTGTGAAAAGGTCATGCTCTTTTTCATCAACTCCACAATATTTCTTTCCAGCTCTCTTCTAGACTCCTAAATGATTGAATTATTTTAAACTTTCACCAAAATAACATTACAGCACAGGTAGAAGAAAATTACAGTATTTCTCACCATGTGCAATTGAAGGACTTGAAATTACTTATAAAATAGTGCAGCTCATATACTTGCCATTTCAAAAATGATCAAATTACCCTGAATTCTGTTACATATGTCATTAGTGTTGAATATAGTCTAGACTCTAGACTATTCACTTACACTCTGATTTATTTTTGCAGTTCTAAAATTTGTTAATTCATTCACTTAGTGTGTTTCATTTATAGGTATTCACTGTCAAAACTAAATTTGGAAGACATGTCGGTGGAATTTTTTCCCATTTGAAAAAATATTCCATCAAAGTCTGAATTTTTAGCTATTTATTCATATAGAGAAAATGTCGATGTCAGTGGGTTTTTCTGTATCAAATACAGACTTGAGTTTAGTCAATACTCAAATAGAATTACTCTTAAAATTAGTTAATATTTCACAACTGCTTTCAGCTATATTAATGTTGAACCCAAATAAAATAGGACTCCTAAAATATATATTTGTCTCTCCAGCTCCTGTTAAATCTCTTTCTAAAATGATTAACATCTAATAAATTCTATCCATAAGAACATAGCAATATTGGTGAAAATTTGATTTTTCTTGTCATGTGCACTTGAAGGACTTTAACATTGTTATAAACTCTTGAAGCAAATTGACTAGTAAGCCCATGCATTATTATCTGGAAAGTTGCTACTGTAGTGAGAATATAAAAAGGTCTTCAGTCAGACACTGAAGATTAAGACCAAGAACAGACAGAACATTAGATATAATCTATATGTATGGTAATCCCCAGCAAATGCGCGTTTCAATATAAATCCCGAAACTCTTTTTTGCTTGGCTCTTTGAAAAAATCTATTGAACTTACCATAACTTGAAACACGCGTTAGAAGACTCCCCTTCAGTACGAGTCTTACCCAATCTTGATCATTGAATCTATAAGTATCACTTGCCCAAAATTATTAAATTAGTAGGTTCTTTCACAGTTTCACCTAAGCAAACTAATGAAATGTTACTAACTTACAACCTATAAAACTTGTAACTAATTTCATTAATTTTGCTGGCTGAAAAATATTTATTAGTGCAGTTAGGCATGTTGTATCTAACTAGGACATACCTATAAAGACACTCATTTTAACAATATGTAATATCAATTATTGATAATTTGAACCCACTTTGGCTAGACCTGTATTAATTCTACTATATTAGAATCAGAGAAAAATATTTTATGGTAGTCTCTTATAAATGACAATGGTGTTGGGGGACAAGTTTGTTATTATTTATATAGCATTTGGATGCTTTGGAGATGTTTTACGAGGGATAATATATCTATAAGATCATGAGACTATTTCCTATTAATTCCTATGTTTACATGTAATTATTGGAGAATAATTTTCATTTTGGAGACAGATTTGACAATTTGTATACAAATTGCTCTCAAAATAAGATCTTTGGAGACTGATTAATATATAATAGTAATTTATATAGTTCATTCAGAATGATCATATTGAGTAATTTGAGTTATTCTAATAAGTATATTTGACTATTTGTATATATTTTCATTAAGATATGCCTGTGTCTAAAAGATTTTTTATGAATATTTTTCAAAAAGATTATTGTCTACATTTACTCTTCAGATTGCAGCTAAAATACAGCCTGGTGGGCAAAAGAGATCTTTGGACGACGCAGAAGGTATGGATCACCTAGGAGGTAAGCAGCTGAGTTCAATGTCTCGACAGTTTCTTGTTCTATCCTCTCTTCATTAATTGGGTATTGTTCACCTTATAAGTAGTTGCTGTTTCTTTTTTCCATCTTTATTAAAATTGAATGCCTAGAAATTTTTCTGTTTCTTTGATCATCTTTTTATTTTAAATCCTTACACTCTGATTTATTTTTGCAGTTCTAAAATTTGTTAATTCATTCACTTAGTGTGTTTCATTTATAGGTATTCACTGTCAAAACTAAATTTGGAAGAAATGTCCAAAATGTAATTATTTTTTTCACTTATCAGTTAGAATATTTTCAATTTAATTAATTATGTAAATCATTTGTGCTTCACAAAATTGTAAATACTGTTTTGAGTACACTCGCTAATCTGTTGAATTGAATAGATTTAATATAATATAATATGAGATTAAGTTACTCATGATCAGTTTTAGAGTTAATAGAATTTGGGTGTGAGGATTATAATAAGATGTTCTATTTTGCATGTAAATATTTCTCATTCAAAGGTAAAGCATATTCATTCTCTTGGATTTGTTTGTATTTAAAATACAGAGTTAATGCATCCATTCATAAATGCAATGAAGTACTATTATCTATCTTGAAAAGGAGTATCAATTTAATTGTCATCCATTACAGTCTCTCCCATCATCTATCTCTTACTAATCTCATTCTTGTGCATGTTTCATAGCATGTAACTTCAGTAGTTTGATTTCACTTGTAGATACTTCACTGTTCCAATAATCTGTAGAAGTTGAGAAGAGCTCAGCTGTACATTTAAGTGTACTTCTAATTAAATAGGTATGATAGCTATTTATAAGAAAATTCCATCATTCACATTCATTGAAATGACAATTCCATTAGAGAATAAATATGCATTCTGATTTGTCTGCAACTTTTTTCATGAGCTTTAATTGCTGACTGTTTCAATTGAGAGGAATTAGATCTGAATATCAATAAGATGTGAACAGAACTCTTATCTTGGTCCTGGTTTGAGTTAAAGAGATCAAAATTAAGATAGTCATATTGTATGTCTGAATAAAAATGGATAGTTAATTGTTTAACATTTGAAGACCATTGAGAAATTGTATTGAAAATAATTCTAAGTTGGAAATAAATTGGTGTTCTGTTCAAATCAGTACAATAGGTAGTTTTTTTAAATTCAATTTACCTCTAAATGATAAAATTAGGATTCTGTTTCAAATACCTTAATAGAAAAGTATTTTCATCACAAAGAATTGGAAATTTAAAAGATCTATCTAAGTAACCTAATACAATGATTTACTATTATTTTTATTTTTTTATTCCAAATTTCCTTCTTTGAGAAAACATCACTCAATGTTAAAATTTTGCACACTTTTCTATTTTTTTGTGAATATCTCATGATGATTGTTGTATGTTTCTTTAATGCACTTGAATGCTTGAATTAAGTGCACTTGAATGCTTCAATTGGGTGCGCTTCAGTATTTATGATTTATTTGGGTGCGCTTCAGCAATTTATTTGGGTGCGCTTCAGCAATTTATTTGGGTGCGCTTCAGCAATTTATTTGGGTGCGCTTCAGCAATTTATTTGGGTGCGCTTCAGCAATTTATTTGGGTGCGCTTCAGCAATTTATTTGGGTGCGCTTCAGCAATTTATTTGGGTGCGCTTCAGCAATTTATTTGGGTGCGCTTCAGCAATTCATTTCGGTGCGCTTCAGTAATTCATTTGGGTGCGCTTCAGCAATTCATTTGGGTGCGCTTCAGCAATTTATTTGGGTGCGCTTCAGCAATTCATTTAGGTGCGCTTCAGCAATTCATTTGGGTGCGCTTCAGCAATTCATTTGGGTGCGCTTAGTAATGAATGATATGATCTGATGCATTGTCTGAAATATAGTATGTTGAAGAGGGGGAGTTCAAACCCAGGAGAATTTATCAAAGCTTTTGGGGTAAGAAGTTTAAGGTTTTTCATTTCTCATCAATGAACATCAATTGTTCTTGTTTCTTATATTGGTTAAAATTCTTAGGTACTAATTAATTTTATATAATCTTCCATCAATTTTACCAGTAGGTTAATTAATCCTTTTATTTTTAGGGTACTTGATTGAGACTTCTAGTAAGGTTAATAACTAAAAAGGCTATTTATTTAATTCCAACTTTTTGAGAAAACCTCAAAGAATGAATGTCAATCTAAAATTCATAAATACAGCCAAATATATTTCTAGCTAGTTAATAACTTAATAGTTAATACTATTGTTTATTTTACATTTATAAAACTATATCTATCACTCCAATGAATAGAATGGTAGTTGGAAACTTAGGGAACCTGAGAAAATGAATAGATATTCAGTTTATTTCCTAAATTGTTCATTACTCGTCTTAATATTGAATTCTTTGTGATGGTAAAAATGAATGGAAATTGATAGTGTGAAAATTATTGGGGCAGGTATGGATTGAACCTAACTAAAGAAATTCATTTCTTACCCTCCTGTGGTATGAAAAAATAGAATTTTTTATATTTTAGATCTGCTTTATATTGTTCAATGCTATTATTTTTCATGAGTTTTCAACTTTAATTTCTAATGAATTTTCAACTTCGTTTAATTTCTTTCTAATATTGCACATGCTTTGGGATTATAATGGCAATCTTACAAAAAGAATCTTTTTATTATTATTTTTAATTTTAAATTTCATATTTTGATCAAGAACTGTTTTTAAAGCTGAGAAATAATTTTACTCTTGTGCATAAGAGTGATGAGAATTTTCATATTGATTAATTTAATTTATTTTTCTATTTTGCATATGGCGCTTTAATAGTAGACGACAATTGTGAGTACAATAAAGGATTTATTTATTTAATTAAAATTTATTTACATTTTATCAACAATTTATCTCGAGTATTCAGACTTTAATGCCTAATTATATCATCTGAGCTAATTCAGATATAGTGTCATCTGGTCATTCACTTGCTTGGAAATATATATAAATTAAAATGAATATTTTTTAAGGTTTAAAAGCAGTTAAACACACATTTTGGAACCAAGTTTTTCTTAGCTTGCTATTCAAGTAGCAGTCAGAATGTTTCCTTGAAGCTTCATTCATTTCTTATTCCAAATGCATATTGTCAATTTTGTGACATTATTAGTTAGTTCATCAATTGTCAATTCCTTGCAACTTTTTTCCCATTTGGTTGAAATAACCGCATCAGACATAGATAGCTAATTGTTGAGTGTAGATATTATATTCCAGATTGTAGATAAGTTGGTGAATTATAATTATTCTTAAAAGTAGTGTTGACTGCTTATAGCGATGGATTTCTATAATTCTTAATTCTTTTAATGATATATCATCCCAACAAAGTAACATCTCTATTAATTTACAATTCTATGTTAATTGGTATAGCTATTTAAAATAATGTTCTTATAAATTAATGCAGATTTTTTAGATGCAAGAATTTAATTCCTTATCATATGAATTGTTTGCCATGTATGCCACTATCTAGCCTCTAGTCTTGTGGAAATCATTACTTATTTTGAATTAACATTAACTTCATCACTGATGGCTTTTATATTCATTTTTTGCACAAACTTTGATATTTCTTATAATTACATCTAATAATTATTAACTTTGTTTTTGGCAATACAGTATAAATTCTGAATATTTGATGGTACTTTACTACTCGTTCTGATTCCCAAGAATGGTTCAATCATTGCTCTATCACTTTTTATCCACAAAAATTCTCAAACTATGTAACATATTCAGTTACAATTATTATTGGTTGTATAGACAGTATAGTTAAATGTTCTATCTTTGAAATAAGTTGCATTTTGATTGTTGGTATGCTATTTTGTTACTGTTAGTGCTTGTTCCTCCTGTTCCAATTAGGATAAAGTATTTAATCTGTTGAGTCTCTTGAGTGCCATACACACGCATGGTTTTTAAGTCTTCACACCATGTCTGGTGACTTGTAAATCCTGCGTGTGTACGGCCCTTTAGTAACTAGATTTTTACTTTATCAATCAGTCAAAAGTACTTATCTTTTGTAATTTTCTTTTCAGCTCCTGATGCAAAAAGATTAGCTGGGAATGATGGGTCCCCTTTCATGGGAGGCATGGGTGGTGGTGGACCCCCAGGAATGGGAATGGGACGTGGTGGAATGGGAGGAGGTGGTCCCCCAGGATCTGGAGGTCCTGAACAAGATGACATCACAGTTCCTGACAAAATGGTTGGATTGAGTGAGTACTTAAATTTCATTTTGATGACACAAACTGCCTAATAAAGTAGCTACAGTTTTAGTCTATCACTGCTATCATGAGGTTCATTGCTTTGCATTCTATAAAGTTATTTTTTTTCAGTCATTGGTCGTGGAGGAGAGCAGATCACTCGGCTACAGAGAGACAGTGGTGCCAAGATTCAAATGGCCTCCGAGAGCAATGGTAGACCTGAGAGAGCCTGCAGTATCTCTGGTAACAGGTGAGAAATGTCTGGAGAGAGAAGAGAACTCACAACTTTCTGTCTGTTGCTAGTTAGTTCTTTGGTGGTTAAGTGTGTAAATATTCAATTTATTTTAGTGCCGTTTGTGCTAGGGTAGGTTCTTAATTATCGGTCGACGATCAGTTCCCCATTTTTGGACACGTAAGAAAAACTATATAATAATAATTATTTAATTTTTATTTTAGTTATAAATTAAATAATTATTATATCGCTTTGCTTACGTGTCCGAAAATGGGGAACTGACCGATAATTAAGAACTTGCCCTAGTGATATTTATCGGAAGATGTTTCTTATGGAAATTTATGAAGTATAGTTATAGTGGTCGAGATGATCTGTTTCTAGTTCCACAAGTAACTTGGCATTTAATTCCCATTCTCTAAAAGACTCTTCTTTTATTTTTTGCAGAGAGGCTATTGACAGAGCAAAAGACATGATTTTCGAAATTGTAAATAAGGGAGAAGCTGCTGACAGACGACCTGGTGGAGGTCCTGACAGAAGACCTGGCGGTATGGGTGGTGGAGGTGGTGGCGGAGGAGGTGGCGGTGGTGGTCCACCAGGCATTGATATGTCTAATGGTGGAGCCATGGTTGAAATAAGCATTCCAGGACCTAAGGTAAGAGATGTTAAATGTTATTTACTGTTTAATTATTGATCCTATCATTGTTCTTTCATTGTACAGTAAACCTTTAAATTTTCATTTCAGGTCGGTTTAATCATTGGTAAAAATGGTGAGACAATAAAGAATCTACAGGAGAAGAGTGGTGCTAAGATGGTTATCATTCAAGACAGTCCTGCACAGGAGAACGAAAAGCCACTCAGAATTACTGGTGAACAACACAAGGTAACCAACTTGACTCACTATTGTTTAAGGAACTATCTATTATTTTGAAGTCCATTTCTATATCTTCCTTTTGTGTGCTCATACTATATTCTCTCCCCACTCAGGTTGACATGGCCAAGCAGTTGGTGTACGATCTTATCGCTGAGAAAGAGACCCAAGCGGCCCAATTTGGGGGGCGAGGGAGAGGCAGGGGAGGCTTCAGAGGGGGAGACAGACGTGGCAACGGAGATGACTATGGTGATGGGGTGAGTCGAAGAGAAATGATATAAAGAATGAGGTTGGTGATTTAGAAACATTATTATACTCTCTTGTTCTCTTCAACAAAAAATCCTCATCTAAGTTAGATTAGAAAATACAGGTTTATTTTTCTTATTCTTACAAGTAATTGATATATTATGATGGTGGAACATCATTGTAAACTGTTAATAGTAGGTTTCTGATTCTTGTGTGTTGCTAGCTCATGCTATAGTTGCTCATAAACAAAGGGTTATGAATTAAATGTTTCTTGGGTGGTAAGATATTGCTCGTAGTGAGTTTTCCATTAGCATGTCGAGTGTGTTGTCAGTTCAGTTTTTAATAATTTTTGCTATTCTACAGTCAGAGTTGATGTTGAATTTAGAGATTTGGTCAATCTAGTAGCTATGTATGAGTGAAATGTAAATATTACTCTTATTGATAAATACCGAATACCATCCAGTAATCACCAGCCCCGTTTTTTTTAAATGTTCCATAACTACATCCACACGATGCATTAGTGTTAAAAGTAATACCTAACAATAAGGCTGCTCTCATTACGAAGTGATAATTTTTAACAATTAATTTTGTAAAAGATAGTTACACTGTGAATCGTAGTTTACTATTACTAGTAACTACTACTTTTGATTCATTTTCTTCAATTTTTCAAATAACTGCTACAAACTTTCCCTTCCTTCATTCATTCATCTTTTTATTTGATTGATAGTAATTTGTGGAAATAACTCTTCCATTTAATGTCCTCTAAATTGTGCTTATTAATCTATATAAAACTCAGTTTAGGTTTGTTTGTGTACAAGGAAGCGAAATTATTCGTGGTATCTTCTGTTAAGAGTGTGAAAGGATGCATGTTAGAATTTTTTTCAATGAAGTCAATGCAGCTTCTGTTTCGTTTCCCTAATGTGCATGTTCCTCCTCAGGAGGGTCGTTTCGGTGGTCGTGGTGGAGGTCGTGGAGGTTTCAATGGCTGGGGTAGAGGTGGTCCAATGGGAGGCAGAGGAGGTTTTGGAGGTCCTCCTGGCATGGGACCTATGGGACGTGGCGGTCCTATGGGTCCTGGAGGTCCAGGTCAAGGAGAGGTTAATAACTGAACTACTGAAACATACGTTTGAATGATATAACAAGTTCTCAGCATACTAATTTGTGTTGTTACCCCCAGATGAGCAGAGATGGCAAGATGGAGGTTCACTTCAATGTTCCTGCCACTAAGTGTGGTCTCGTCATTGGCAAAGGAGGAGAGACAATCAAACAAATCAATGCTGACACAAGTGCTCACTGTGAACTCGATAGGAGACCACCTGCAAACCCCATGGAGAAAACGTTCATTATCAGGTGAGGCTTATCAAAGAAACTAGCTAATAATTTAAAGGGAGCACACCAATGTTAGTACTTATTGAATTGCTTCTGAACTCTCATTTTTCCCAATTTCAGAGGATCTCCCGAACAAATTGATTCTGCAAAACGCGCAATCTGTGAAAAAGCTGGCATGGATCCCTCACAGATGGGTCCAGGTGGTGGCCCAGGTGGTCCTGGCCCTGGAGGTCCCGGTCCTAACAATTACGGAGGTGGTGGTGGAGGAGGTGGGGGCGGTGCTCCCCAAGGATGGGGCAACACCTACCAACAGTGGAATCAGGGTGCCCCCGATATGGGCAAGCAGGGGGCAGATGCTAATGCTGCTGCTTGGACTGCTTACTACAACAGTTACGGTGGTAGTGGACAAAATCCTATGCAGCCCCCTAACCAACCCCCCAGCCAAGCCATGCCCCCAGCACAGCAACCTCAGGTGCCCCAGCAAGCTGCTGCCCCTGCTGCCGGTGAGTACAAACCTTGTGAACGACTTTAAGGGGATAGTACACTAGATATAGTCTTATTTTTTGAATGATGTTTTAGGTAAAGTAGAACTCTATAGTGAATGAATTAGGTAGTAACCCGTATAGTAAACAGTTTCTTTAGTCTGCGATGAACTGTAATCAGTTTTTAGAAAATTATGGTTATTTTATGGTATACTAAAGAAAATCTGTTCACTATTCAGTCTACATCCTAAATCCTTCACTATAGAGGAGTTCTCCTATATTGCTATACAAATTGTATACGAATTAGAATTAATTCATCTGAAATAAGAATATCTCCTGAAATAGAAACAGTTTCTCAAATGTAGTTAATAGTAACACCACGCGAAAAATTTTGTTGCCATTGTATAGTCACATGCAAGACTGTGGAGTCGGAGTAAAAGCTTTTTTGGTGGAGTCGGAGTCAAGAGTCGAAAATTTGTACAGACTCCAAGCTATAGATTTAAGTCACAAAAATTTGGGCCCATTATATTTATTGTTCATCATGTTAAATATCTCTTTTAAGAACTAATAACTGTTCATAGCTATGAATTAAATCAATATTTATAGTTTAAACACTCAAATTACTCAATATTGCTTATAAAAATGCTGTAAAACTGTTTGTCGGAGTCGAGGAGTCGGAGAAATTCTATAAAGGAGTCCTGAGTCGATAAATTCAATATAAAGGAGTTGAAGTCGGAGTCAAACATTTTATGTACCGACTCTGCAGCCCTGGTCATATGTTCATTTAAACAATAATAACAATATATTATTTAGAGTTCATTTCAATGTAAGATATTTTCATAAATGTTTAGAAGACTTTTTTAACCCGATTTACAATATGCAGTGTTCAATATGTATCATCTCGACAAAAAAATTGTAACTAAACTAATCATTCCCAGTTAAAAACATAGATAGCTCACTCTTAAAATAATTACTTCACGTAGTCACCTTTTTATTATAGACATACAGTGAAACTCCTGAGTTATGAAGCAATGGTTTCTTCATAACTCAGGAGACACTTCATAATTCGTGTGCAGTGAGAGTTTTCTGTGGTTAAAATCAGAGAGAATTTTTGTCATTGAAGGATAACTGTGGTATAATTCTTATATGGATGTGCACTAATATTTTATACAAAATTGAGTTAATTAAACAAATATTAGGTTAATGTTATGGGAAATAAATATAGCTACTCATTATTGTACAAAAATTAATATGTATCATGGTAGTAGTCATTTATGCTTAAATTTAAGTCATTAACAAAAATACACATCATTTAAACCTCAAACATTAAAGAAAACACAGTTTATACTCAATATATCCGATTTACTGATAACCTAATCTGGATTCTGATATAGTAAATCTTTGCCTTCCTGATTTACATTTTCATATATAATACTCCATTATAGGATAATACACAATTATAGGTATAACCAATATTTGAGTATCATCCTATAATAATTATTGGGTATCATCCTATAATGGGCTATTATCCTATAATAGAGTATCTATTACTCTATCAGTCTATCTTATTCTAGTGAAGAAGATTGCAATAACCCACTTTGTATTGAAGTTGTAATTTTCATAAAAAACACTTAATTTTGTAATTGCTCGTCATACTTGCATTTTTCATTTTTACTTCTGCAATATGCAATATGACTTTCACTTGTTCCAATTCATTTTTCACTTCTGCCAACTTGACTTGGAAGAGGTATAGTTATACCTCAAGAACTATAGTTCTCTATGATTTAAACGAAGAAAACTACTTCATAACTGAGGTGCATTTCATAATTCAGGTCCTTCATTACTTATGTGCTTCATTAAAAAGAACTTCATAACTCAGGAGTTTTACTGTATTTTAGAAGTTTCTTTTAAGATTAGCGAATATACTAGAGCATGATTACATTTTTAAAATAGGTTTAGGACCTATTTGGAGATTTTTAAATTTTGACTGGACTGTCCCATTCTTCTCTATCAATTATTATGCAATAATTTTTGTGAAATTGTTTACTATTTTAGTGGGATTCATTTCTATAAATATTGTTTACTGTGTTTGCAGGCGGTCAGGCTGACTATTCAGCACAGTGGGTGGAGTACTACCGATCTATGGGCATGACGCGAGAGGCTGAAGCGATAGAGCAGCAAGCAAAGACAATGAAGCAGGCTGCTGCACCGGCTGCGCAACCACAGCAACCTCAGCCAACTGCTGCGCAGGTGAGAAGTGGTCAACCTTCTATGGGTAATGTTAATGGTTCTTGTTATTAATTCATTTATTGAATCTGCTTTGCTCAGCACGAAACTTCCAGTTGTGCGCTTGGCATTGAAGGTGTTAAAAACAATCATTCTGATGAGGAGGTTAAGTCTTAAGTAGTACAGAGTTGTGAGTAGGTGTGTTAACAGGAGTGTCATCTTTTCCAGGGTACTCAGGATTACTCGCAACAATGGATAGATTATTACCGATCACAAAACATGCACGCAGAGGCCGAGAAAATAGAGGCACAGCTCAAAGCACAGAAGGTGAATTTCTAAAGATTTCAGTATATCTTTTGTTTCATTTATATTGTTAATATTTAATTAATCTATTAAACAATATAAAAGTTACAAATCTTTCTCTCGGCTTTTTGTTTTTTTAAACCTCCTATTGATTATTGTTTCTATTCACCTACTTATGGCTCTGTAATTATTATTGTTCGAAGCTAACGTTTGTCTCTGGGTAGTGAGTGGAGTAGTTAGTTATTGTTACAACTGACCTTCATCAAAATTTAGAGGTATTCTCATTAAGTGGTAGTTAGTTAGTTACTCTTATCTTACAATGTTCTCAACTTCTTATTAATAAATGATTCAGAAAAGATTCCTTGTATTGATTAGTGCTGATACTATTGTTTCAACAAAGAACTGTTTGAACTGTTCTTGTGAGTTTTGTTTATCCCATTCATTAATGATTGCATGGTACATAAAGAATTTACTATTCTTACTAACTTCGTTCTTAATTGCTTCATCTTCCTGCTTATTAACTTTGAGGTGATTTGTTTTGCACCCTTCATCTAGTCTTTAGTAGCTCAGTACGATTGGTGACGTGTGTTTACTTTCATTATTCTTGAGTGACGAAAATATGAACACTGCTCTGAAGTTTCACTCTGTGACTACAAGTAAGTTTGTTCCGTGATCAGTCTCTGAAATCACTGGTAAATTCTTTACAGTTTGATCTGTTGTGATAATCTATGATGGAAGCTAAGCCAGAAGATTCTTCCAAGAAATGCTATAACTAGACTAGTCTCCCTAGTTCGATTAGTTAAGAAACAATACTGATGGTGGACAATACCTAACCAGGGTTCTGGTGGTGGCACGGTATCTTCTCCTGGGGGAGGCGCCGGAGGTGGTGGTGGTGGTGGAAGTAACGGCTCTGCGGGGGGACAGGACTTCTCCCAGCAGTGGGTTCAGTATTACAGGTCGCAAGGGAACCACGCTGAGGCGGATAAGATAGAGGCTTCCCTCAAGAAGGTTTGTTACCTATCGCCTTGCTAAAATAGCGCCCCATCTCCATACGCTAGTCTGATGTAGCATGCAATACGCTACAGCAACAGTAAGTTCTACATTGTGGTAGTTTGAGGGGTATTCTGTTTTTGGTCATTCAAGTCAATGGTGAAGATTAAGGTGATATTTCTAATAGTGATGTGGGTATTACTGGTGCTACATAATAAGTTTTTTTTCTATGACAGGTTTAAATCAACCACAATTCATTCGAACCAACTTACACAACTATCGATATTTGTCTAAGTCCAAATGCTTTTTTTTTCTCATTAATCAATGGTTTAAAGTTTAAAACCTTTTTGATCTTGAAGGCTCATATTTGACCCATATTTTATTGAAACTTGGAAGTCCATTTAATTTCTTCAATTAATTAACATTGTTTGAAATGGACAAATGAGATAAACAAAAGATCACATCTTTGTGCACTGGAAGTATCTATTGAATTTGTCCAATTTAGTTAGCATGCAGCAAATAAAGTAACTAAAAAAGTAAAAAAGACTTAACTTATGCCTGGAGTCAGCAGTTCAAAAATGTCCTAAGAAGTATGAAATGTGAATCAATTTTAACTGTACTAGTCGTATTTAAAGATGATTTAGTTATATAGCAATTCAAATCTGTCCAAGGTGACATGGTATTTAAATTACGGAATGCTCGTAGGATTCATTTACTATCATCTCTTCATTTTCCTCTTCAATCCGTGACTGCAGTCACCGATGCTTGCTCTCAGCCACATTTCTCGAAAAATGATTCTATTCACGAAGTAACATTGTGTGCATCCATGAGGATTGTCACAGGCCTCTGGTTTGTGACTTTGTTTCTTGGATGTACTTTCCTGTCGGATTGCTTTGTACATATGTTCCTTTTGCTGTCAGAAATTTATCATTGTCTAATTGCTTCTGAAGCAACGTTTGGGTAACCACATACTAAATATTTAACTAGACTAGTTAGTTTTCAATAAAGCCGTAATTCACTATTGAAACGCCTAAATGGCGACTATGGTGGTAAAACTCCATTATATATTAATAATAACTAGTTAGTTTTCAAAGGTCAAAGTATCTTTACACATATTCACTCTTCAAGTCTTCATTTAGCAGAGATTTCCGAGACGTGTTACTTGCTCCCAAAAGCATGAAGACTACATGTACATGAATACATAATAATAATACTTGCTCCTAAAGCATTGTCATGCTCGTCAATATCATTCATTTTATCATTGCTATACAAGGTGTATCAAAAAAAATGTACTCCCATTTCGATTGGAGAGATAAAAATTTGTTTACGAACAGAGTGAAATGGAAGAATTTCCAATACAGAATACAAATGTGATTAAAGAATTAATTCAAGTATGTTGGTTTATAAACTTTTAACTGTTGCTACATAGTCTACCTATAGGAGACTAAAATACTCCCATCACTTGGTTCACTACCTGTGTAATAACAGGTAAATTCACAGAGTGGACTTGGACTGGAATGATGTAGCATTCCTGTGCTGCTTTTATAGATGACCAATCTTTAGTGTTCAGTTGGGCAGATTCTCAACAAATGGATAATAATCGAATTGGGAAGTATAATGAACACAGGCAGTAGTTTTTTTGATTGAAGTAAATCCTTTGTCATTTTGTACGGATTATTTTATTGCTAATTAATGCCACGATTTCTATTCATCTTTTGTGTTGTTCTTCTGACACTGTGTGTGTCACTTTTTACGCTAATGAGTGAGACTTCAGTGTTCTTGAGTGAATCTGTCAACATCAAACTGTAAAAATGCTCATCTGAGACATAAGGTTCCTCTTTTATTTTCTCTATATCAGTTTTCAGTAAATGGCTATCACTGCACTTTAGGCAACTATTCGACTGGTACTAACTTTCAAAAGGACTATCTGGTAATAGTGTTATATTACTGCAGAAACTTATTTAGTGATATGTACTGATCTAAATGGCTAATTTAAAAGTTAGCTTCAGCTCTCAAGCTGTTCTTGTGCTTGGTTTGAAGAGACTAACCAACCAACTGTTGAGATTCAGTAGACTCAACAGTGGAACATATTGGTTCTTAAACTCCTATCTAGTTTTTCATTGTAAAAATTTAGGTAGAAAGATATATAATTACTTAGTCTTACCAGAGTTCTATAATAGAGTTTCAATACTTGAGAAAATCTAGCAAAGGATTCAGAGATGAGTTTATTGTGGGTATAAACTTGCAAACTAGGGTACTTCTCCCGTAGAATTAATTGTTAGGTCTGTTGCTCGTAGATTAGTTATTTGTTCAACTTCTATAAAGTTTGAATCTTGTGCCTCGTTCAAATGACTCGTCATTGCAGCTAAATATATTTGGCAATTCGAAAACTTTTCCATTTTTGCTCTCTTAACCATATTCTTCAGTTGAATGGTCACAGGGATATGGTTATTTTGCACCACTCTTAAGCGAGTTTTCTTAAGATTATTTAGGTATACAAGTAAACGATATGGCTGAAGTACTCGCTAAACCTACTATATTATGTGTCTTTAACAAGGAAGGACTAGTAAATTCTGCCTTAACTAGTCTGCTCTTCATTTCACAGTATTCGTGATTATCCATTGTGTGAAGAGTTCTTTCGATGAAATGAGTTTAAATTTACTAAGTAATTTTGCCCTAGTATTATTTCAGTGTGGAAAAATACCTTATTGACTATATTTTATTGGTTTCCCCTGTACTTGTTTGTTTAGTTATCTATTTTAGCACACCGCAGATGACTCATGTTATTGTTTTGTTGACAGGGTGGAGGAGGTCAACCCATGTACGGGGCTGGTCAGTACAACCCTGGTTATTAACTTGCAACATTCCTCTCTGGTGAGTATCTGGACACTGCAAACACCTTTTAATATGAGCCTGAATTACCACCATTCTTTACATTATTAAATACCATGTCTATTTAATAATATTGAAATTTTTTAGTGATTATTTGCATTTCTTCGATGATAATGGTTTATGTATTTCATGCATTGTATTTTGATATCTCTGATGTATAACTGTCGGTTAATCTATCGGTACCAGCGCACGACTTAAGCGATATCTTATTAAATGTAATTCCTATCGCTAGATTCTTTATTACTATTTTACAACATTAGTGTGAATTTTTTCAATATGTCATGTTATTTTATGATGATTATTTCATGTACATTTCTTATGCATTTTTAATTATAATATGATGGCCGACTTTAAAACATTATCATTTATCATTTGATGAATTCTTGTATGTGACCATATATGCCGTTAATTTCACCTTGTTTACTACACACCTATCCTGGTTCTGATGATTTTAATTCAGGTTCATAATTTAGTGTTTTTGTAAGCTTACGGAATGCAATTTTGTGAATATATTCCCTTACTAATCCTGGTGAGTTGTGAGTGCTGGGGACATAAGTGCTTTTCAGGTGTGCCTCCCTTGCCTCCATCCCAGCCACCTGTTGTCTGTACGCCACCTGCAGGTTACCGGTAAGTCGTAGCCCCCACCTCCTCTCACCAGGACCTCCTCTACTACCTTTAAGTACAACTTCTCTTTCAGACTCTTTCCTATAAAATGAACATGTGTGGATCTATCTTTTTCAGAGTTTTGTTGCCTTCAACATGCGGATGTTTATGATTGATATGATGCAGCCATTTCAATTATATATTTAGCTTTAAATGTCAATTTCATTCAATAAACTGTTTCAACGGAAAATAACACTAATTTCATGAGGAAAGTAATTTGTAGCTACTCGGAGCTGGTCTTAAGTAATTTGTTTACCGTAGTGTAGGCGATAAGAATTCACCATGTTCTCCTTCATTAAAATCTGTTCGTCTTTGACTTGTGTTTTCATTACACATTTTTCTTTCCTTAGACTTAATGATGAGTTCAACAGGCAAAGAAGAAATCTTCACCATTATATATTCTTTGTATATAAATATTGCTGCTAGGTTTTTATTATCTGTTACATATAGATCTATAGTGTGGTTCTAATTATGATGTACTGTTTTACTGTAGTGTATGATATATGGTGGCGCAAATAAAAATGAAAAATAAACAATAAAACATTGAATAAACTGAAATCGAAATGTGAAAAGTAAGTTCGAGACCTCCCTCTTCTATCTTGCGTTTTGCTTCATTTCCATTTATTATAATACTATGCATCTTATATATTGGTACATTTCACTGTGTCTATTGATCTGTTTTTGCGTAGTGTCCCTAATTACCTTTTACAGGTTCTATGGGAGATTTCACTCAGATAGTTTAATTCAATTGACTTTATATGATCTTTACAATGCATTTAATCTGGTTAAAATCCTGGCTGATTTTGAGCGCTGAGCTCAAACCGTGCTATCATTTCTGCATACTAATCTCTTGAATGCTTTTCGAAATATTGTCTCGTTAGACCAACTCCTCCCACACAATAATCATATCGAATGTATTTTGCATTGTTGGTACATGTTTGCGTAGCTACTAGACTTCTCGTAGCTTTCACCACGAATGGTTGCCCTGGATGTGTTGCATTGGTGACTCCACCACTCCGCGAAGTAGTGACTCCGAGGCCGAAGGAGCCGCGACAGAATGAGTCTTCTAACAGGTAACGAACAATGTCTAATTTCTTATTGCTCCTTTATGTCATTTTCGAAACTTTTCCTACATGTACGATATCCATATCTCATTTTGGTGTGTAATTTCTTCATATTTTGATATGGAGGGAGGTCTTGAATCTGATATACTGTGACTTACCAGTGCCGGGTTGTGAACTGAATAAACTGTAATAGAAACTCTTAAAGCACACTGCTGGCTTGTAGTGAGCGTTTTTTCTCTGTGTGTGACTACAGTGTGGGTATTTCAAAGTATTTAACATTTTCCCTGACTCTTAACACAGGTATAGGTATCTCACGGAGTGAAAGCTTCATGGTACAGTATACAAATATTCTATTTCGATTGCTCTGCTCACAATGATAATCTAAGTATTGATATGCAATATATTATGTGAAATGCATTGATTTTTAAAGTCGCCATCATATTCATTATAAAATCGTGTTTAATCACTTATAACTTGGTAGTTAGTTGCTAGCGATTTTTCGTGTCTACACGTGAAATTTATGTTACATATTCAAATTAAAACTTATGCCGAAGAGGAAGTTTCATTCTCCATGAAAATATTTAATTGTTCATAGGAAAATAGCCAATAATTTTTTAAAGGAATGCTAAACACTAAAATTAGGGTTGGAATCAGCATAAATAGAGTGGAAATCATGATCCTTGGGTAAATTGGTTGAAAATTGAATCGAGGTGTTTTGTTTTAAGTTCTGATTTTTACTCCAAATTAATAATTTGTTAATGGTACAATTTAATATCATTTCAATTTTCTTGAGCGGATTGATACCACTCAGAAAAGCCAAAAATTGAAAACTAATATTTATTGACTGAAACACGCCTACAGGTGTTAAGAATACACCGTAAATATTAGTAGTGCTGGTCTGTAGCGCGTACAGTGGGGAGTGAAAGGTGGAGGGTTGCCTAGAAACGCATCCTCTCCTTCCAAAACCCGGGTGGAGTGTAGGAGTTGACACGGAAAAAACATCCCTGCACTCCTAAGCAGCTCTATTATGAAATCAGTGCCACACTGACTTTGGTAAGAGGAAGATATGTTGCTTTTGTAAGGGACTTGATAGTAGAGACTAGAGATGTTTCAGTCTCCTGAAAACTTGCTTGTTGAGTCGATTGACGCTCTATATCTGAATTTTTTCTAAAAGAAATATTTTGTTTCTAGTACAGCTTCAAAATAAAAATTTCACTTTCAGGTATATCTATATATGTTATAACTTGAAACAACTCTTTCAAATGAATCCTATCTACTCTCTAAGTGTTAATGTGAAGCTGTTGTGAAACTTACTAATTAAATGACTTGTTTATTTTATTCCATATAATATTAGTCATGCAAGCAACTAAAAACTGAATTATTGTTTTAATCATCTGGAGCTACTGCCAAAGATATTGTACTACAATAAGATGCATTACTCGCAGCAATTTCTATTTTCTCTGCCACCTGGTTTCGAAAGCGGAAACTAGAATTGAAATATAGATCAATCGAGGTATGCTGTTTGCGTGCCGTCATAACAGCAAAATTCTAAGTGAGCACTCACGCCGCTTCAATCAATTTCGACATTTTCTTAATCTTCGATTGATCCCAAAATCTAATCAAATTGTTCCTGGAAATTTCAACTATTTGGTTTTGGTTAAATACTTTTTGAGTTATTCGAAAAACAAGATTAGCAATAAATGAATGCCATTCAAAACAAACCCTTCCGCAATTTTGCGAAGCCAATAAAGCTATCGAATTCAGAAACTGCTTTACTTCTTTAAAGAACTGGGCTGATTTTAAACAAATGCGACTTAAATTAGGCCAAACCAGTATTGAAAGTACTCTGATCTATTACAAATTAGTGTATATAATTGGTTATAGCAGCCGACAGTTAATATCGAACTCTTATATGGAAAGCATCACACACAACTGTGTTAGCGCAATTTGAGCTCTGAAGTGTAGAAACTTCTGTTATGCCTACACAGAATAGGATCTCGTCTATAGTGATCAGAGAAGCTACAGAACAAACTGCTCCTCGTAAAACCTTTGGGCCTCGAACTTAGGAGATAGGTAGGTTATATTTACTATCACCTCTTCATTATCATCTTCAATTCCGTGTTTGAAGCCATCGGTGCTTGTGTCCCTTATGGTCGCATTCCTTGGTAAGTCACTGCGCATTCACGGAGTAGCTTTTCTGCATCCATGAGAACTGTCACCGACGGGGGTAGGTGACTTTGTTCCTGGATCTTCTTTAATTTCAGACTGCCTCTTCCAGTCCATTGTACTTAATTTCCTTTTGACGTCAGAGATAAACAACCATATGACTGAATCAGATGTTAAGCCCCTACTAAAATTAGTGAAATATAATTATATAGATGTGAATCATCCAATTATCAAATAACGTGTAAATTACCTGTATCTCGCCACTACCTATTTCTCGGTATTTTAAGTACTTTAAATGAACTTGAATGGACTATATCCAATTTTCCCACCGAAATGCGTAACACGTTTCAAAATATTAGCATATTTCCCAAATCTTCTAGCCATTTCTTTGTACTTATTTTCATAAAGAAATAGAATAAAATTATACATTCCTAAATAATATCAACTGTTGTATGAATTTTAAAGGAGATATTCGAACAATGTGAAATTTTTTGAACCTGGGACATAGTGTGTCACTTGTTTTCTATAGTTGGAGGTAAATATATCCCAAACAAAGTCATAATACTTACTAATGTTTATCTTTTGTTATTCAGTAGGTAGATTTTCAATGAACAATATTTATTAATATATTTTATTTGGTTAGTGAGGCATGTATATCCTCTAGTCAAATGCGTTGACTAAAAGTCAATTCCTTTAAAATAATAGATTGAGAAAAGAGACTGCCATCATTTTAGAAACATCTAATGCCATTCAAAACAGCCCAAAAACACGCGGAAAAGTTTCAATGAGTAGGAAGAAAAACTCCGCGGTGAAAGTTCTAAAGAATTCCCTAAAATTGAAGCAGAGTCAGTCCTAGCAAGTTTAAGTAACTAGTTGTTCTAAATTATTGAACAGGTAGACCAATCGATGATCAATTAATTCTTTATTACTCCGAGATTTCAACTATGGTTTTCACGTTCATGACTTCAAGAAAAACTACTTCATTACAATTACAACCAAAAAATGATCACTTCATTTAATAATTATTTGTAGTTAGGGGTGAAATTACGTACAATTTTAAAGAGTGGCGTACTATACGCAATAGAAAACAAAGGCAAATCTAAGATATGGTAGTTCCTTAACTCTCATCTAGGGAGTTCCACTCTACTCTCCTTTAACTTTGTATATAATAAAAAATTAATAAACCCTCCTCTAGCCTAAAAGTTAAGGAAGTGGAGGTCTGCTCTCCCGACAGAGAATTGGGCAAATTTCACACACAGTCATCTGATGGAAAGGAATTAGCCACCTGTGTGTGAGCAATGCACTGTCAAATAGACAGGTGATTATAGAGCGTCCAGGTACTCTGTATCTGAGATGAAACTACTATAATTCTCTACTAGCAGTTAAAATCGCCGCGTTTTCGCTGCCCATTTTACACCACTTCAATTAATCATGGTTACATGAATTGGACAGTAAGTTTGCAGTTTATACTAGCGCTTCTACCGCCTTCCATTCAGTTAACCGTGATTAATTGGAGATGCGTAAACAGGGAAGTGAAAACGCGACGTTTTAGCTGCTAGTATATAATGGGCCTATGACAGAGAATCAATATTTCTTGAACATACTTGGTGAGTACATCGGACAATTCAACCTGTCAAGACTCTTACCTGCGGTATCTCAGATTCACTGAAATAGAGAGAGGAGTGCGCCTCAAAATTTCCCACCCAACAGACGATGTGGCAGAAAATCAATCTAATCTTCCAAAATATCCATCACACAAGTATTCATTCTTTTGGAAAATTAAGTTTTAGTTGTGGAATTGGTTCAGCGGAAACTGTTTCAATAGGTTTCGGTGAAGGAAATTCCTACAATTATGAAACCTAATTTTCCAGGAATGAGGCCATTAAAGCTCTCATTAATATCCGATATTTATTGATGGTGCACTGGTAATGAGGTCTGATTACCATTATTAATGTTTACCTTCGAATTTATTAGCAGAAGTTCCTGAGTCTCTACTACTGATTGCACATTTAAGAAATATTCGAAAATTTTACACTGTTAGGTTTCATATATTTTTATATTTATTTCATCTTTCACATTAAAAATAGAAAATTCTAATATTTTTTTCTGATGCAGAAGCTTCTTTAGAGCTATAATTATATGCAGCTTCTCCCTGTTCTGAGTCTTGGCTTTCTAATTATCAAAGCAGAATAATCTTGCTACTTGTGCTAACACTCCATTTCCCCGTGAGCGTCAGTTGCGCCACCTTGCGGCAAGGTGTTGTCAATAGTCTCGGTGAAAGAAGCAATCTAAGCGGCGAGATCTCTTCCCGGAAACGCTATCCTATATTAATATCTCTGTAGACTCTGGCAATGGTAAACATTACTTATTGCCATCGCATTCCGGGAATCTTCTCAGGGGAGAATCACAGTTCCAGAGTTGGTTATTCGTACTTCTAATCGTGTTTTGTTTGGTATTCAAATATTCAGTCCTGATTGTCTAAAGTGCCCTAGTTTGTAACCAGGCCTCATCATTAGGGGTTTGAAATATGACTCACGGAATGGTAATTGGATTTGCCTTTTCTGAGGCGTTAGAGATTTGATATGGAAACATTTTGTACAGCTTTTACATGCGCCCTATTTTTCTGACTAAATGGTAATGACATCTTTGTCTTTAAAAATATACTCAATCGGGTATTTATTTTTATATATTGTTTAAAGTATGCTCAATTTTTTTAGTTTTATGGAGAATTAACTATATGTATATTTCTTTATTGCAGGAGTAGTGATTATTCTTATTCAATGCGGGCACATTAATTAGGTTAGTCAGTTATAACGTACTCAGTATAACTACCAACTATTTTGATTGCTTTAAAAACTTATTTCGGCAATTAGATTTCAAGTTGTGGGCTAGAAGATGGTAGTGAAGATAATAGAATTGATAGATAAGTCCAATGGCAGGACATTTATAAATAATGGAGAAACTAAGTATTTTTCTTGAAGACATTTTAAGTAATTTACCCAACAGTAATAATGGTTTTTATTGATTTTGTTTTTAGTTGCGATGCATAACTACTAATAACGTGTATGTGTTTGCTGTTCTAAATTATTATTATTTTCTTGAAATATTTTAGAGACTTGAAATGCTCTAATTGATGTGTTTTCTAAAGGATAGTTGATCAAAAATTCTTCCATTTCGTAATTTAAAAAAAATGGAATATACACAGCTGTAGAATCATAATAGTAAGTACTGTATTCAATATGAATATTAAACGGCGACCGTGTAACTTTACTTATTCTGCGTGATTGCTGCTCCCGCTTCTATATTCTTTTCTCTGTTATTGCTCTGTAACATTTTAGTATTTTCTCACTGCGTCCCAATGCTTAAATTAACGTGGAAGACCTTTTTTCTTCACAAAAGGGCCGTACACACGTAGGGTTTTTTAAGTCTTTCCACCAGACTTTTTGCTAAGCTCCTTCTACTTTTCCACGAGAATATAAGAAAAAACGATATAATTATTATTTATTTCATTTACCTGCAGGTATCATGGATACCAACTGAAATAAATCCTACGTGTGTACGGCCCTTTAGGGTCCTACTGAGCAGCTCTTGATGTTCTACCCATGGATTTTCTCTTTTTGCACTACATGTCATAGTACTTGCAATGTTGATAAATGTTCCTAAATAAGTAAACTAATGTGTTCCTAAATGAATGCACTGGAGATGAGTTAATTAAGTTATTCATGTTATTAGCAGTGATATTAGGGGTGGCATTTTGTAGCGCTGCCTGTCAACTTTATGAGGCAAAGCGTAGCCGCCAAACATTTATACTATGGTGGAACGTTTAAATTGCGTCCTATGATGCTAATGGTGGTATACAGCACTTCATTATATTAAGCATTGAAAAAGAAAATGGTAGTCAGACGCAGCAGGTCAATTATTGGTCAGAATGACCTATAAATTCAGCTGAATACAGGGATCACGGATTAATTGATTTTCAGAATGTATAACTTATGATATTATTTGTAGGTATGGGAATATATATTTAGTTTTCAAATCTCAAACATTGCTCATAATTCATAAAAAAATAGTCATTATAATCTAAGAAATAGCAATCGAAGGGCTGCTCTTTTTAATGTTACAGAACAAATGCAAGAAAATGTTCAGAGCTAATGAAAAACATTGCAGTTAATTAATAACATTGATGTAACTCTAGGGAGTATTTGTAAGCTGTATATGCCATTAATGAGACTGAGTACAAAGGGGAGCATTGTAATAAATTTCCTATTTAATTTTTATGAAGGAAAAGAACCTCGATTGTTATATAGAGTTAGCTTTACATATTTGCTAATGGTATTTGAGTTAATTAATATATTCAAATTTATTATATAACATCAGTGAGAGTCAGTCGGTGAGTGCTGTCATTTGAGAGCAGGTCTATCAGTTGAGAGCGGGTCTATCATTTGAGAGCAGGTTTATCATTTGAGAGCAGGTTTATCATTTGAGAGCAGGTTTATCATTTGAGAGCAAGTCTATCATTTGAGAGCAGGTCTATCAATTGAGAGCAGGTCTATCAATCAGAGGTTACATTCCTTGCTATTAACATTTTATCTTTTCCAAGTTGCCAAATACAGAAAAAAGTGTCTACAGAATATTGTAGAACTAAGGTATAAAATTATCAATTTTAAAGTCACATACAATTTGGTTACGTATATATTTTATATAACTTTAGGTTTTTTTGAAACTTACTGTGTAATAAACGTAATTAAACAATAGTATGAATTTAAAGAACAATATTGGACACTGTTTTATATCTAAACAGAAATTTATATACTAATATTGTATGTTCAGCCTTCGTTTGAGCTTTCAATAATTAAGCCTTACCTATTTATATAACATTCTAAACAAATGGCGTAAATTCTTATCTTTGGATTGAAAACTAGCAACTCGGAAGTGAAACTGATATTGTGATGCGTGTATTAATCATTTTTTACAGCACAAGGAAACAAAAATATGCTATCAAATTTCATGGGTTTACAACAAAGTGATATAAAACATCAGCCTCTTTAATCAAAACAATAAAGAAAAATTGTGTGTCTTTTAATGCTTTTTATTTATGTTATCTGTTAAAACCAATCAAACTTTTGGTAAACTGTGCTAGTGCTGGTAAGCGACTTACATGGACTGCTGCATGAGTACATGGACTGCTGCATGACTTACATGGACTGCTGCATGACTTAGGGGAGGATGGTCATCAATGGGACATGCTGAATAACTTTTTTATTTGAGGGTAATTTTCAACAAAATCTTAGTGGTAAATTAGGCATACTTCAATGTATTTACTCGCATTGCATTCAGCGGTCGGGGTGCGGTCAGCCCTGTGTAAAAGCCGAAACGTGTTTTAGAGGTGGGGAAACTAAATTTTTCGTACTATGTTTCAATTGTTATAAATCTGTTAATTTAACATATAATGCTTACGGCATTTTTACATAATATTAAGTAATATGTAAAATATGATCATATGAAAAGATTGCCTTTTTACTTTTGTAGTTGAGCTGCTATACCAATTTGTTTTCAAAATGGCGTCATAGTGATCATTGGGACAGAAAATTTGGTTAACAATGGGTCAGTGCCCTATTGTCAACCAAGCTGTCTAGTTACTCCATATGAATCAATAAACATCTATTTTTGATACAATAACGTGAACTGTAGCTTCAGGGCTTCTGGTAGAAACAGAGCTTCCAGCTGAAGCGGGACTTTCGACCATGTTCAAGGGCTTTAGCAATCTGAGGTGATCACAAAGCACTGCATAGAAAACAAATTTCACTAATAAAAGAAAAAGACGCAGCATGATTGCAACGGATACACCAGAGAAAGAAGAGCTTTCTGCTGGGGTATCCGGTAAATTCATCGCAGTAAATTCATCGCCGGTAAAATCATCGCCGTAAATTCATCGCATGGTAAATTCATCGCGTGGTAAATTCATCGCGTGGTAAATTCATCGCATGGTAAATTCATCGCGTGGTAATTTCATCGCGGGGTAAATTCATCGCATGGTAAATTCATCGCATTGTACATTATAAAATTAAATTGATAAACTTAAATAAACTCTTAGCAAATAATTATGCCGACCTTACTTTATTTTTCGCTGGATTATGGTAACTTGTTTGTACGAATCTGTACTGTTAGTTTATTTTAAAATAAATGAATTTTTAGTTATAGAATGTCATATAATTTTCACAGGAGTATCATACAATTACTATAAAATATTTAATATGTGGGTTATTGCATTAATTTATTATTTTATTGTTATGCATATTTTTCTTCAATTTAAATTTATGTTAATTCTCAAATTACGTATTTAGGTAGCTACTCATAGTTTGAACAACAACATAACTGTAAATGCTACACCTCTTTGAATATAATATCATTCTTAATATTAACGGTTTGCTTTAGCAACGTACATATCCATACATTATTTCGTGGACCGACAATTGTGCCTCAAGACAATTGGGCCCAAAGACCAATATATCATTTGCCCATTTTTTCAAAGTCTATTGTATTAACTTAATTAAAGACCATTGCTACTGTAATAACTAGGGATGTGACAATATGCATTTTGAATAAAAATATAGTCTTCAGCATAATTAAATAAAGAATATTCCTAATATGAAAGATATATTATTGTTATGAAATATATATATATTCATTTTATGAATAAACACTATTATTCTTTTAAACTACTATATTTTTTGTTATGAGATAATTCATGTAAGTCACAAATTTCCTTCTTACGGTCCCACTATAGTGAACTCCTGCGTAGTGAATGAGTTAGGATGTAGCCAATAGAAAATAAGAATGTAGCTATTTTAAATGAATAGACAATAGGAAATAAGAATGTGGGTATTTAAAGATAGCCGTGGCCCACCAAGACATGCTGAAATTATTAGAACATACATGTCGACTTGAAAATTAATGTGAATTTGTTGAAACCTGTTCACTGCAGTCAGTGTTCAATATGGAAGAGTTTTATAAATTATTATTACAAAATCATCTATTATTTACCTCTCTATTATTTGTATTATCTACCTTCCTGTTATATGTCACCGATGATTTACTATATGCGATGAATTTACCTGCGATGAAATTACCATGCGATGAATTTACCGTGCGATGAATTTACCATGCGATGAATTTACCACGCGATGAATTTACCACGCGATGAATTTTCCACGCGATGAATTTACCGCGATGAATTTACTGCGATGAATTTACCCGCGATGAATTTACACTGATCCTTCTGCTGGTGCCACTATAGGATAAGGCATTCGAAATCACTTCATGAAGTGTCCGCCGTAGATGGCCTGTGAACTATTGTTCTTGGTCTGGTATAGAACTCTCAATTTAACTGATCCATTCGTCTGAAGAACTTAAATCTCTACCGAAAACGTTGGAAATGAAGGTTTATGAACTTGTAGAATTTGATTCGTTTTGTAAAACGTATTCTGTTGGCCAAAAGCATGAAAAAGATAAATACGAAATATATATATTAGGGGAAGATTCGAGTGCAATTAGCTTAATTTTACAAATGTTCCTGACATGGCATCGGTGAGGGTAGAGGACATTAAACTGATATCATATGATCCAACTGAGTGTGGGACAACATGAAGAGATAATTCGAACTTGAAATTTGACCATAACCTAAATAATATAAAAGTTTGATAAACTGTCCCATCGTTCACCAGGGTATGTCCCATTGTTCACCAGTGCTGTTATACAATGGAACAATTTTTTTGTTTTTTATTTAATTTTTTCTAGTCAACAGAATATGTGATAGCATTCGAGTTAGTTTCATTTTATAAAGGAATATCTATATTACACATGGATTTTTTATTTTCCATACTTTGCCCATAGTAAATGAAATATCAATATTTCTGTGATTTTTGTCCCATTGATGACCATCCTCCCCTACATGGAATACTGCATGACTTACATGGACTGCTGCATGACTTACATGGACTGCTGCATGACTTACATGGACTGCTGCATGACTTACATGGACTGCTGCATGACTTACATGGACTACTGCAGGACTTACATGGACTATTACATGAGTTACATGGACTACTGCATGACTTACATGGACTATTACATGACTTACATGGACTATTACTATTACCTCTGCTTCATCCGCTTCAGTCACTGTGGGAGGAGATTCTAATGGTAGTATAATTAACAGTCGTCAGTATTTCGAACATTCTGAGCTGTCATTGGTGTCTATGTCGAAAATGTGATTATATATAAACATTTTAAAATGTTATTGCTGATAAAATATCTGCTTGTTTCTTTTCAATCTAGAAATTGTTCTATTTAGTTATTTTATTCACAAGAGTGGTAACCCTTTTGTCATTTCAATTACACAATGCTGTAACTAGGACACTAGAACAATAATGCAGACATTGCTCTCTTCTTTCTATCTGAAATAATTCTTTCACTGCAATATTTTTTGTCAAAGAACAAATAGTCTAGAAGTGAAAAAATTTATGATCTGTTCCAGGACCTCTGCTATTTAAAATTGCCAGTCACTGACATTTAATCCGTTCTAATTTGTGTCATTGTGAATTGCTCCTGAAGAGGTCACCTTTTCTTTTTGAGTAATATTTCATATATACCCTTCCTAGGCTTCAATGGGTTGTTTTTATTTGAGAAAGTGTAATTCATCTTTATTATTAACATCTTAGGGTATCAAATATGATGGTTTTCCGGGCACATCAATTATAGTTTTAACAATAGAAGATGCCATTTTCTGATGGGACTGTTGTGAAGACTATTTCACTTTCTAACGCCATGTACAATTTTTGATAATATTAAAATAATAAGTCTATTCATTAATTTTGAGGGCAGGGGAGGAGGACCGATTATCAGATTAGGGGTTTAAATCATATTGACAATCTTGAGGCTTGTTCTTGGAAAATTCGGCCTCTGATCTTTCTGTCTGAGGTATAAATTAAACTTGACAGAGGGCCCCCCCCCCCTCCCTGCCAAGTCATTAAACTATCATGAAGTGTGCAGTGCAAAAAACTAGCGGGTACAACAAACTACTACATGACGGTCTTTTATGTTGAGAGGTCATTTATAATTCTGAGACCTAAATTTCCTGCCACTCCGGAAGCTACCACTAGGTAGGCCGTCTCCTTTCTATGCCTTAAGTTTTTTGTTTAGTTTGGCGTTCTGTTTTAGCTTTCTTTTGTATCTTTCCTTTACTTTTTCCTTCTCCCTTTGCTATATCCTTGGGTAAGCAGGATGATTGTGTGGCTCTTATCCATGGGTAACCAGACTGACTGTGTCGGTCTCCTATTCATGGATGTCTATTCTTGCCACCCATGTGTTGGGTCGACACGGTTACCTATGGTAGTCGACCTAGTGCATGGAGCGTATTTTCACTGTCCCTCTTCATGTCTCTTTGGATCACCTCGTAGTGGATAGGGATAACTTTTTAATATTATAATTCTCCTATCTGTTTTTTCGTACATATGCTTTCGTATTTATTTTCATCAAAATTGTTTTGAAATTTGTAGTTTAAAGTTAGTAAATGTTCTTGCTAGTTTTGAATGACTCAGTTTGTATGGTGGTATTTATGTGACTTTGTGCTACAGATGAGGTTGCTCGCTGTTACCATAGTAACTGTTGTGGGTAGCAATTAAATGATAATTAGGAAAGTTAGACCTCTAAAAGCTGCTACTACCTAAGCTTCCTAAAATGAATAATTTGGGCGCTTGCTGACGATGACAGAATTATATTCTGACTTGAATAGCTTATAATGAATGGCTTTTAATTTCTGTTTTGTTACACTAATTAGTTAACAGGCATTATACATGAAAGTCGTTCACTCTTTGAACTGCATATCCTACCATTTAAACCAATTATGCTCATTTTCTCCTAAGATTACAAAGTAACTAACCCAAACGTATCGAAAGAAGGCGAAATAGATTCTTTTTCATGGTATCGACATTGTGACAAGTGTGTTCTATTTATTTACTATTGAACATAACAGTATCTCTTAAATATTTTTCTACCTTTCCTATCATATTTAGGTTTGTTTTTATTATCAATATATTCAATAGAATTCTTCACCTGTATCACAAAAGAAAAGTGTTGATCGACTTATGCATATTTATTTATTTAGACATATGTCTGTAATTTCTTGACGGCAATATATTTTATTTTTTCAAAGATATTTCGATTGTAACATATATTTTATAATAAAATACATAAGTCTGCATAAAAATTAATTAATTTGAAAACGAATTTTAACATTGCAGAGTATAATATAATAGTCAATAATCAATAAATAACAAAAAACTGAAGACACTGACCATGTGTGGATTATTAAATAGCACCAATAGGCAATAGTATTACTATTGAGAACTCCGTTATCTTGTAAAGTACACTACTATTCTATAATACAGTTCAAACACCTGGAGTTCAACAGTGAGTGCATGGTACCTACCTTCTGTCAACATAGGAAAATGTGCGAGAGGTTTGATGAAAGATAGGAAGCAATCTGTGTATTTGCTCTTACAAAGAGGGTCAATCACTCCTATTCGCTCAAAGGATGAGGGCACAGTTGGTAATCTGTACCTCTGATGGCTTGGATATTGCCACAAACAACTCTCAGCTAAGTGTACTCCTGATCAACAGTACTAATGGACACTGTACGCTATTCGCATTCACTATTAACTTTTGAAGATCTTCTAATAGACACTGCAAACACACTCAGCCTATATTTCTTTAAAACGCATTTATGCTCTGTAACTCCTAATGTTATCAGGTACTATCAGAGAAAAGAGTCTTCGCATGATGTTCATTTCTCAAAACTGCAATTTACTAATTTTCTATTATTTTCTAATTTTACAAACGTGTTGTGTACCCAGACCAATTATTTTTGAATATGTGATTTTAGTAAACTGTCTCAATATGCATAACGGATACACTTTTCTTTTACTGTACCTATGGATATCATTGAAACATTCAATAAATTTCCAGGTTTGTACTCTCCTTTATTACGAAATGTTGCGTTTAGAAATGTAAATAGAACAAATGTAACATCGATTTTTAGGAGAATTTGCGCAGGCGTTTTCAGTCTGTTGCTGGCGATCAAAGAAAGACATTACAAAGAGTCAGTTGCGTATTAAAGTGAGGATGGCAAATATATCTTGCATAAGAGGAGGTCATTGACTTGAGGGTCACTCTTGTGGCTTTGTTTTCCCTCCAAACAAAGTAAAGGCCATTGCTTCCAGTCTCTAGTCACTGCTTTGTACTTTTCTTATTTGTCCTCTTTAATGCTCCTAAAAATAGAGTAGGTTGAGAAATCTCCACTTCGTCTGTTAATACCCTAATTTTATCCTTAAAACGGATGCGTTTATATCAATTCCATTTAAGTCATGACCGTGTTCTTAACGGGTAATTTACAGATCGTAATTGGTGAATATTTACCTTATAATGTCGGTAATGGGGCAAGACTTTCATTAAATTTGTTCTATTATTCCTTTCTTCTGGCCTTAACATGTTGACTATTGTTGCTTAAAATGCCGTCTAGCCGAACTGACTTTTCTCCAAAATTACAAGTTTACGTTATTGCTTTGTATGACATGTCTTACAATAGTGAGATGAGCTGAGTATCTCTGTGTGTACCTATTGATATTGTCTGTATGATAAGGTGGTATCATTGTAATTCACATTGTCACTATTTATTTATTATTGACAGTATACCACCAAGTCTATCAGTAATGCACATAGTACAAACATGTAGTCCACGTGTTGAAGGTCCCCTCCACACAATTTTTATTGCTCTACTCAGTAGTACTAAGGTAACTGATGATAAAACTGCAAGTAATTTCAAATTTAACTTTAAATTTATTGTAATATGTATTTTATGTTATTCGGACCGTGGGTTCCGTTTTATCTTCCGATTTTCTATGCAAAGATGAAGACTAAGATACTTCAGAATAATTCAAAACAAAAATAAAACATATTTTGAATGGCTACCTATACAGTTACCTAAATACCTTTGGCTATAGAATTATTAGGTACCTAAAAGTGTTCCTAATTACCATTAAATATACGGTAATACGAGATAAAGTTCGTATCTCTATCTTGTTCTTCTATTCAATTTATTAGAAAGGCGGAGAGAGGCAGTTGATTGCGAATATTTCTATTTAATTAATTACGATGCGAATACTTGACCAATTTCTACAAATTTAAAGCATTCTAGATAAATTTAATTTAGCATGGACGGGACCTTTAAGAGGCTTTTTTGTTATTGACGAACTCGTACCTTGGCTCTACAAAGGCGATAAGTGATTTAATTTGAATTCCATGCTGATGTCTCGAAAATATTTCGAGTTGATTAATTCTACTTCGTCGCTTGAGAGTATGCGTTTCAATGAAAGAATTTTAACAAGTCCCTGTGTGCCAATTTCACATCTTGTGATATCGGTTATAAGTAAATAAACATTAGTGAAGTCATTTTAGTTCGAATTCATTATTTCATTAGTTTGTCCTATCACTAGATTTTTCTTTTTAGATCACTTATGTCAATATGTCAATTACCAGTAGAAGTAAGCATTATTATATTAGTAAAGTTATTCAGGACTCCAAACCAACGGCTTAAATAAACTTAAAAGAGAGGTGTGTCCAATTTTTATTTGAAATATTCTTAAATTTCATGATAAATAAACTAAATTGAGTAATGCTATGAAATATTTATGCTAAAAATTTTTGCTACGTTTCTGCGAAATTAGTAATTACATTGGTGAAAATGTGTAGGTAGTAATAATGAAATACTGCCGTCAGAAAGGCTAACCTTTATTCCATCATTTTGCTCTTTAATATCATTGTATTGCAAGCATTATTGGTCATTGAGAAGGACTCAATGGTAGAGATTTATCAATCTGGTTGAGCAGGCAATAACGCGTTGCTGATGGAACCAATGGAATGCTTCATGTTTATTAATTTCATGCATCATATCCACTGCAAATCTCAATTTCGATCATTGATTGTTGCTCGTCAAATACTAACTGATAAATGATGCGTCGCATTGGTGTTATTAATTGTCCAGTTGAAATCACAGTGTTATGAATATCTTCACGGTGCTCTATAACCGTAAACAAATACCGGCCAGAATGTGCTGACGTTTAACCTATATCTGATGTTCATGGAATATCTTCATTGCGTTAAATAATATCAATTATTAGATATTTATCATCTCAAATCGTACCTTTTTCCTGATATTAAACTCCTGAAAATACAGTTGAGAGTTAGTCTAGACTATAATTTCCATTCTTAAAACACTTTTAGGCCTATGCCCAAATTTGAGCTTTACATTTTTTCTTAAAAAAAAAAATCACAATTGGGCATAACTAATGCAAGCGCAAACATGTGCTCTAATATATGAAAGATACACACATGTGTTTTCCTGTTGTTTGAGGAAAATATCTCCAAAAACCTCGCTAAATACATTGTTTGAAAGAGGAAATGTAATGAGAAACTGAGTTGAGAAGCAAGTAGCGCCAAGGCTTCCAATCACTGAATTACTTCTCTTAAAAATAGTGGCAAATGATTTGATCTGTGTGTCAAAATAGTATCTCGTTAAATAATACTGGTAAAAGCGAATATAGCTATGGCTTGTGTCAAAGATATAAATTGCATTCGTGTAGCCATTATTTTACAAAATCTTACAGTTTGAAATTTGTAAAAAAAAATGTCCTGTACCTTTTTAGAGTTGTTTTAGCTATTTGAAATTTAGAATATGGAATACAACACTATTACAGTTCTCTACAGTGTTTGCTATACTTTCATATAGTATCACTACTATAGTCTTTAAGATTTACTAATGTTTCTTTAAAAGTGATGGCGTAATTTTGCTGTTAATATAAAACACTAAACCTCTTAAAAATTTACTTAATATTTTGAAATCCTTGTAGCTAAATTTTATTTAAATCTTTAGCTAAATAGGATTTGGAACATATAATTCTATTAAATTCGTTACTCTTAGAGATTATTTATAAAAATGTATAAAAGTGAACAATATCGCAGTTACACTATACGTATTGATTACTACACATTGATAAGCAAATGAAAAGTAGTTTTTTATACATATCATTATTTTAGAAGTTATCTATAGTTTTGCGAATAAGCTATAGATAGCTTTGAAGCTTCTTTGACTATTTTGTTTAAATAATCACACCAGCTCATTGGCTCCATTCTGAAGGCTGCTAGTGACTCTTATAAATTGAAGTAATTTTTCTGAAAGTATTCCTATTTCAAATGAGTGAATTCTTATAAGCATACAATTGATATAGAATTGAAATCTCCCGCAGAAATTCTAAACTATTTTTGGTAGTCTTCAAACCTTTAAAGTAAGAGTATAAATACGAATTTGTTACCTAGGGTAAGTTCTTAATTATCGGTCAGCTCCACATTTTCGAACACGTAAGAAAAAACGATATAATAATTATTTAATTTTTATTTTAATTGGTATCAATGATACCTGCAGGTATCATGGATACCAATTAAAATTAAATAATTATTAAATCGTTTTTTCTTACTTATTAAAAAATTATAAATAATTTAATATTGAAAATTTTGCATCAAAGTTTAAGATTTTAATTAGTCTTTTGGAGAGTGTAGCATATGTTTTTTTTCCATTTAACATAGTGATTAAATTCACTTTAGAGAAATATTTTAGAAACATTAAACGTGATTTATTACTTTTAGTAATTCTGAAAACAATTATTTGATAAGATGTTCAGCTTCAATTGAAATTAATTACTTTTTATTCATTCGTTAAAATGTACTATTTTTTAAGGTTGGGGATAAATTGAAAGAGAATTTGAAAAAATTATTTATTTACGTAATATATTATTTTAAAGTTCCAATAAAAAAGTAAAATGTTCAATAGAAATGCATAAGCAATATAATTATTTCATATATATAAGATATATATACTATACCAACTTTAAGATATACATTTGAAACTTAAAAAAATATTGCTAGAAAATTATCATCATATATATAACATGTAGCTAACTAATTATACATTAAAGCTAATCATAAATATTTTCTTTTCTTAAAAATAACCAAAGTTCTAAAGAGATTGTTAATAGCTTTTCCTTATAACTTAGAGAGAAATAAGAAGTAGTTAGAGTAGGCCTTTCTTTGGTATCGAAAAAATAGGAAGAACATTATTCTAATATTTAAACAAAATACCACGCGAACACAAGTTTCTTTCGATAGAATTAATAATGATATTATGTGAAACATTTATCCAGAGTAAGTCTATTAGTGTTGTAGAGATATTGTTCATAATGGCGTAAATTGAAAAGGTGCTATGCAACCGAAAGTGATTGAGGTGTAAGTGTTGAGAGAAGAAGGTTTTTATATGTTCAGAAGAAGGTGTAAGAGTTCAGAAGAAGATTTATGTGTTCAGAAGAAGGTGTAAGTTTTCAGAAGAAGGTGTAAGAGTTCAGAAGAAGGTGTAAGTTTTCAGAAGAAGATTTATGTGTTCAGAAGAAGGTGTAAGTTTTCAGAAGAAGATTTATGTGTTCAGAAGAAGGTGTAAGTTTTCAGAAGAAGGTTTATGTGTTCATAAGGAGGTGTGAGTGTTCAAAGAAGGTATAAGTGTTGAGAAAAAGCTGTTAGTGTTCTGAAGAAGGTGTAATATGATAGTGTTAATGTTCAGAAAGTGCTTGTTGTTGCAGAGGTCGTCCAGCCACGGTAATATCGACCTCTGCGTGGTAGTGTCCGTTGATCACTCTCTAGATAGGCTTGCCTACTATAGCTCTACAACACACCTATAGGTACGAGAGATAGTTCTGTCGATAGGAGTAAGCAGTTATCATTATACTACGCTACACTGACATCAATCTTAAACTTACATGAGTTTCAAATGACTTTCTCAATGTCTCATAGTTAAATTTTACACCTACTCTATTTCTTGTGCCTTGATTTATTCTAAAGAAAAATAGTATCGACAATGAGAAGGTTTCATTATTTATGCCAATAGCAGATCATTCAGATGAATGAATTCTGAACTAAATGGAAAATGACTTCAGTCACACGATAATGGAGGTGAAAGGTTGTATTGCACTCAGATCATATAAATAGACATTCCTAAGCCAACTCTAGACTCAAAGGTAAGATGGCTAGTCTCTCACTGCGCATGCGCTCCTCGTTCCAATTCACCCTAGAGATTATCATACAAATCTACCAAGAACAAATGAATACAAAAATAACGGATTTATCTGGGAATAAAAGGATAGTTCTATTGGTTATAGTGTCTTGCAGGGTTTTGATGAAGTAGGTAACTTGTTTATCAAGAGGGGTTTATAAGAAGACTCGAGGGAAAAGGGCAAATAGAGGGGAAACAGTTCTAGGGCATATTTCATATAACGAGGGAGAAAAACGTCGGAGTTCAACTAAAATTGGTGGAAGGAGGAAATGTTTTTGAAGTGCGTATGAAGATTGCATGAAAGCGAAATAAAGTCAATCCAAAGCAAACTGTATGTCAGTTGCAGGAACTAAAATATGAAAGTCTTCGGGAGTTTTTACGCTTACTTTTCCAATTGCAGAGCATTTTATTTAAAAGAAGTTCGTTTGATGTGCGTCTGGGATTTTAAATTTCATCAAAGTGAGAAATCAACAGGGAGCATCTATAAATCTGTTTGTGATGTTTCAAAGACGCGGAGGAAGGGTATTACCAATACTTTCAGAGGGTTAGACACGTACATTATTATAAAACCAGAGTTACAGCTAGGTAAACTTAAGGCGATATGTGCGATAAATGCGTATTCATTACGTCTTGACCTACTAAGTCAAATGATATTGCACTAACCTTTGAAGGACATTTCTTAAGCTAAGTCTGTTCATTCGTAGAGCCTTCAAGCGCGTAAATTTTTTGGACTAATCTCGCCAGCAAGATTAAAGAAGATATTCCATTAAGGAATAGAATTGGTCTGGAGTATTATGAGCCATCTGTGGAATTTTTAACCAATCAAATTGATTTGCCTTTCTTACTTCTCATTTAGAGTAAGTTTTGGCTCTCTGACAACAGAATCGGCATATGGGAATTTGGAGACAAATAATCTGAGGTATTTTGAATTTTATATGATACTGATTGTTGAGATGCACAGTGAACAAATATTCATCAAATGACCAAGTGCACGATACATAATTTGGTATTACTCAATGTTCATGCAGTGCAGTTTCATTTACCAGCAGACATCTGAAGTTACAAATATACAAATAGTTTACATTCGTTACGGTGAATTCAGAATAGTAGAGTAGTTTACGACAATATTTAGCTCCTGAAGACGGTATTTTGATACTGTGATGAGCTCCTTAATATTAGTACTTGCCTTCCATGCAGCTAAACATCAATAATATATCATCTACAAGTTACATTTGCGTTAGATATCAATAGATTAGAGTTATGTCCGGCGATGGATCATCGAAGTGACCAAGAAAACCAGCACGGCTAGATAGACAGTACACTATCGTTAAGCTGCTTCATAGTTCATGCTTTACATTAATCCTTACTTTGCTAACATTATAACACCAATATATGATTCACTTGTGTCTATCTTTGTGTGAACTGAATGAACGCTAGAGCTCACTTAAAATCCACTCCATACATATAAATCTATAGTTATTCTTTATAAAATACAATGTATAGCTATATAGATGACTATAAAATGAATTATATCTAAAATACGGAAAATATTGATAGTGAGCATTCAGTTACTTCAATTATAATAAATACTGTCGAGCTTAACCTAAAAGACCCATTGAAAAGTCATAAATTTTTCTCCATCTCAACATTAATTAAGTAGCCTAGGAGAATCTAAACCTACTAAAATGTTATTCTTAAGAATACGTGCACGATTATCTCCTTTAGCAATTATCTAAGATTAACATCGTTTGCGTGGTTAACTTCAATCAAGTTCACCCTAATTCTATTATTCTACACAGCAAAAATAATCAGGAAATTATTGATCAAGTTACTAATGTAATATTGTAAACTATAGTTCACCTATCTATGAGGAACATCCAAACGAACTCTTCTACGTTCTCTACCTACTGTGATACATTTTCTTACTTCATCCTAATGATTGAACGGAAATCACATTGAAGAACATCCATGATATACGAAGCCTGAGAGCTTCAAGCTATAGAAAGGTCTAAAAAGCTAATTTCATATCTTAAACTATGATAATTTGTATTTTGACTGATACAAAGTTCGGTCTACTAATGATCTTTTAAAGAGGATTAAAAAGATATGTTACTTGTCTACACGCAGCAACTCAGACAAACTTCAGAACTGAATTTATCAGAAGAAATTGTATGAAACCCGTGTAACCGTGAAATATAGATTTTAATCTAATGAAGTAGATTTGCTTACCTATCTTTGGATATTCATTTACAAAAATTATATGTATATGAAAAAAAAAGGCTGAATAATATAATGGTATGAACATTGTAGAACGGTAATAACCAACATAAGAAAGCGAAATTGTGATTCTATTCCTTGAAAATGTTACGAGAGTCTCTGAAAATTGCTGCGTGTGGACGGCGTTAACATGATTGATTGATCATCTATAGCTATAAGTGTTATATCCTCTGTCTAATTTCATTAGTATCTAAGCAATCATTTATGAAATAATCTAAGATATTCACTGTTACATATTGTTATCTATCCTTTTCTAGATATACAATTTCAACTTAAAAGTTAATAGCTGCTAATTCACTTGATAACAAACAATATAAAGATTATGCCTCAATGCTATCAACATTAAATTCTAGCTCTACAGTACATAGCTCACTCTAGTGTCTAACATCAATTACAACCACTTAAAATAGAACCAAAAGGATTTAATGTATCTCTGTGCAACTTCAAAAGATTTTAAAGGTTTCATGTTCAATTTATTGGACTAAATGTTCGATTTGTTGCAATGATTATTGGATGCACTTCAGCTGCATAGAGGGAAGTGAATTTAATTGCCAATTGACTGGATAACTTAAAATGCAGTTAAAAAAATAATAACTCTATTCATCTAATATTGATGAAAATGAAACATAACGTCAGTCTACTACACAAACATCAAATAGTCTAACATTAACACTGGCGATTTTAAAGCTAAAGTGAGTTGCCATTACGCAATAGTTACTTGAAATGACATGCTTTGGACTCATCTCTATTATTCAGGGTGTACGGTTCATTGAGTAGAAAGGAAAAGCATTTTCTACCTGGAGAGGAATGTTCTGCACAAAAAGTCCTTGCAAGATGACGAACAAAAGAAGCTTTTCAGATCTGCATCTTTCCATGTCAATCCCAGTGATTTTCGATTTTTATGGAAGTTCCGTTGAGACGATAAAAGCGCGTGATTCTTCAGTTAAAATGGAAGCGATGGAATATATTTGTTAAGCATTATATAAATTTTTACAACTATTGATATATTACAAAAATACTGATTCTATTTTCACACCTTATATTTGGAATTAAGTTATTGAATTGGCTTTGGATTAAGCCTCTGAGATTATATTATGACTAGAATTGAAATAAATAAATATATTCATATCTTTGAACCAACGCAGTTGGTCACAGCTGAGATCAATCAATAATACGGTTTGGTATAGAAATAAATTAGGGTAGGCACGAAACTTGAGAATGTCTACAGAAGATTTTAGGCGCAGCCACATTCTGTGACAATGACATCACTCCAAAAGGTTGTGTGTAGTTTACCGTCTTCACCGTAGTGCAAAATATGGAGTCCTTTGAGGTCTGTTGGCGAACAACAAGGCTTTGGAATCTTCTCCTTGCCGTGCATACTCACCAGGGACTGCAGCAAGGCGTGCCCATTTGCTGGGTTGTACCTTGGTGGACATCTGCCACTGCAGTAGTAAGCATCGAATTCAGGTGGTGATATCACGAAGTCAAGGTCAGGGAGTTCTGTAAACCGTATGGTCATAGATCGCTTGCAGCATTTGGATGAGTGACGACCCTTCGCGGGCATATCTTTGCAGTCACCCAATTTACGCCTCCTCGTCCTTGTGGCTCTTCTCATATCCTTGGACCGCTTCACTCGCCTGGTAGCCATCAGTTGAGTTTGAATGTGAAGCACAGGCACCTGGGATGCTCCTCCAGTTCTTATTGTCACCCCAGCCTCTGCACATTCAGGACACCGTATCAGTACTCCCGTTTCTCCCTTAGAGATACTCAGCCATGACCGTACTGCTTCTGTCATATTAACCTCTAACCATTCCTCTCCAGCTACCGTTATATTGATTTTCTTCAACAAATTCCCCTTATCAATAACGTTTTCATTCACAGAACGTGACTTGAGCTTAGGCCTAACTTTACGAATGTCGTCAATGCGGTAAAACTCGAGTGCGATGGAGCGCGGACCATTTCCCTCGGTCTCGGTACCTTTCTTCAAGAATGAAGCCTTGGCGCTCACAATCTCGATATCTTCAGACGCCACTGGAACGGCGATGTGAAAATGAGCGATCTTGTCTCCGTTTGGAAGACTTCTCCTGCCTCTTCCTGGAAAGATAAGAATGAAAGAGAAATAATTAATGAAAGAATTGAGAAGACAATTTCAGATTAAATTGACCGCTGCACACTTTTTCTAATTAGTAGTTAATTGAACAGTTTCAGGACCCTGTTAATTACAAACCAAATGAACAGCACTACTACATGATATCATTTGATAGCTACATCAATTAGTATAATCAAAACAGCTCATAAAAGACGACGGTACTATGATTTTATTGTGCATTGTACCCAACTCAACATGTTTATTTATTTTCATCATCTTGTGCGTTAATTGTGATTCAGAGAGTTAGCGAGTAGTTTGTTTTAACTAACTGACTAACTGTCAACATGTGAATCAGTCTAAAGCATTTTAGCTAGGGAATAATTTACTTTCTCCCACATATTTATATATGCATATGTAGGGATTCAAATTCACAAATTCGATTACTGTTTAAAGACGTTGGTCGTTTGGTATTTTTGGTGTTGATGTGTCAAATATGTTATCCTATGGTTGGTAGTATATTGTAGTTTATCAAATAGTAATCATTTGTTCCAATCAATGTACTATATAGACTTAGTTGATGCTATTTTCAATTAGGAAATTAAAATCAATTATTATTATTATCTTTATTTGAATTTTCTTTATAAAGATATATAAGTATTTTTTTAAATCAATATTTTGTTTGGTGCGTTATCGAACCTTTTTCTTTTTAATGAAACTAGGTTCATTTTTTGCTATATATAATCCTAATAAATCATTAATATGTTATATTGTCGTTTAAAATATAATAAATTTATAGTAGAAAATCCTTATTAACCTCAATTCACCCTGAAGATATTATTATAAATTTGAGGCACGTGTGTTTTGTATTTTTTATTTTTATAAATATTTGAATAACCATATCACAAATTCTGATAGGAATTTAATAAGTGATTTATTAGCAAAATTGTATTGGAAATTAACAATTAAAAAGACAAAAGAGAACGCTTCATAACTTCATGTCATTCATACAAAGTTATGATATCACAGTATTAGTGTCTTCATTCAATTAATTACTTGTGCTAACTATGTGAATTCAGAATAAAAGGTAAATAGTAAATTAGAGAAATATTGAAAATAATCTGATATTTTATCAGACAATCACACAAGTTGGTAGGAAATACAGCACCAGGATCTGCAATTGTTAGCACATCTAACTCTGAGTCACACTGCTTCTAGAGAAGTATATGTTATGTTTACTGAAGAATGATCATAACAATGGCATCAGTTTTTCTGAACTCAATCCAATCGTTTGTAAATACCAAACGACGAAACTAATCTAAATTTAGGGCGATTTTAAAGGTGACTCAGCAATGAGAGACATTCAGTCAGAGTAAACCCAAGATATCGTGGATCTTGACTAACTGTACGGTGTTAGGAATATCCATTTAACTTATGAAAATGTTTATAAATTGTTTCTATGTGCATGATCTGTGTCTAAGAAACTTATCTAAGTTTTTGGATCGATAAATAAAAAGGATTACTCCATTTACTCGTTATTTTCTAAACTAAAAACGTATTCAATAGTTTAAATGGTGACGCTTTTTCGAGCACTATTAGACCAAATATTACATATTTAAATTATTGACAGATTAAGGCTTTGAAATTTTTGCCTTGACTTCTGTGAATAATGAGGGCTAATAAAACTAAAGAATTTTAATGATATGCGTCAGCTACAGAACACAACTACAGACAACCAAAAAAGTTTGGCACTGCCTTATGATAAGTGCAAAGCGACAGGTTAAAAGCATGTGAGTCAGAATAGCTAATAAAAGCTTGGTGTAGTGACTTTAGAGCACAATGTTTTTATCTCTTGAAGACGCTGTCAGCCAATGTCGCTGTCCTGTCCCTCCGCAATTCTCCGGGGGCTGTCCATCCTCCAAATCTTCTGACTACGAACTAGACCTTCCATAACGCTAGTTGAGAATAACTACCAGACAGCATCAGGTACTAGTTTGTAGATGGTACATAAACTAAGGAGATTTCTTCGAGTCCGCGCAGAAGATAATTTTTAGATATTGGAAAAGTTCCATAGGTTGAATTTGTACGGAGCTCAGCAAGAATCTGGCGGCGGTCTATCAATACGGCATTAGTGTTTTTAGAGTCTTTTGTTATGAAGGAACCAAGGAACAAGAACACTACTGACTCAAAATATCTCTGACATTTCTGTCATCTGGTACACGAATACCGAAATACAACAGAAATATCAAAATAAAACAGTTGCATCATTTAATCATTATCAAAATGGGGGAAATAATTAGAGAAGGAAATGTATCAGAAGAGTCTTTTCGCTTCACTGAGGCAGAGTATGGCAAAATTTGCATAGAAGCTAGAATGCAGACTGGGCATGATTCGCCAATCGATTTGAGGGGAAGTTGAGGCGAACCTTCAGAGGTTTGAAGGCATTTAGCATTCAGTTCAGTGAGAGCCACTCTGAGAGTTATAGCAGCCGCTATAAGAACTGTAATACGTGACTAATTCCTACCAACTACGCAAAGTAGAACGCATTCAAAATTCTGTTTGGTAAATGTGAACAATTTGACATTCGAAACCCTTTTTCAAACAATAAAATAAGATTAACCTCAAACTGAAGATTTATGAAGGGAGTAAGATTTTTCTTGGTTGAAATAGGAAAGTTTATAATTACGGGATTGACGTTGATAAATATTTAATTCATCACTACAAGAATCTAAAATTCATATGTTAGGTTGATGCAGACTTAGCCATTCATTGGCAATTATCGAAAATCGAAGATTATCTTTACAAGCCTCACTACATTTTCAATGCTCAATTTTTTCCAATATCTCCCAAGTTGTCGACTGAGATCCTAAAGATAATGAATCACCAAAGGTAGTTCCTAGGATAACCTTCAGCAACAACTGCATTGCCTGCATTCCTTTGCGCTGAGGAATGCTACCTATTTCCCAGTTTATTTTTACTCTCCCTAACAGAAATAATGTTCTAATTATAGAGTGTGACTCGCTAAGATAAAGGTACACGGTGTGACAGGTAAGCAGGTGTTAACATCATTTAAGGGCCGTACACACGCAGGGTTTTTAAGTCTTTCCACCAAACCTTTTGCTAAGTTCCTCCTACCTTTTCCACAATAATAAGAAAAAACGATATAATTATTATTTATTTTAGTTGGTATCCATGATACCTGCGGGTATCATGGATACCAATAAAAAAAAAATTATGCGATTTATATATATTTTTTATATTCCCATGGAAAAAGTAGGAGGAGCTTAGCAAAAAGTCTGGTGGAAAGACTTAAAAACCCTGCGTGTGTTCGGCCCTTTACCCCTCTTTATTACGATGGCTACTGTGACTCACGCTGGGAAGAGAAAAGGACTCTACCGATTATTCTACCTTATTTGCACCCACTAATTTACTTCAAAGAGATAAAAAGAATTATGTTATTTTTCTATTAAATCTTACAGTAGGGCAAGTTACGAATTATCACATCTTCGGTCATATAAGGAAAAACTATATAATAATAATAAAAAAAAATTATCATATCGTTTTTTTTCATATATGACCGAAGATGTGAAACCGACCGATAATTCATAATTTACCCTCTTTCTAATGAGATGTATTTTAATTACCGGTGAGTCATCCCTACCTGAGTCACAGGGTGTGACACTCTCAGGTAAATAAAAACTAACAATTAGCTGCAAAGTAACACTCACTGCTCTAGATTTGCCTGTAGGAATGTGGGAGAGTCACAATCACGAGGTTGTTGTAGAGTACTGAGAGAATGAGTAGATGCTTGCAGTTGAGATTAAGGCTCTCAAATTAAATGTCTAAATATATATCCCTTTAAAAGATTGTACATGTAAGTGTCACCTACCCCAATACATCTAACTCAAAGCATTCACGCAATCACACAGAGTTATACTTACCTCATTAAAATGGTCTCTACATATTTGGCAAGAAAGTACCTCAGTATACTAACGGTATAATCGCATCTATTTATATAATTTTACGCAAATATCTCGCGTTTAACTAACTACAAATAGTAACTATAAACACTTCATGTTAACTGTTTACAAGCTATTTACCTAATAATTAATGTCTCTATTTGTTAATCTTCTATTTAAATAGTATTAAATAGTTGAGCTCAATTTTAATCGGCGTGTCGACTTAAAATGTTTCCGCGAGAGATACGAGCATTGAAATGTTAATGAAGCCTTCAATGGACATCATTAACCTCTACGTGTAACTAGCGTAGACCACTTAACGCTACTTCTAGCGTAGACAACTTAACGCTACTTCTAGCGTAGACTACCTAACGCTACTTCTAGCGTAGACAACTTAACGCTACTTCTAGCGTAGAACACTTAACGCTACTTCTAGCGTAGACCACTTAACGCTACTTCTAGCGTAGACCACTTAACGCTACTTCTAGCGTAGACCACTTAACGCTACTTTTAGCGTAGACCACTTAACGCTACTTCTAGAGTAAACTGCCTAACGCTACTTCTAGCGTAGACTATCTAACGCTACTTCTAGCGTAAACTACCTAACGCTACTTCTAGCGTAGACTACCTAACGCTACTTCTAGCGTAGACTACTTAACGCTACTTCTAGCGTAGACTACCTATCGCTACTTCAAGCGTAGACTACTTAACGCTACTTTTAGCGTAGACCACTTAACGCTACTTCTAGCGTAGACTACCTAACGCCACTTCTAGCGTAAACTACCTAACGCTACTTCTAGCGTAGACTACCTAACGCTACTTCTAGCGTAGACTACTTAACGCTACTTCTAGCGTAGACTACCTATCGCTACTTCAAGCGTAGACTACTTAACGCTACTTTTAGCGTAGACCACTTAACGCTACTTCTAGTGTAGACTACCTAACGCCACTTCTAGCGTAGACTACCTAACGCTACTTCTAGCGTAGACTACCTAACGCTACTTACTCAAAATAGATCAGAATATGACTATGATGTCACTTACCCGAGAAATAGCAATCGAATTGTCAAGTTTTTGCGCTCTACTCACTGAGCAATTTAGTAGGTTCATATGCACGTATGTTTCACCACTGGCAAATTGCAGGGCCTCATTCATTTCTTAGATGTGAATGAATGATATTAGTTAGGAAATGAGGTGGCTAATAATAAGCATGTCAGGTGTATTTGACTGTACCTACACATCTAACTTATAATTGGAATTTACTTTTGACTGTGTATGTGTAATGCTCTTCAATGAAGGGAGTTCACAGGCGCTATTTATATCGCTGAAGAATGTATTGAAGTCAAGGATTTGAAGCGAACCTCTGATTAGAAACATTGAAATGTTTTTAGATCTACAACCAATGAAGGCAATTGGTACCACGCTCTTATTTTCACTAGGAAAATGTCTTTAAATAACTAAGAAGCTTTAATCAACTAAATAGGCTTTAAATAACTAGGCATATAACTGTGCATACTTCAAATAATATTAGTCGTTTGTTGTCGATCTTTTCATGCTTTGAGTTAAATTCTATGCATGTGTTTATTATAATGCAAATCAATTGGTTACATTTCCATCAGATAAAGATAAGTTACTATTTTCAGTCAGTAACAGAATGAAAAGTTCAAAACATAAATTAGAGTAACTAAGATAGTAACGCACCTCTTCCACTACTGGACACTCTATTGCTGTAAAACTTGTACTCGGCTACTGTGGGAGAAGAGGAGTAGCTCTCATCTTCCGAGGAGACATCGTCTTGCTCCTCTTCATCAAAGTCCTCGTCACCATATAGCTCTCTGTAGCGCACCTCTTCCAAGTACTGCTGCCTCGCCTGCTCCTCCTGCACTGCTCGCAGGTACTCGTTGTATGCCTCCTCGAACTCCTCCTGTGTAACGTTGTACTGTAAGAGAATAAAATGATATTAATGAACAAGTCATCACATTATGTTAAAAAATGTAGTGAAATTAAACTATTAGTAGTGCAATGAAAGTATTGTTATATTTACATTCAATGTTTTTCGTAATATTCATTAAAAATTATTCAGTAGTTGATCGCGATTTTAGCAAGTATTTATTTGTTTTAAATCATCCAATTAATCGTATTTTACAAAGTTTGTACTTGTTATATCAATAGTGAGAGTGGAAGGGACGTCTCGTTTTATTGAGATAAATACATTAAAAATATTTTGTTTTTGTCGATGTAGGAAATTCATCGACAGATCAAAAAGTTAGTCCGTGGAAATAAAAGTTCAGAACAGAAAACCATGGTAACGGCAAGGTGAGATTATAGACAACTGTAAAATTTAACTCTACATGTAACTATATGGAATAATAACTAAATAGTCAGGGAAATGTTATGAAAATTTACTACTCTTTTAGACAAAGATACTGTTTTTAAATACATCATAGTAATTGTCTCTAGTTTAGATTTGCTGCTAACAAAATGTGTGAATGTTTCAATTTTTCTCTTAAGTCAGAGAAATGTCTTTCAGTGCGAACAATTTATCGCACATGGATCCATCTCCTAACACACAGACTGCAGTTACGAGAGACAGCGCTAGAGGAAGAGGGTAGGTTAGAGGTAGATGGTAGCTTAGAGGTAAAGGGTAGCTTAGAGGAAGAGGGAAGCTAGAGGTAGAGGGTAGCTTAGAGGTAGAGGGTAGCTTAGAGGAAGAGGGTAGCTTAGAGGAAGAGGGTAGCTTAGAGAAAGAGGGTAGCTTAGAGGAAGAGGGTAGCTTAGAGGAAGAGGGTAGCTTAGAGGAAGAGGGTAGCTTAGAGGAAGAGGAAAGCTTAGAGGAAGAGGGTAGCTTAGAGGAAGAGGTTAGCTTAGAGGAAGAGGTTAGCTTAGAGGGAGAGGTTAGCTTAGAGGAAGAGGTTAGCTTAGAGGTATAGGGTAGCTTAGAGGAAGAGGGTAAGTTAGAGGTAAAGGGTAGCTTAGAGGAAGAGGGAAGTTTGAGGAAGAGGGAAGTTAGAGGAAGAAGGAAGTTAGAGGAAGAGGGTAGCTTAGAGTAAGAGGGAAGTTAGAGGTAATCCCTACCCTTTAATATTTTTCCTTCATTGTACAACTCAATGCCAGTATTTATTATTTCACTTTAATTAATGAATGTCTATGCAGATTATTAGATGTGAATAGAGAAAAGTGTAGTTAGTTAATTGATTGGCGTATCTAACTTATGTTAATGTATTTTTTATTCTATTCTTGTGATTTGATATACTCTAGTTATTATATCTTATATCACAAAAATGAAAAGAATATATCGTACATTAACGGTATTTTTATAAGATTGTGTGAAAAATAACTATTTGACTATATTTACATATATTTATTTGTTAATGGAATATGAAGGATAAAGAGTAATCACATTATATTATTCAATTCCAATGTTCATATTTATTACAGCATCAGAAGGATTAGAGAAATTAAAGGCGATGTTTTGACGATAATTCTTAGCCTATTCAAACCATGAGATATTTAATTATAAATATAATCTCACAAAAACAATTCCCAGAGAATTCTTGTTGATATTTTGACGCTTAATTTGAAATGAAGAAGATGCCTTGTTTTCTAAATTGGCAGGCCAGGGTGTTTCTAACCAGCCCGTAGGTTTAGCACAGAGCTGCTCACATACACCTGTGATTCTCCTTTTCATTCCTAATCTTCTTTGTAAGAAGAAACTGAACACTAATTGCCAATCTTTGGCTAAAATTGTAAAAACTTTATGAGGAAACCCTATTCATACGACCTACATTAGTTAGGCAACAAATGACTGGAATACATGTTCTGGAATCACTGGAATACATGTTCTGGAATGACTGGAATACATGTTCTGGAATCACTGGAATACATGTTCTGGAATGACTGGAATACATGTTCTGGAATCACTGGAATACATGTTCTGGAATGACTGGAATACATGTTCTGGAATCACTGGAATACATGTTCTGGAATGACTGGAATACATATTCTGGAATACATGATCTGGAATGACAGGAATACATGTTCCGGAATGACTGGAATATATGTTCTGGAATGACAGGAATGCATGTTCTGGAATGATTGGAATACATGTTCTGGAATGACTGGAATACAAGTTCTGGAATGACTGGAATACATGTTCTGGAATCACTGGAATACATGTTTTTTCACAGTCAAATTTAAAAGATAGAAGCATGCTATAAGTTGCATGATTGGGCAAAATGGGAGGATGTCATGTTACCATATTTACTCTAATCATGGTAATATACATCCTCAAGGGAAAGCAGGAAATTCAGTATTTATACTAATGGCTATTTAGTTTATTCATTGGTTGAAAAGTATCAGTAAGAGAAATATCGCGGCACTTTGATAGACTCGGTAAAATGTAAAGTTCTCTGAAGGAGATTCTAATTAGTGTAACCTAAATTCCGTCACATTCCTTGGCTCGTTGAACTAAAAATATCAATACTTCAAAAGAACTAGTCTCGAGTGGGTGCTTTGTAATGCTTCACAAAATGTAAAGGGAAAACGATAAGTGTAAGGAAGGTTTGTATGAATGAAGATGGTAACCATTCTGACTTATAGATTTGATTTGTCTGGTGGAGATTTACTGATTACATTCGTAACTTATATTGAGTTAAATGATATCTCTCCTTGCTTCCAATTAGTCTACATGACCTTCCTTTATTGTAATGGGAAACAAACCATCTAACACCAAATAATTGACATACAAGTTAAATATTCACCACACACACATCGCTAGAAGAAAAAAGAATGTAAATTTAGCTATCACAAATTGTAATCTATATACTTCGAGAACATTATTTCTCCCACTTTGGAGAAGATAATGCTGAGCCCTGAAATATTGAGGATATGAGCATGATTTATGAGCGGCCAGGAGTTGGGGATATTTTGAACCAATTTTAAGGGCGCTTGCTTTCTGCTTATATTTTCTGTCGTTAGATGGGGGTGTTTTGCATAGTCATCTTCGAGAAACCTTCAAATTGAGAAAAAGGCTACCATATTACAAAATGATATAACGATGATGACGGTACTGCAGTGACATTGATTGATCTTATGGATGGGTGAAAATGTTAAGGTTATGATCTACAGTTAACGAATAAGCTAGAAATTGAAGAAGACGAGTAGAAAAACATATGCATTCTTTCAAAGATTGGATTATTTGAATGATTGAATGCTATCTAAGAGAGTCGTCTATCGTATTTAAAATGAAGTCACTTTAATAACATCCATAAACAATATTATAACTAGAATGGGCACTCGTTGAGCGCATACTTCGCCAACGCTTTTCATGACCTTGACCTTCGAGATGTTGACTCCTAATCCAATGGTTCCTGGATATTGACCAAACGTCCCACCAAATTTCAGGCAATTTGGTTGAATACCTTTGAGTTATGCGAATAACAAGATTACCATTAATTTATGCTAACAAGATCAACATTAATTTATGTTAACAAGATTAGAGATAAACACTGACCAGAACATAACCTTCCGCAATTCTGCGGAGGTAATTAGACCCAAAATTTTCAACTGATGCGATATCAAAGTATCAATAGGATCTATTTGCCAATACTAACCCTTTAAGGAAACAAACACTACTACAGATTATGATAATCTCTTTAAGGTGGACTAGATGTGTGTTTCGAAGTGGCAGTTCCGTTTTCTAAATCCCTGGTAGGTGATGGTAGTTGAGATCCATTGTACCCCGTCCACAAACATCAATACATAGTTCGGGGCTGCAAAGGGAGCCCTACCAGGGGATACACCTTTAATATCACCTCTACAGTGCCCTGTGGAGCAACACTGTGAGTCACTGCCCTTCACTGTGAGGCACTATCCTTCATTGTGAGGCACTGCCTTTCAACGTGAGTCACTGTCCGTCACTGTGTTTCACTGTGAGTCACTGCCCTTCACTGTGAGGCACTATCCTTCACAGTGAAGCACTGCCCTTCAACGTGAGTCACTGTGTTTCACTATGAGTAACTGTCCTTCATTGTAAGTCACTGCCCTTCACTGTGAGGCACTGTACTTAACAGTGAGTCACTGTCCTTCAAATGTAAGTCACTGTCCTTCACATTGAGTCACTGTGAGTCTCTGTTAGGATTGTGAGTGACTGCCGTTTAACATGAGTCACTGTCTTTCACTATGAGTAACTGTCCTTCATTGTGAGTCACTATTCTTCACAGTGACTACAATATTAAACTGAATACCAAATAATCAATTACATTGTTTTCCCATTTAAATGTACATTCAGCTTTGTAGTATCTACACAATAGAATGAAAAGATCAAAAGGTGTGTCATTCAAATGATTATGTCAGCAATAGTGTAACATTATATAAAGGAAGCAACAGAGAACGTAATAATGCCCTCATATTAATATTCTGCAGTCCTCACATTGCCAACATTCTACTCCATGTTTTTCACCTTTATTCCATATTCATGATTCAATTGTGAATTAATTGTTTTAATCAGTGAATTATTTCTATAATAGGAATGTACTGTGTATCCATTAGAGAAAAGGAAGAAGTACACAAAGTGCTTGTAGGTGAGAGGGGAAGTGTGAGAACACCTCAACCTTTGTTCAGCTCCAAATTATTAGCGATATAATTATATTAGTTTGGGCATTGCCCCTTTGTTTCACCCCCTAATTAGTAGGTAACATAGTATCTTCAAGCGATAACTTCCCTTAGAACAGAAGACAATGGACTTTCAGAGGCCTAATGAGCCAGTCTGATACCCATTATGCTGCAGCAAAACAGTCCACTTATTACTTTACGGTATTAGAGGCTAAACATCCTTTCTATAATATCTAAGCAAACTTTCCAATACTTTTAGTTTAGGAGGTAATATCTCTGTACTCTGAACTGCTTTCCAATGTCTGCAGCCTTCAACATCATTAAAAATATCTAAAGGAAAAGTCAGCATAGAAATATATTCCTGATGATATTAGTTCAATAATAGTTGAATGGGCTGAAAGAAAATATTTTCCTCAAAATACCCTCCTTTTGCTCATAAAAGGCGTTCTCAACGGAAAGGGAAAAACATTCGATATGAATGACTATCAGGAAGCTAAAGTCTTGTACGAAAAATAATATTTGAATTCTTTCTATTGAAGAGCCCACTGAGTTTCTTTGGCTTACTTCATATAAATTATAAATGGCTTTCATAGCATTCTTATTTCTTTTGAAACTCAAAATTCCCTCACAATATCAACAAACCTGACAAAATCCCCCTATGAAAACTATCCTGAATAAAGAATTGTAACACATAAAACTAAGAGCATTGAGTCCTACTTAATCTGGCACTGCTTCAAAGCTTCAAAGGTAACCTAATTAATTCTGAAAAATAATGTATACTCTAATGTAATACTTTCAAAAAAACTATTATCGCTCTTGATCATTCACCACAGATCACTTACCCCTTCCCTCCCCAATGTGTTGTCTTTGGCTCACCAGTCACCACAGATCACCTACCCCCTCCCTTCCCAATGTGTTGTCTTGGGCTCACCAGTCACCACAGATCACCTACCCCCTCCCTTCCCAATGCGTTGTCTTGGGCTCACCAGTCACCACAGATCACCTTCCCCTTCCCTCCCCAATGCGTTGTCTTGGGCTCACCAGTCACCACAGATCACCTTCCCCTTCCCTCCCCAATGCGTTGTCTTGGGCTCACCAGTCACCACAGATCACCTTCCCCTTCCCTCCCCAATGCGTTGTCTTGGGCTCACCAGTCACCACAGATCACCTTCCCCTTCTCTCCCCAATGCGTTGTCTTGGCCTACCACAGATCCCCCTGCCCCCCAAATGCGTTGTCTTGGGCTCACCAGAGCGTCAAATTCGTGAGCTCTTTGCTCAATCCATCATCTAATTGCAAGGAGACTTCCGGGATTCATTATTTGAGCCTTCCGGCTCCATTCTTTTTTGTTAACATTCGTTAGTCCGCCATTGTAAGTACTAGCGTGTTATTCTTTGAGGGGCATTGTCACTCCTAGGTCTCTAGTGATAATAATATAGACATCAAGAAACACTCAAAGAAGAAACTAGATGCAATTGGAACACTCCACTCTTATAAATGTCGATCAATGCAAATAAACTTTTTCTTGTTTTGAAATATTGTGTGAGATAACTGAAAAATGAACAAGACTCAAGACAGGTAACTAAGGCAACGAATCTATTTGCAATCAAATGCTTCATAGACTTTTACTTTCAACCTTCAACACTCGTCCGAGAACTGAGTTATTTGTCCAAACTTTATTCATAAATTGCAGTCTGATTTCTCGAACGGAATATAAAAATCTTAAAAGATTTCTGCTTCTTAATTGCTACTCACTGATGATGGAATTTCTTTAGTAATTAGCAATAATTTGATTGACATTCCTCAAATGTTATTTCATTGAACTGGTAAAATATAAAATTGATAATCTTACATATTCGATTTGAATAACCTAATTTAAAATTGTCATCAATAACATATCCAAGTTATAGTATATTCATAGCTTGAAACGGAGAGGTTAAACAGAACTTTTCAAAGTTAGATATGTGTATAGAACGCTACACAATAATGTATTAGAGCTACTTTAGAAACCTTTGATTGATTGAACTTGGCAACAACTCTAGGATGTATCGCTTTAGAGTAATCTAATTTAAATGGTTAACAATGTATTAGTTTGCTACATTAGTGACTGCAAAGCCTACCTCTACCTTAAACAGCACTGGCTGTACATCAGCGTTATCATTCCTCCGTGTCTCATAAATATTCTGCAGGAGAAAGACACTGCATTCGGGCAATGGCTGTGGCTTTATTAGGTCATTCTTTGTCCCTTTGTGTAGCAGATGAGGGCACTGAACACTTCATTAGCAAATTACCTTAGAGCCAACTGAATTTACTATGCTAGTTATGGAGAGGGAAAAATGCCGCCAAATGGGTATTTGACACTAGAGCTACAGTCTATTTCACTGTATTTTACTTTTCGAATTTTTGTATTTCATCAATTATTATTGGTAGATACTTGAATTTTTTTATTGCTTTTATAACGAGACAGTTTTCTGGTTATTTTAGTTGTACTCGTGTTTGCACGAATATGAAGTACTTAATATTATCACTATTGCTCTACAGACTGCATTCTAATTTGCCACAAGTAATTATGCTATTATAGTAGGATAAGATAACTTTATATTTATCGCTACTTTACATCGAAAATTTCATTGTGTGATCAATGCAATCATTTAGCAAACATTAGAACAGAGTAAAGAATTCACACGCTATTATCATATTGAACAGTAATCTACAGTATTTCTGAAAATGGAAGTGCAGAAAAAACAAATATATTATGTACTTCCTATTGCACGTTACTTTTCAATGATTTGGGGTTCATAGTAATAAAAGCCTAGCACCTCTAAAAAGGACAGGGGACTCACACAGTCGATGGTAAGTGAAGACTGATGTCATTTTGATGTTTTCTTGAGACAACCAATTTGCAGTGAGTGCAATGTACTCTGATGATGCAAGTATTTGTCACCTCAGTACTCTCTTTAATTGAATACTCTCTTCAAATATTTCTTTTGAATAGACTATTTAAATACTCTTTTTGTATTATATGCTCAACTGAAATTAAATATTAGAATATGTTCCTCAACAATATTTAATAAACACAACATTGTTAAAGCCGTTAATATTAATTATATATCTGAATTAAAACAGTTGAAATTATATCCTCATTATTTGATTAGCTTGCAATAATCAAAAGCAATTTAGTTTTCTACTGTTACATATTATAGGCATTAGTAATAAAATGTTTTTATTGGTTACTCTGCTTAATAGATTTCCGATTACCACTGACAAAGCGTTATTCTATGAAGAAGAAACTTTCCTTCAATTTTGATCGGTTTTGTTTGAACAAAAGATTTTATAATTACTCCATTATCTTTGCACTGTTCAACTATTTTGCACCACAGTATATAGGTATATTTTCAGTAAATCGAAGTGATCAATAATTATAGTATACACTTAAAAAATTCCAACAAACAGAAAAATATGATTCACGAATCAACAATTTAGATTTTTCCTCAGACAGTTCCAGCTCTAGAGGTTCATTCCCAAGCAGTTCAAGCACTAGAGGTTCTTACCCAAACAGTTCCAGCACTAGAGGTTCTTTCCCAAACAGTTCCAGCACTAGAGGTTCTTTCCCAAACAGTTCCAGCACTAGAGGTTCTTACCCAAACAGATCCAGCACTAGAGGTTCTTTCCCAAACAGTTCCAGCACTAGAGGTTCTTACCCAAACAGTTCCAGCACTAGAGGTTCTTTCCCAAACAGTTCCAGCACTAGAGGTTCTTTCCCAAACAGTTCCAGCACTAGAGGTTCTTACCCAAACAGATCCAGCACTAGAGGTTCTTAGCCAAACAGTTCCAGCACTAGAGGTTCTTTCCCAATCAGTTCCAGCACTAGAGGTTCTTAGCCAAACAGTTCCAGCACTAGAGGTTCTTAGCCAAACAGTTCCAGCACTAGAGGTTCTTAGCCAAACAGTTCCAGCACTAGAGGTTCTTACCCAAACAGTTCCAGCACTAGAGGTTCTTACCCAAACAGTTCCAGCACTAAAGATTCTTACTCAAAAGATTCAGCACTAGAGGTTCATACTCATTCAGTTCCAGCACCAGAGGTTCTTTCACAAACAGTTCCAGCACTAGAGGTTCATTCTCATTCAGTTCTAGCACTAGGGGTTCTTTCCCAAACAGTTCCAGGGCGCTACTGCAAGGTTCACGCCCTTAGAGGTATGTTACCGCTGCAACCCCTCCCATCATAGGCGTGGCTCTTATTCGTGCCAGTTAACTTTATCATATCATATTTCATTTGAAAGAGGAACAACTCACTCTTCAATGAACAAATTAGTTCATATCCTGCATTTTCTTAGTATGGCAGTCAGACAAAAGCATTACATTATACTTATGATAAGTTTTTCTATGTAGTAGTAGAAAAGAAACTTTCAATAAGTTGTAGGAGGGTTACTATTACATCTGTGGCAGAGAGAACTCATTCACAAGTTGAGAGAGATCGTAGAGTGGAACAAAGTCCGGCTACTGATATTATGTCTGCTGAGAATTACATGTGAGCTGAGAAAGCACTCACGCCTTATAGTATTTTATCGTTAGTGTTACTCTAATCTATGGACATTTATTTCGAATAGTTCTACTGCTATTGATGTACAGTATGAGTACATTCCCATGTGCCAGTAAGTTCATGTCTCAAATGTGGAGTAATGTCTCAAATGTGGAGTAATGTCTCAAATGTGAAACTACAATTTGATTAAATGTGAAAATAATTTATGATCCTAGCTCGCTTCAACAATTCAACACCGAATTCAAACATTACCCTCTTCTATTGTCTTTTTACCTTCTTCTACTGTCTTTTTTCGCTATTTTACTGACATTTGTTACTGTCATTAATTACGGTCTATTTGTGTTCTTTTTAGCCTCATTCACAGACTGTGAAACTATGAATGAAGTGTAAGAGAGAGAGAGAGAGAGGGAAAGGGTGGGGACGGTGCCTCAATATTGTGAATGAGTGTCGCCCCGAAGGCGTGTCAGTGGGTGTGTCTTCTCTAGCTTCACCTCCTAAAACTCAAAGTGACTATTAATGAATAGAAACTTGATTTGAAGATACTCTATTGAGACTCAAAATATCATTAGATTATTGCCATAAAGTCAATGCTGACAGAGTTACTCTATTTGGCGACAGTTTATCTTTGTCGTAGACAGAAGTTGTGCGGGGGTGTGTCGCAGTGGCTGTGTGCGTTAGAAAGAGAGCACAGCTACGTATTCACGCTCTGTAGTAAAGTTTGACATTCACCACAAATTAGAGAGTACTATATTAGCAGAAATGTTCTAGAAGCAAACGTTTGTCTAGACTGACTCACTGACAATAACACTTCCAGGAATACTTTGCGCCATTTAGTCGGAAGCTATTAGATGAGACATCGAACTGTTATTGGTACTAGGTCAGTTCTTCGAATTCACTCAATAAACATTTTCAAGCCATTCGATCAATAAAGAAGTGTACAGGGAATATTATATGGAATTTATGTTGTTTATTTGCTACCAATGGAGTTATTTCCGAGTTTCTGGAATTAATCGTTTTTGTTGTATATCTTGGTACTTAGGTTTGTTTGTTTGCTTACCATTTGAAGGTTGTAGAATATTGATAGTAAATAGAAATTAAAGTTAGCAACAACTAAAAGAATTTAAATAGATTGATCAAAATTTCAGCAATTTTAATTTAGTTGAATAATAACTACAAAATGTGAATTAATTAAAAATCATTACAATTGATTATATATATAATAATAGTACAATAACTAATTATAATATATGGATCATAACTTTTATATAGAAATATTGTAACAGAGTGAAACTTCTCGTCATTTACTTCATAAAATGATGAGAATTGCTTATTATTATCTGAAGAATTATTGAAAATATTACATAAAAATGTGCTACTAATGCTAATAAAAACTAACGATGATTCTTTTATTTGTTCAATAAATGTAAATAAAAGTAATATAAAGAACAGTGGATGGTAAACATTAGGAATATTATAAGATGTCTTTGCCGCGGTAATTGGAAGAGTTTGGATAAAACATACCTAAAAAATCATGTTATAACAATTTTGAGACTGGCATACATTGTATGACTCACTATTGTGACTCATGTGACTGTGAGACTTACAAGAGACTGCAGTGAGTCATAGTGAATGACTCGCTAGTTAGTTATTGAGTACAAACTGTAGGTCAGAGAAAGAAAACCTGGCACTGGTAATGCAATGGTGAACTATAGTGACCTGTTACTATAGTCTAAGGCACTATAGTGACCTGTTACTATAGACTATGGCACTATAGTGACATGTTACTATAGACTATGGCACTATAGTAACATGTGACTATAGACTATCACACTATAGTTACCTGTTACTATAGATTATCGCACTATATTGACCTGTAATCAAAGGCTATCACACTATAGTGACCTGTTAGTATAGACTATGGCACTATAGTGACCTGTAACTATAGACTATCACACTATAGTGACCTGTTACTATAGACTATGGCACTATAGTGACCTGTAACTATAGACTATCACACTATAGTGACCTGTTACTATAGTCTAAGGCACTACAGTGACCTGTAACTATAGACTATCACACTATAGTGACCTGTTACTATAGTCTAAGGCACAATAGTGACCTGTAACTATAGACTATCACACTATAGTGACCTGTTACACTCCACGCTATAGCAACCAAGGAAAGGCTTTGGCCGCTTCAACCGAATTATAGAAAAGTTTATCTCTGACTCAAGTAAATGTTTTATTGTTTGTTTAAATGTCACGCACAATGTTTCAGACTCTCTGTAGTACATTAAATAAACTGTGAGGTACCACTTAAAGGAAATGAACGCATTGGTAAATACACATTGGTAAATAATGTACACATAGGGTACATGCAGTAATGTTTATTTCCCCATACGCATTCATTACTATATTTGTACGCATTTCTAAAGAAACATTCAGGAAACAACTCAGAGGGTGTTTCGATGCTTAGCAGATAGAGAGAAGAGTACCATTACATTTAATACTTATTTAACAGTTGGAAATATTCTATTCAAAAAGATGATGGTGAATGTCAGAGGTTTGATTCAAATGATTGAAATTGAATCTTTAAAACATCTAAAATATTTATAGTACGAAATATGGACTTCCAATCCCTACTAGAAAAGATATTCCTTTGTCATCTACTTCTACGCACAGCCATTAAAGCTAAAGATGCAAAAAAGTAAGTAGGCCACGTGTCTTTAGGTTATTCACCTGTAAGGTGATGTGTCACCAAAGGTAGAGGTCAGCCAGTCACCTTGCCGGAAGTTATAGAAGCCTATTGAGCGACAGTTACCGGTAAGGAGAGGGGTAAAGTAAAGAATCCTCGTCAAAACTCTACGGAGATTGCTAATAATATTTAACTTACTTTTTATCGCTATTTATAATAAATAGTTTCTCAAAGTTATTACAAATGAAATATAGAGACTTTGCAGTAAATGACACACACACGGATAGGTAAAATATTCGATACAAAGCGATAGATTTACCTTAATATAAAGTTCTATTAGAAAAATATACCTCATAATTCAAGTGAATTAATCAATTGGTATAATAATAAACAAACTAAGATATATTTTTTATTTTAAATTCCTAATTTGAATTATATCAATTTGCTCACAGTATAATTATAAAGTACCTACATACGCATTCTATTAATGCTGACAGAATTCTTTCTAACAATCATTTGTTAGTATTCTTCAGATGTTAATGTGTAAAGCACAAGCAGTTAAAACAACCCACAGAGTTAGGTACAGAGTAGCATTACCATCACTAACCACTGTGTTAATTCATACCAAAGCTATTTACAAATACTCTCACTTTTCCCCCAGCTTTAAAGATTCGCATATACAGCAACTCTGATGTCTAAACAGTGAGTTCACACAATAGCTTACGTAAGAAAATTCCTAGCGGTGAAAAGAAAGCCTATCGTCACAAAATGTACTATCATCTAACAGCTAAATTCATCCCTCCTTAAATACGCAGCGGCAGCACTGACTGAGAGGCTCCCCGGTGCCGCTGTCAGTCAAAAGCTCCCATACCGCAATATCGGAAATCTTCTCACCAGGCTTGAATTCCTGACATTGCAAGAAGAGCAAAACAAATGGTGAGTGATGCACATGAGATGGTGAAGAGAATGGTGAGTGATGCACATGAGATGGTGAAGATTAACTGCGTGAGATTAATAAACACTCGTTCGCATTCTTGTGGACAGGTAAATATTTTGATTTGTTGAGGGCGTATTTGGACCTCCTTAATGAACACCTTTCTTAATTGCATCGTTAGGCAGGTGTATACAAAATGAGCAGATCATTAATTAACTCTCACAGACTTCAGGTCAGCTGACGCAACAATTTCACTTTGGAGTCAAATACTAAATTTCTCAGATAGCTTGCTGCGCCAGTGATGTACTGCGCCAATGATGTACTGCGCCAATGATGTACTGCGCCAATGATGCTCAGTAACAAGGAAAACATTCGCGCCCCTAGTGAAGTAACGATTTTTATCATTTAAAACAATTGCAATGGATGGGGTACTAGTTTTCCATGTTTCTATATTTATACTTTTTTAATTGGATGAAATTATTCTTAAAGAGTCAACTGAATTAACAAAAGTCAAATAAACCGGATAATTAGATCAAATAAATAATAAATATTTCTCTTGATACCAGTCTTGTTGTCTACTTCAACCATTATGGGTTGCAAATATAACTGAGTATATGAGAATTACTTATAATGCAATTGACTTTGAAAACAGTATCTGTAAGTGAAGGGGTCACTTAGACATGCACTTAGCTCACTTATGTTAGATAGGTGTGATAGGGTGGGTCCTATCAACAGCTTCTTACTCACTATCACTAAACTCACCGGCAACTATCTTTAAGTCTCTCAAAGTGCCCACAGATTTACATGTACGGGAAATATATAAATAATATAAACAAACAACATTGATTATTTTCTTTTTGATCCATAATAATTTGTTTGACGAGTATTTAGTGACTAGGGTAAGTTACTAATTAAAGGTCGGATTCACATCTTCGTTCAAATAAGAAGAAATTATTATAACTTAATATTTATTTTAATTGGTATCCAAAATACCAGCAGGTATCATGGATACCAACTAAAATAGAAATAAAATAATAATTAATGAATCGTTTTTTCTTGTATGACCGAAGAAGTAAAACTGACCGATAATTCGTAACAAACTTAATCGATAATAGTACCTTGGAAGGAGTACAATAACCATCTTTTTTCCGTATATTTCGACTTACTTTTGATGCAATTGACTCTCTATTGTAAAATAGTTACTCTACTCTAGATAAATAGTAGACTAGTTACTCTAGATAAATAGTAGAGTCTATATCACAATGTAGCTTTTATCTACTCAATGTATAGTGAAGCTAAAGCATTTGAAATATCATTTGTCTTATTATTCCTCACCATAAATAAATAAGCAAGGTAGATATAATATAATTAATTCTCTTCCATTTCAATAATTGAATATTCAAGCTAATTCAAATGAATTCATTATTTTCCCTCGAAATCAGAGTTCTGAAGTATTTTTCTCAATTGACAACATTGCGTAAAATCAACACTCGTGAATTGTGTAACACAAACAAACATTTTCTGCTACCCAAGAAATAAAGACTTGATAGAAATCGTCTGAAGATGATGCATGGATTTGTTCTACTTCTTCTGCAAAAGCCAAAAGGCAGATGAAAGAGAAAAATAAAACAAGTGATTTGGAGAGAAATATTGGAGAGTTTCGTACTGAAGTGTGATTATTTACAGTGTAGCATTATTATTGTGCATATTATCAATAATTGGAAATGCATTGCAATCTGGCTGTGTCAATTAAATGCTGAAATTCCAATTAATTTAGGAAGCAGAAGTCTATGTGAAGCCTTCCAAATAGTTATTTAATTCTAATCGATATATTGGGGGCAATAGACTGACAGTATGTACAGCCAAACATTACTTTAGTGACTGTTGGTACAGTCAAACATTACTTTAGTGACTGTTGGTACAGTTTAACATTACTTTAGTGACTGTTGGTACAGTCAAACATTACTTTAGTGACTGTTGGTACAGTTTAACATTACTTTAGTGACTGTTGGTACAGTCAAACATTACTTTAGTGACTGTTGGTACAGTCAAACATTACTTTAGTGACTGTTGGTACAGTTTAACATTACTTTAGTGACTGGTGGTACAGTCAAACATTACTTTAGTGACTGGTGGTACAGTCTAACATTACTTTAGTGACTGGTGGTACAGTCTAACATTACTTTAGTGACTGGTGGTACAGTCTAACATTACTTTAGTGACTGGTGGTACAGTCTAACATTACTTTAGTGACTGGTGGTACAGTCAAACATTACTTTAGTGACTGGTGGTACAGTCAAACATTACTTTAGTGACTGTTGGTACAGTCAAACATTACTTTAGTGACTGGTGGTACAGTCTAACATTACTTTAGTGACTGGTGGTACAGTCAAACATTACTATAGTGACTGGTGGTACAGTCTAACATTACTTTAGTGACTATTGGTACAGTCAAACATTACTTTAGTGACTGGTGGTACAGTCAAACATTACTTTAGTGACTGGTGGTACAGTCTAACATTACTTTAGTGACTGGTGGTACAGTCTAACATTACTTTAGTGACTGGTGGTACAGTCAAACATTACTTTAGTGACTGTTGGTACAGTCTAACATTACTTCAGTGACTGTTGGTACAGTCTAACATTACTTCAGTGACTGTTGGTACAGTCTAACATTACTTCAGTGACTGTTGGTACAGCCAAACATTACTTCAGTGACTGGTGGTACAGTCAAACATTACTTTAGTGACTGGTGGTACAGTCAAACATTACTATAGTGACTGGTGGTACAGTCTAACATTACTTTAGTGACTGGTGGTACAGTCAAACATTACTATAGTGACTGGTGGTACAGTCTAACATTACTTTAGTGACTGGTGGTACAGTCAAACATTACTTTAGTGACTGTTGGTACAGTCAAACATTACTTTAGTGACTGTTGGTACAGTCTAACATTACTTTAGTGACTGGTGGTACAGTCAAACATTACTTTAGTGACTGTTGGTACAGTTTAACATTACTTTAGTGACTGTTGGTACAGTCAAACATTACTTTAGTGACTGTTGGTACAGTCAAACATTACTTTAGTGACTGTTGGTACAGTTTAACATTACTTTAGTGACTGGTGGTACAGTCAAACATTACTTTAGTGACTGGTGGTACAGTCTAACATTACTTTAGTGACTGGTGGTACAGTCTAACATTACTTTAGTGACTGGTGGTACAGTCTAACATTACTTTAGTGACTGGTGGTACAGTCTAACATTACTTTAGTGACTGGTGGTACAGTCAAACATTACTTTAGTGACTGGTGGTACAGTCTAACATTACTTTAGTGACTATTGGTACAGTCAAACATTACTTTAGTGACTGGTGGTACAGTCAAACATTACTTTAGTGACTGGTGGTACAGTCTAACATTACTTTAGTGACTGGTGGTACAGTCTAACATTACTTTAGTGACTGGTGGTACAGTCTAACATTACTTTAGTGACTGGTGGTACAGTCTAACATTACTTTAGTGACTGGTGGTACAGTCTAACATTACTTTAGTGACTGGTGGTACAGTCTAACATTACTTTAGTGACTGGTGGTACAGTCAAACATTACTTTAGTGACTGGTGGTACAGTCAAACATTACTTTAGTGACTGTTGGTACAGTCAAACATTACTTTAGTGACTGGTGGTACAGTCTAACATTACTTTAGTGACTGGTGGTACAGTCAAACATTACTTTAGTGACTGGTGGTACAGTCTAACATTACTTTAGTGACTGGTGGTACAGTCAAACATTACTATAGTGACTGGTGGTACAGTCTAACATTACTTTAGTGACTATTGGTACAGTCAAACATTACTTTAGTGACTGGTGGTACAGTCAAACATTACTTTAGTGACTGGTGGTACAGTCTAACATTACTTTAGTGACTGGTGGTACAGTCTAACATTACTTTAGTGACTGGTGGTACAGTCTAACATTACTTTAGTGACTGGTGGTACAGTCTAACATTACTTTAGTGACTGGTGGTACAGTCTAACATTACTTTAGTGACTGGTGGTACAGTCTAACATTACTTTAGTGACTGGTGGTACAGTCTAACATTACTTTAGTGACTGGTGGTACAGTCAAACATTACTTCAGTGACTGGTGGTACAGTCAAACATTACTTTAGTGACTGGTGGTACAGTCAAACATTACTTTAGTGACTGTTGGTACAGTCAAACATTACTTTAGTGACTGGTGGTACAGTCTAACATTACTTTAGTGACTGGTGGTACAGTCAAACATTACTTTAGTGACTGGTGGTACAGTCTAACATTACTTTAGTGACTGGTGGTACAGTCAAACATTACTATAGTGACTGGTGGTACAGTCTAACATTACTTTAGTGACTATTGGTACAGTCAAACATTACTTTAGTGACTGGTGGTACAGTCAAACATTACTTTAGTGACTGGTGGTACAGTCTAACATTACTTTAGTGACTGGTGGTACAGTCTAACATTACTTTAGTGACTGGTGGTACAGTCTAACATTACTTTAGTGACTGGTGGTACAGTCTAACATTACTTTAGTGACTGGTGGTACAGTCTAACATTACTTTAGTGACTGGTGGTACAGTCTAACATTACTTTAGTGACTGGTGGTACAGTCTAACATTACTTTAGTGACTGGTGGTACAGTCAAACATTACTTCAGTGACTGGTGGTACAGTCAAACATTACTTTAGTGACTGGTGGTACAGTCAAACATTACTTCAGTGACTGGTGGTACAGTCTAACATTACTTTAGTGACTGGTGGTACAGTCTAACATTACTTTAGTGACTGGTGGTACAGTCAAACATTACTTTAGTGACTGGTGGTACAGTCAAACATTACTTTAGTGACTGTTGGTACAGTCAAACATTACTTTAGTGACTGGTGGTACAGTCTAACATTACTTTAGTGACTGGTGGTACAGTCTAACATTACTTTAGTGACTGGTGGTACAGTCTAACATTACTTTAGTGACTGGTGGTACAGTCAAACATTACTATAGTGACTGGTGGTACAGTCTAACATTACTTTAGTGACTATTGGTACAGTCTAACATTACTTTAGTGACTGGTGGTACAGTCAAACATTACTTTAGTGACTGTTGGTACAGTCAAACATTACTTTAGTGACTGTTGGTATATTAAGATAATTTATGGCACTGTCACCAAGTAACAGAAAGTGACAACCTTATTACCTACGATAGCATCAACACATTTCAATTATCATTATAATCTAATTATCGACTATCATGCGTTTATCGAGAGGTATAGCACACATGTTTCACTGAGAATATCTTCATGAAACATGTAACCTATTGCAGCAAATAAACCTCTATTAACCCATTAATAAAAGCCGAAACACATAACAGATTCAACTAAAATATGATATTCGATTGGGCAGATGAATTCATCAGAAAACTATCAAATAACGTAATCAATTAATCGGACAGGCAATCGACTGCTTTGATGAGGTTTCATTTGCTACATCGGACTGACTCTTTGATCCGCACATTTTGATCGCTAAATTTTGATCCTTGAACTCATGAATCTAGTGAATATAAAGGCATTCAATTTAATTTTTATTAGGAATAAATAGTAGAAAGAATTTTAAATAAAAATAAATAAAAGTAAATTCTCGCTGAATTTAGATTGTATTGCTAATTTTTTTTTTATTAATAATCGTTATATGTATGTGAGAAGAAGCAAATTACGTATCTCGTTAATTTTCTTCTACTAATTGTTTTATTTCACGTTTCGTGATTGATAGTAAACTCAAAGGAAATTGTTATATAAGCAATATTTAGGTAGCGTAATTAATAATCATAGCCTGGAGTGTCATTTATTTTCATGTTGTAGCTGTGTCGTTAGTTACTAAAGTTAAACCATTAACGACAACCGCGATGAGAAATGGAGGCCAATAGTAAATGGAGGCCAATAGTGAGTGGAGGCCAATAGTAAATGGAGGCCAATAGTAAATGGAGGCCAATAGTAAATGGAGGCCAATAGTGAGTGGAGACCAATAGTGAGTGGAGGCCAATAGTGAGTGGAGACCAATAGTGAGTGGAGGCCAATAGTGAGTGGAGACCAATAGTGAGTGGAGGCCAATAGTAAATGGAGGCCAATAGTGAGTGGAGACCAATAGTGAGTGGAGACCAATAGTGAGTGGAGGCCAATAGTAAATGGAGGCCAATAGTGAGTGGAGACCAATAGTGAGTGGAGGCCAATAGTAAGTGGAGGCCAATAGAAAATGGAGGCCAATAGTGAGTGGAGACCAATAGTGAGTGGAGGCCAATAGTGAGTGGAGACCAATAGTGAGTGGAGACCAATAGTGAGTGGAGGCCAATAGTAAATGGAGGCCAATAGTGAGTGGAGACCAATAGTGAGTGGAGGCCAATAGTAAGTGGAGGCCAATAGAAAATGGAGGCCAATAGTGAGTGGAGACCAATAGTGAGTGGAGGCCAATAGTGAGTGGAGACCAATACTGAGTAGAGACCAATAGTGAGTAGAGGCCAATAGTGAGTGGAGGCCAATAGTAAATGGAGGCCAATAGTGAGTAGAGGCCAATAGTGAGTGGAGACCAATACTGAGTAGAGGCCAATAGTGAGTGGAGGCCAATAGTGAGTGGAGGCCAATAGTGAGTGGAGGCCAATAGTGAGTGGAGACCACTAGTGAGTAATAGGAGGCAATGGTGAGTAATAGGAGGCAATAGTGAGTAATAGGAGGCCAATAGTGAGTAATAGGATGCCAATAGTGAGTAATAGGAGACAATAGTGAGTAATAGGAGGCCAATAGTGAGTAATAGGAGACCAATAGTGAGTAATAGGAGGCAAATAGTGAGTAATAAGAGGCCAATAGTGAGTAATAGGAGGCCAATAGTGAGTAATAGGAGGCCAATAGTGAGTAATAGGAGGCCAATAGTGAGTAATAGGAGGCCAATAGTCATCTGCATCACTATATGTCAAATCAATTCTCAAAATCTACTCCAATTAGAGTAAAATTTTTCAAATGTGAGCCACCGACAGACGTACCATCGAGTAATAGTTTATGACTCTACTATCGATATCGGAAAACTATTATTTGGGATTACCTTCTCAGAGCAAACTATTATTTGTGTTGAAGTCAAAAATATTCACAATAATACTTTGCATGCGATTTTCTTTTGCTGCAAACGAAAATATTTCTAAAATAATATTCCGACAGAATAAATGATTTAACTATGAACGCAATTCTAGTTTGTACTTTTTAACAGTGACTATATTGAGCTAATCTAAAGGTGCAGGGTTGAACACCAATTATTGGTGGGTTTTCCATGTAATTACCATGCTTTATAAGTGACATGGAACTATTAATTAAATATGTAAGTGAACCAACACAATTACTAAATGGTATTCATAAACAACTTATAGATATGCTATTCATATTACATCAGTAGCTAATATTAACATTTTGTAAGTACAAAGTCGTTGAAAGAACTGGATGCCTTCAAACTGTCTTATCAGCACCCACTGTACACGAGCAAACGAAGCACGCGATAGCTGTTCGTCACGCACGAGCAGTGGCAACTCTTGCCGGGAAAAACGAACTGGAATTTCCAGACTGTGGTAATGGCGAATGGGATCACTAATCACTGTGATAACTACTAACCACAGGCAGTACGAGAAACGGAAAACTAACAGACACCTCAAACGAGGGTAATTGTAAATATCACAGAAATGTAATGTGGTTAAACTGTGTTTAATAAAACATTTTTATATCACCTCAACTTGTACTTTATTAGTGTGGTTGATTAACAAACGGTGATTGTAAGCAAATGTATAAATCTTTAATTAATTTATCTATAATGGTGATGATTTAATAATGTTATGGTTTTAACTATCAACCACTGGGCACGTGGTACAACATAGATACCACGCGTTGTTACTATCTCGTTGTTTCCTTAGTTATTTATCATTTCCTGTGGAATTTCTCACACCTAAAATATTTCAGTTACTTTGTGATATTTAAAAACTAGTGACTAATATTATTATCTGTTATAATAATAACTATAATAAAATAGATATTATTATTAGCTAATAACGATTTACATGTAATGAAATAGAGATACCCAATTGGTTTTTCTTATTACTGGGAAAATTATTAAAAGGAAAATTATTCACTATTTTAATATCATCAGAAGTTGGAAATAAGTACCAAGTGTTACTGCAATATTCTATAAATTTAATAGAAAAGATATTTCCTTGTGTTTTGGAAAGGGAAAAACATAAATTGTACCTAAACACTTTCGTCAAAGATTAGAGAGAGATAAGTAGAAGGCGTAGGTACAGTCACTCACAATATTGTCTTGACACATATCCTCTAATTAAGGGAGACCGGAAAAATACCCACAGGAAAAATGCAGTAATATTTGAGTTTTACCTTTATTGTGTGTTTTTATTCATTTGGACTTTTTCCTTTGCGGGACATTTTACCTTGTGGACAGTTTACCTTGTGGCTTTTTCATGTGGGCCCTTTTCCAGTGCTGTGGGCATCTTTAAGGAAACCCCTCTAAGTAACAACAGGCACTCACAGTCGTTAGTAGTCACTTGCAGTCACTCGCAGTCGTTGGCAGTCACTCGCAGTTGTCAGCAGTCACTCTCAGTCACTGACAGTCATGACCAAGTAACGTGTCATAGCTATGTTGCGTCAAAGTTACTCATACTTTTACCTGGCCTTTTTGATGACGTCACAGATGGGACTGATAGGTGATTATTTATGAGTAAGAAATAATGTTAACAAACGTTAAATGTAATCATTGTCAAATATGCTAAATGAGAATATTTATGAGTAAAAAATAAAATAAACTTACGTTAAATGCAATCATTGTCAAATATGTTAAATGAGTATATTTATGAGTAAGAAATAAAATAAACTTACGTTAAATGCAATCATTGTCAAATATGTTAAATGAGAATATTTATGAGTAAAAAATAAAATAAACTTACGTTAAATGCAATCATTGTCAAATATGTTAAATGAGAATATTTATGAGTAAGAAATAAAATAAACTTACGTTAAATATAATTATTGTCAAATATGTTAAATGAGAATATTTATGAGTAAGAAATAAAATAAACTTATGTTAAATGCAATCATTGTCAAATATGTTAAATGAGAATTTTTATGGGTAAGAAATAAAATAAACTTACGTTAAATATAATTATTGTCAAATATGTTAAATGAGAATATTTATGAGTAAGAAATAAAATAAACTTACGTTAAATGCAATCATTGTCAAATATGTTAAATGAGAATATTTATGAGTAAGAAATAAAATGAACTTACGTTAAATACAATTATTGTTAAATATGCTAAATGAGAATATTTATGAGAAAAAGTACATCATTGACAATTAAAGCAATACCTGTAATAATATATTTGGGTGATTTATTTTTAACAGAGTTATGTAATATATGAGAGTGTATAATCAATAAGGACCAAATGGATACAGCCATTTATTTTTTCAAATAAAAACTCTAGTTAAATGTCATATGTTATTTAATGGTAAATATACTCAGGTAACTAGATATGAAAGTCAATCAATAGCCCTAATTATTTCAACAACATGACTTTAGAACTATTCCTTCCATTGATTAGTTATGCAGCATTTATTCTTTCTCTTGTTCTTCTTGTCTTTCTAAGAAAACTTTGTAAGAGGAACATTGTATGGAATTAGCTAATTAGATAACTTGTTTGAAATATTCACCAAAGATATGATATCTACAGCTTCAGCTGGATATAATAACCAAGCTATAGATACTAAAATAGATACTGTATCACCTGAAATATTTCTCTCAATCTAACCATATTCCAAATTACTTTACTTCACTAAATATACAATTATCAGCACCATTTACAGTTATTTAGTTAGGGTGCTATTTGGTACTATAACTAGACAACATTAAAAAGATATAAACATTAGTTAGGATTATCTGCATAGGAAATAAATTTGGCTACATTAATCTTAGAGTAGTTCTGATGCATGCACCATGTTAAAATCTATCATTTAAAAACGAGTTGCATGTGCATTGTGCATACAAACTATCATTTTAAAACATGTTATACATATGTATACATATATATCATCTTTAAACAGTCACTACCACAATCTCAACTCAAAATACCTTGAGTCTAGCCTTTCTAAACAGGATCTACCAAAACTAGCAAATACGATTCATTATGCAGATAGCGATGCTGTAGAGGCTAATAATTCTACGCTTTACGATATATCGTTGGAGACGATTGCTAGGTCGTGTATCGTGTGACTGAAGATAGTGAAATTGCAGACATGAATGGCTTTGCGCATTTTTTTTAAAGTTTCACAGAAAAATATTCAAATTAGATGCAAATTAGGGAATTTCTTTATATTAAAAACAAAATAAGAATAAATATATTCCCGTTTCTTTTTTCTAATATTCTTGTGTTTAATAGTTAGCATATTATTAATGACTAACTACTCGTTACCTGAGAGTAGTTTTAATAGCTATATATTAGTGTCAAAAGAGGCAGTGAGTGGTTAAGATGAAGCCATTCAGTATCAAAATCCCGTGTAGTTTTTATAGAGATCTTATCACCGTACTAACTAATATCGATAAATAAGGGGTAAAAACTTGAATACGGGGATCTTTACATCAATTAATGTCTTGTAAATAATTTGATATTTATAAAATACACAATTTTAATTTGAATAGAGGTACTGATTTGAATATATAATTATACTAAAGTATGCAAAGAGGATATAGACTAAAAATGTTAAAGTACAGCCTTCAGTTCATAGGGTTTATATATGTACATGATTGACATTGACACTACCGACATTGTTTTCAAGGACATTTATTCACTTCTGTTTATTCATGTTATTAAATTGCAATCTTTTATTTTGGTTTATATTTTACAATACTTATAATTTAAATTAGGGTGGTATTATTTAATGTAATAAACACATATTTAGAAGTATAAGTATATTTTACAGGACAATGTACCTGTGCTGGGTGGTAGGAGTTTGATTAAATTCTTCATCTTTGAATTAATTTTGTAATATAATAATATCCAATTAGATTATCCAATTCTTAGTCTTAGGCAATATTACCATGTATTTAAAGTGCTTAGCTATATTACCATGTATTTAAAGTGCTTAGCAATATTACCATGTATTTAAAGTGCTAAGCAATATTACCATGTATTTAAAGTGCTAAGCAATATTACCATGTATTTAAAGTGCTTAGCAATATTACCATGTATTTAAAGTGCTAAGCAATATTACAATGTATTTAAAGTGCTTAGCAATATTACAATGTATTTAAAGTGTCCATCAATATATTACCATGTATTTAAAGATGTAAATGTAATTAAATAACTAAGTATGTTGCACTGCAAAGAGTCACATAAAAAGAGTATGGAATAAATCAAGAGATTGTGAAAAGAGACTAAGAGTAATAAGAGGCTGGCTACTCTTAGAAAGATTTATACCTCGGTAATCAATCCGATGAAAAACTAGTCTGTAAACTCTTAGTGAACAGCCTCCACCAAGCTACTCTTGACTAAACAAGAGAGGTACCACTCTTAACTACACGAAATACAAGAGAGAGAGAGAGAGGTAGAACTCTTAACAGTCACACTGTATCACCTGTGTGAGAGGCACTACCTCTATCACCTGTATATCACTAACTGTATCCTCTAGACATTTTCCTGTGCTCAAAGACTAAAGGCATGCATTTCTTTCTCTGTTTGGTTAAGCAGAGTAACAATGTGCTCCATGAACACAGACACGACTCTAGTCTGTCTGCTAACAATTACTAGTGGGGTAAAAAAACTATAGGCTGTTTGGGGTAACCATGTGATGCCCACGTGGAGGGTAACCACTGTGGTAAAGTGGAGGTAAATGCTAGCGGAGGCTGACTACTGAGGTAAAGTGGTGGTAAATATTATTAGATAGTATTGTTTGAGCCTATAGTTATACGTACAATTTCAAAATGTGATTTAGTTACATGGTAAATAACCCTGTCAGTTGAAAAATCCCCAAAGATATTTTATCGTGATGCAATCGTTTGATTTTCCAGTTGTATGTTTTTATCGCTTCTTACCTCGCAGTATCGCTCTCTATAATAACTCGCCTGGACGACACAAAAAACAATTGGTACAAGAATGACTCAGCAGTCTTTGAATGGAATATCAGACGGGGAAAAAGGCATTCTTTCCTGTCAGGAAAAAAGCCAATGACTTCATATAGTAACAGGACAGAAGTAACACTGATACACTTTCAATAGTGTGTCAGTATACGTTAAAAACTTTAGGAGACTATTTCAATAAAGAATAGTAATGCATCGTAAAAAAAAGAGTTACGGAGACAGTTAAGGGAAAATTGGCGGGTGTGAGAGGGAAATTTCCCGTCTCCTAATACAAATTCTGTTACAATAAACCCGACCACTAAAAAAGATTACGGGAATATTTGGAATTAGGGAAAATCACTGAGAGAAGAGTTTCTCATGGAGCATTGGTGTAATTAATTTAAAAGTTAGGGCTGTGTGCAGGGCTGGCCTTTATTTTATCAAATTGTTTGCACATATGCTGTATCTGCATGACGAGGCATTTTTAGCAATGCTTATCTGTGGACAAGATTCAGTCAGTGTGTGTGTTACACCTCACTGGAATCAACTAACTAAATGAAAATGAAAGTAATGAATAGAAAACACGAACAACTTGACTATAGTTCACAATAATCATAAATATGAATATTAGAAATGAATTAAAAAGTGGAAGTTTGTTTTACTTTATATTCATAACGTTAAAGACATTATACTAAAATTGTAATACATCATTCTGATGTATTACAATTTGTAACAAGTTTGCATTCAATCCTGAAGGTCATCTATACAGATCATTGAAATAAATTTAAGGAATAAAAATAAATAAATAGAAATGAAATAATTACCAAAGTCAATTGAATCATAGAACATTACTTACACAAGATATCACTTCACAATGTTATACTAATTACAATATCTACTCGGCGTAAATTCACATAGAATGTTTATCACTAATAAATTAAGCCCAAATTCCCCCTACCCCTTCTCCCCCCCCCCATAATCTGCTTCAATTTCCGGACCGATACCTCCCCCTTCCCCCTCTAACACCAGGAACCAACATGGAAATCCCAGCGACGTGAAATTGGAGTCAGGAGCTACAACTGATGATGAATTACAGGCTATTGGCACTATTAAATCAGTCATAATTTGCACAACTCTCGGAAAAACCGATAGAGCATCTACAGGCCACGGCAACATTCTGGTGCGGGACTTATTAATGAATGGGGCAACACTGGGGCAAATAGTGGAGAAAGGGGCAACACTGGGGCAAATAGTGGAGAAAGGGCAACACTGGGGCAAATAGTGGAGAAAGGGGCAACACTGGGGCAAATAGTGGAGAAAGGGCAACACTGGGGCAAATAGTGGAGAAAGGGCAACACTGGGGCAAATAGTGGAGAAAGGGCAACACTGGGGCAAATAGTGGAGAAAGGGGCAACACTGGGGCAAATAGTGGAGAAAGGGGCAACACTGGGGCAAATAGTGGAGAAAGGGGCAACACTGGGGCAAATAGTGCAGAAAGGGGGCAACACTGGGGCAAATAGTGCAGAAAGGTGGCAACACTGGGGCAAATAGTGCAGAAAGGGGGCAACACTGGGACAAATAGTTGAGAAGGGGGCAATGTGGGGACATTAATAGATGGGAAGGGGGTAATATGGGGGCATTAATAGTTGGGAAGGGGGTAATATGGGGGCATTAATAGTTGGGAAGGGGGTAATATGGGGGCATTAATAGTTGGGAAGGGGGTAATATGGGGGCATTAATAGTTGGGAAGGGGGTAATATGGGGGCATTAATAGATGTAGGAGTTAATTGAAATGAAAGGAGTTAAGAGGTGCTCTAAAGTACAGAACTATACAATTTTAAACGTATGAAATAATAATAAATACGTCACTGTAAGGAAAATATTAAAATAAGATTAAAGAATGAACAGGAATTACATTATAATAATAAGTGTAAATAAATTTAAAAGCAGTACTTAATTCCTAATAGATATTCAGTATGTACTTCATACCAGTAAAGGTAAAAGCATTTAGGTACTGCAATATATTGCGCCATCACCCAGTTTGGGATGTGTCTATCAAAATGATGTACAGCAACTGTCGATAGAGATGTTCAGATTTTCTATTATAATGTTACGAAGAAAAGTATTGATAAAAAAATATTCATTGAGTAAAGAAAAAAAATTAGGGTAAGTTACGAATTATTGGTCAGTTTCAAATATTCGGCCATATAAGAAAAAAAGATATAATAATAATAATTTAATTTACATTTCGATTGGTATCCATGATGCATGCAATAATCATGGACACCAATTAAAATAACAATTAAATAATAATTACACAATTTTTTTCTATATTACCGAAGATGTGAAACTGACCAATAATTCGTAACTTACCCTAAATTTTTTTTTGTAATTAACATAAGGAGAATTTAACGTTTGACTCAAAATCTAAGATTTTGAGATTTAATTTAACAGTATAAATGAAAATGGCAGTCCAATTTACAACAGTTCTGGGTGCTAGGAACATCCCTTGCTGCCATATCCTATATTCTTCCTACCACAACACAGAAAATCCTTAGGGACTCAATAATCCTGTCTGCAGTTCAGCAAAATGATGTCAAAAGGACAATGTATCGAAAATGAGTCTGAGGTACATAATAATTCATGATTATATTATAAATTAATGACTTTGGTCAAGCCGAATGATACCATTTAAAGATTTTATATTAAACTCATTAGTTAGTTAGTTAGTTGACAGGAACAGTATTCTAGATCTGGGTCAGAATGTTCATAATCTAACAAATGTCACTAACTAACATGTATCATAAACTAAGTATTCAAGTTTTTCCGTACATTAGGGTTGAAAATGTGTTTAGCTGAGCAAACACCAGTGAAATACCACCTAAACAATCACATTTTAGATACTTTAAATTATTTAGTATTGTACAAAAGAACATGTAGACATGTTGTGAATAACAAAACACTAGCGCCTTATGTAGCAAAATTAGTTTAATGCATTATTTAGTTGTATATGAGGAAAAAGTGTCATGAAGGTACAATATTTATAAGACACAATGTACATAAATTAAATATTTCTTTTAATAATATTATATTCAGTTTGAAAAATCTAATATCCTCAATTATAATCACAGCATTTGGTTATTAAATCAACTTTCATTCAGTAAATTATATCATCAAAACACACAACTTGATGACAATAATGAAAATATTTCATAATGTTGATGGTACTGAAAATTAATAAATAGGATAATTATTATATCATAAGTAATATAATGTGACTATTTTTCTCATTTTGAGTACGTTGTTTAATTAGGTTGTTTTAGTGCTTTAAATATTAGAGAGATGTTTTTAGTTGTTTACTCACACTGGCTTTAGTGGGTATGGATGTCAACCCCAACCCATGCATGATCTTCTGGGTCACTTCGCTGTGGTTTGCAGACCATTCCTGGTGGATATCCTCCCCATGGTGGATAATCTCACCCTCACCAGCGGACGGGGCGGACCTTGCACTAGTTGTCGGCAAACATAAATAGAGCACTATAACCAAAACTACCATCACACTATTACTCACGCCTATATTTCTACTATAACCAACTAAACTAGAGTGTGCGGTATGACTTCGCCTGTGTTTGGCTATTTTTGTTCTGTTATATAGTTTGGTGTCTTGAGAGAGACTCTCCCGTGATATTTTACACTCCATGGTAGATGAAGCACGTAACATAAATAGAGTACCAGGTCTTTTTTCCTCATAAATATCATACATTTCAAAAACTGTATATCCAGAATAGATGTCTTCAAAATCACCGATCACAATATTTTCTCGTTAGGCCACAAAGTAGGTTTTACATGTCACCACGTGCAGCTAGGCATTCGTCATCTCTGACTGACTGAGCTTCTAACCTCTCACAACCTCACTCTGCCAAACTTGCACCACCAATGAGTTCAATAGCTAGCCAACGTCTGCTCTTATAAGCTCCTCTAGTTACCACATGTACACACGCACACCGAGGGCACCTAACCTCTCAAATAAACACACATGGATGAGTAAACTTTCTTACTACGGGACATCTAAAGGGCTGTACACACGTAGGGGTTTTTAAGTCTTTCCACCAGACTTTTTGCTAAGCTCCTCCTTCTTTTTCCACTAGAATATAAGAAAAAGGGATATAATAATTATTTATTTTAATTGGTATCCATGATACCTGCAGGTATCATGGATACCAACTAAAATTGGACAGGAGAATTTAACCTTGGCGTGGAACTCTACAAACGGTTAGGTTAGTGAAATAAGTAGATTAAAATTTAGTATCAAAATTAGAATTTTAGTCAATGTGCTAAGCTTGATGGTTAAAACTAAGTTGAAACTGCAATGTACATAGGGTTAAAAATTGATACATTTAATTGTTATTTCGTCAAATGTTTGAATTAATTTTCACGGGAAGAAATATTCAATACAATTTGCAAACAGATTCCATTTCACTATGATAAACTAACTATTTTCGTTTATAAGTCATAGTTTATATTTTATTACAATATGAAATATATAAGTTTGCTAGATTTCATAATAGTATTCATGCCACTTCTTTTTGTGACGAAAATGATTCAGAAAATTCAGATGAATAGATGTTTCAATAACCGTGTGAAAGACTCGTTAATGTCATAAGTGGTCGTAACCATTTGCATGCAACTTATAAATCAATTGACAAACAATTATCCAACGCATGAAACAAAGTTACACTTTGAATGAGTAAATTTAGAGAGAAAATGTATGAAATGCTATTAACCAGGTAACTATAAATTTTGTGCAACATTGCCGCAAGAAACATTCTCAATATTTTAACAATGTTGGGACGATGCTGCACCGATAAACATTGCTATTTAAATAACAGTCACCTATTCTATACCGATATAACTACTCTCTAGTAATTTTCCATTGCTTTGTACTGTATCACTTTAATATAACTTCTCTTTCTGCAATTTCATCATCTTTCAGCTCCAATCAAAGCGTCATTATGTTTGTCTACTAAATAATTCTTTAGAGACTAGATTTCGTCACGAAGCCCTCATCCTATTGGACCGCATTCGAACATGTGAGCAATTCGCCATCAAAAATTTAACGATCCGTCATCTATACGATGTGGTGAAATCTTCGGACATTATTTCACGAGGGGATTTAAGAGTAAGGGTCTTCTCGAATGGAAGTGCACGACCGAACGAAAAAGATACACCAAAATGTAATTCTCATTTGCAATGGATGTGTTAAATTCAATCAATGTAAGTTATATACCAAACAATAGCATTCTTAATATACTATCAGCTTGGAAACAGTTGATGAAGAAACATGTAGGTTCTATTGAACTGTTCGTCCTATTAAACTGTTGGTCCCATCAAACTGTTGGTTCTATCAAACTGTTCGTTCCATTAAACTGTTGGTCCTATCAAACTGTTGATCCTATCAAACTGTTGGTCCTATCAAACCGTTGGTCCTATCAAACTGTTGGTCCTATCAAACTGTTGGTCCTATCAAATTCTTAGTCCTATCAAACTGTTGGTCCTATCAAACTGTTGGTCCTATCAAACTGTTGGTCCTATCAAATTCTTAGTCCTATCAAACTGTTGGTCCTATCAAACTGTTGGTTCTATCATACTGTTGGTCCTATCAAACTGTTGGTTCTATCAAACTGTTAGTCCTATCAAACTGTTGGTCCTATCAAACTGTTGGTCCTACCAAACTGTTGGTCCTATCAAACTGTTGGTCCTATCAAACTGTTGGTCCTATCAAACTGTTGGTCCTATCAAACTGTTGGTCTTATCAAATTGTTGGTCCTACCAAACTGTTGGTCCTATCAAACTGTTGGTCCTATCAAACTGTTGGTCTTATCAAACTGTTGGTTCTATCAAACTGTTGGTCCTACCAAACTGTTGGTTCTATCAAACTGTTGGTCCTATCAAACTGTTGGTCCTATCAAACTGTTGGTCCTATCAAACCGTTGGTCCTATCAAACTGTTGGTCCTATCAAAATGTTGTTCCCATCAAACTGTTGGTCCTATCAAACTGTTGGTCCTATCAAACTGTTGGTCCTATCAAACTGTTGGTCCTATCAAATTGTTGGTCCTATCAAACTGTTGGTCCTATCAATCTGTTGGTCCTATCAAACTGTTGGTCCTATCAAATTGTTGGTCCTATCAAACTGTTGGTCCTATCAAACTGTTGGTCCTATCAATCTGTTGGTCCTATAAAACTGTTGGTCCTATCAAACTGTTGGTTCTATCAAAGTGTTGGTCCTATCAAACTGTTGGTTCTATCAAACTGTTGGTCCTATCAAACTGTTGGTCCTATCAAACTGTTGGTCCTATCAAACTGTTGGTCCTATCAAATTGTTGGTCCTATCAAACTATTGGTCCTATCAAACTGTTGGTCCTATCAAACTGTTGGTCCTATCAAACTGTTGGTCCTATCAAACTGTTGGTCCTATCAAACTGTTGGTCCTATCAAACTGTTGATCCTATCAAACTGTTGGTCCTATCAAACTGTTGGTCCTATCAAACTGTTGGTCCTATCAAACTGTTGGATCTAATAAAGTTTAAACTGTTTGTCGTACACAACAGTCGACTCCATGAAACTATTTTTCTATTATCTACTGATTTTAATGTACCCACTGTACAAATTACTTTGTCAAAAATTGACATTTAAAATAATTATCCTTTGTCTTTTCTAATTATTTTTCGGTCAATTTTCATCATAAACAATAAAGTATGATAATACTCATATTAAAATAATAAATAAGTAAATAACTATAGTTATTGATTAATAATAAATAAAACTTTATTCGAAAAAAAATATTCATAGTTACAGATATTTAAAAAAAGAGAGAAGATAAAAGTACTACATATGAAATATATATAAATAAGTACTACAGATAAAATATATAAATGAAAGTAGTACAGATAAAATATCTAAATAAAAGTAGTAGAGATAAAATACCCAAATATAAGTACTACATGTACAATGTATTATCATGGTACTGTACAGGTAATTACCCTACCAAAACAATAGCAGACTTCAGTGCAATTAAATCGCGGCTCACGTGAGTTTCCTTTAGCGTAAAAGTTTCTACCTTCGTAACATCGAATGTTCATCAGCGAATGTCTGCACAAGTTCCCCAATTGCTCACAACTCTGGCCCCAAATAACGGTTTTCGACCAGAGTCTCGAACTGAGTGGCCGAAGCCGTGAACTTGAAACATGGCAGAGGAATTGCAGTCTGTTTCTCTTAATTATAATCCATATAGCATTCTTAGCACAACTGAGGGGTTACTCAATGAATTATGAAAAAAAAAATCACAATGAAATAAATTAAAGTACTTAATTATGACAGACATCGCGAAGAAACTTTAAACTATAAAAATAAATCTGAACAAAATCTAAGTAATTTGAACAAACTGAGACTATTCTTCATTTTCTTTGTAACTCTATCACTCTATTCTTTTATACATTTAATTAGGCAACAACATATCTATAATTCACTCGTTTAAATCCAGTAGAATCTCTTCCTACGATTTTGTGCATCGTTTGAACACCGATAGTGCGCCGATGAAGAGAGACTGACTCTAAATCGTTTAAATCTATTGAATTATCTTCATTAATAATTAATTAATTCCAATGAAATGAAGCTATAAGCACGAGGATGCCATAGACTGGAAATATAGAAATTTAAAGGCTCACAATGGTAAATAACTATCATTATTTACTGCTATTTTTATAATTAGTTAAATGAATTAATAAGCAATATACTAATATTGAAATATACTATTAGTAAATTAAGTTGACTGGTCTGTTTGAAATATGTGTTATGTCCATATGCAAGCATCTCAATCACAGTTACCGTATTCGTATTGTGACATTGCTGAGAGATTCTTCTTCTCACTAGGTGGCGCTGACTCACTATTTATAATACAATCTTGTGAATTTACTATTGGAGGTTATATTGAAAGAGGTACCTACTGATAATTAAAAAAACAATTACCTTAATTTATTTGAAAACCATGATTGCTTTAAAATAATATTTCAAGTTTCTATTTACCAGTTTGTTGACTAGGCTCATACTAGGTTGAAATTATTGTTCCTTATATGTAACGTACAAAAATTTGACTCAGATTATATTGTGAGTATTCAAAAAGATTATAATAAAATGAACATTTATATAACATTCCTTGGACTGAAGACTGAGTGGAATTTTGATTAATAGAAGAATTGATCTAAATATTGTCAACATCAATAATTTAACCTAAAATGGTCGTTAATTGTTTAAATATTATTTTATATTGTTTCCTATGATATTTACCGCAGTACTTTTATATAGAAAAGTTACCTGAAAAATAAAGTCTAGAGATTATTATACAGTAGTCTAGGTAAAGTCAATTTAGAATTTCCTTGTCAATATATTGAAGATGAGGCTAGGCGTGATGTTATTACCACCGTAAATACTCTAATTTGTGCTCTGGGTGAAATATCCACGGTAATTGGGTGCCACTTGCTGTTACATTGCATGTGTCTCTGCATGCTCACCCTGTAAGTGCATCTGCTGCATGTGTCTCTGCATGCTCACCCTGTAAGTGCATCTACTGCATGTGTCTCTGCATGCTCACCCTGTAAGTATATCAGCTGCATGTGTCTCTGCATGCTTACCGTGTAAGTATATCTGCTGCATGTGTCTCTGCATGCTCACCCTGTAAGTGCATAGTTATGGTATGTGCAGAGGAAGGAAGTGAGGGGTGTGCCATGCTTACATCCCTGCATGCCCAATCTAAGCCAAGCCAACCACAGGTGTAACTAACCAGTTAGAACCTGCATAAGGAGTGAATATACCTGTGCACACCGCAATTAATTAAGATGTACTATTAACTACAAAAATACAATAACTTGTTCTATTAAAATATGAATAATATCTTTAATTAGAAATTACTATATAACCTGTTAAATGTTTCTACATTTTATTCTATAATTCATGGCATTAGAATAGTGAAACTGTTCGTTTATGAGTTAGGTGTGTGGCACCAAATGGTGTCCCTATAAGGACATGATAGAGAAGGATGTTGATGTCATTAGGCTAAATACCCAAACAGTTAGGCACTCTACTACCAACAAAATCAAATACCATTGCTATGTCCATACTATCATACCATATTTTAGAGTAACAGTGTTAGTTTTTGACTTTGACTGGTAGTAGGTACTAATAGGGCAGATAGTACTGTTTGTACTATTGTGTCAGACTGTACACTTCATCTAATTATTAGCGGAGGCGGAATAAATGGCTAAGCAGAGGAAATAATAATAAATAAGGGATAAGCTAGGATGCTGTATCTTCTATTTGGTTACTTAACTCACGTGCTGTCCTTAACTAATGTGAAAATCGTGGTGAAGAGATCTTAGAGATATTTGCAGAGTGAGAACATCCACTGAGTAGCACTGCAAAGAAATACGGCATGTGTGACACTTGAATTCTAAGGGAAGTCGGATATTGATTACCATATTAATTTAATATTTAAAATAGGGGAGATGGTATGAGAGACTGGAGAGATGGTTTGAGAGACTGGAGAGATGGTTTGAGAGACTGGAGAGATGGTTTGAGAGACTGGAGAGATGGTTTGAGAGACTGGAGAGATGGTATGAAGTGTAAAAGTATAGCATGTCACATATCCAAAAAATAAATGATGTCAAGTAGATGGAAATTAATACATCTATTAATAAAATTTTATATCTAAACACATATGAAATGTATCTCTTTTTCCATGAGGCAAGAGTATCATTCCATTTTTTATTAGTAAATGCAAATGTACAGCAGGAATTGACTTGAATCGAGTAGGGTAAGTTACGAATTATCGGTCGGATTCACATCTTCGGTCATATGAGAAAAAATGATAATATAATAATTATTTTATTTTTATTTTATAGTTTTTTTTTTTAATATGTGGCTGCAGGATACAGGAACATAACGGGTATAGTAACTAGTAGACGACGCAAAAATATGACGTCACCAAAACAACACATTCCTTTTTTGTGACCGAGTGGCTCGTAATTCCTCGTATTTGCATGTTAATTTCGAGAAGATTGAAGTCATTTTATAAGGGTTTCGTGCAAAAGAAAAGCGGAAATGGCGATTGAACCTCAAAATTTGAATATATAGATTAATTCAGGTGTGTTTTTATTTTTCATTTCTCTTACTTATCTATAAAAAATAGGGTCTTGAACATATACTACCTAGGAGCTTAAACTAGTGCTAGTTAACTGCTAAATTGTAGTTCTTATGAATTACAATTAAGGAATACAATAATAAAAATACAATTTTACCAATGCCTAGTTAGGAATTGATAAGAAAAAAATTAAATTTAGAAGTGACTAAGTTTAAGTAGGTTCTCCCATGTTTCAAAGTGTGGTCAGAGTCGCCATTTCCAGTCACCCTGTGATCACGTCAAACTACATAGATTCGATCATCTGATTACCATACCCTATGTTAGTGTATCCTGTGTGGCTCCAACAAATTATGATAAGTCTTTACAGTTAAAGGAGTCGAAACATTTTATAGTGAATCTACAAGATTTTCCACGTCATAATATTTAAACATAAAAATATTACATCGTATATTTACATCTCATAAGATGAACACATGACAGTGAAAATCCATTCTAAAAATCAATTGATATATCATTACATGTTTTATATACAGTATGCAGTTCCTTAATTACGGACAACTGAACACTGAACAGTCCATAAATTTTAAATTCCATAAATAATGTACTAAGCGAAATAGAGAAGAATTTCATGTTATGAAGTTGAATACTTATATTCATACAAAAGCACTTAGTTTACGTTATATATGGTAAAAGAACACCTTATTTTCCATGAACCAATTAAATTAAATTCTAAAATTGAACAGATAAGTAAAATTGTAAATACGTAATTAAAATGTTTTTATTCCTTTTGACTTTGCTCATAGAAACAATTTTTGCATCATCTGTGATATCATTTCCTCCCAGGTAGCAATGATTCTCGGGCCAATGCTGTCCCGATGTTGTCCCAAAACTCCCACTATTGCTAATGTTGTCCCAATGTTGGCCCAAGAAACGTTGCTACATGGGAGCTACATTGTCGTCTTCAATAGCATTCTTTACCACGTTGAATACAAAGTGGTACACATTTGTACCACCATAAAATGACATTTGAAAGAAAACTGTACCTTCAAAAGTTGTTAAAATATACGAATTTAAAGTTGGGTACACTTTTTTGTGGATCACTCTGACAGTAAATGAAAATTTTATTTAAGAAAACGTTTAATAGTATAAATAACTATCATAAGATATATTATACATAAATACAATCTTCTTTTACTTGTTTTTAATCATAGAAATGACTAATACAATAAAGCGCTCTGGCTTCATTCAAAGAAAGTGTATCGGGAGAAGGCAAAGAATGTTCTGGTGCCAGAGTCGAAGGCTCCCTCAGGGCTTACCTCTCTCTATTAATAGCAAAACAATAAGATTATCGAGAGGAGAGACTCTTTGATGGCAAAGTCTGTCGATGTCTGCTATGGAATAAAACATTAGGCAAAACAAACCATTATAGCATTTATCCTCTGGCGAAACTGTTACTAAGACTAAATATGATTGAAATTATTCAACTAATATTTGTGTTATTATTGGGAGCGACTGCTTTATATGTATACATATTTAGGTACGTATTTGCCTTATGATTAGTTTAGAACTAGGCTTCATTTTAATTATTTGTTTCTAAAAGGGGTTCATCTATCAGTTTGAATAGTGGAACAATTAGGCTTTATGTACGTCACGGTTAGGTATTATAAAACAGAATTTGGTTTCAATTTCTTTCGAGATTACTCAATGAAAAATTATAGGCACAAGTCTTAGGAAACAACAAAAAGTTGATGTTTTAAAAGAAGTATATTAGTGAGTAATTAATAACGACTTTAGGGCGGAGAAAAGGATATTTGTTTATATTTCACTATTGGGTAAGTTAGGAAGAAGGACATGTTCCAATGATGATAGATGTTCACAAATTAGAGAATTGAAGAAAAGGGTAAAACAATCTAATAAAGTTGATGGAGATTTGGAAAGAAGTTAGTTCCAGATGAGACTTCTGACGAGTAAAGGGCCGTACACACGCAGGGTTTTTTAAGTTTTTCCACCAGACTTTTTGCTAAGCTCCTCCTACTTTTTCCACGAGAATATTAGAAAAAACGATATAATTATAATTTATTTTAGTTGGTATATATATAATAATTATATCGTTTTTTTCTTATATTCTCGTGGAAAAAGTAGGAGGAGCTTAGCAAAAAGTTTGGTGGACTTAAGAAAAAAAAAACCTGCGTGTGTACGGCCCTTAACAGTTAATAATAGATTGCTAAGATTGTTCTGTTGTTGCCTTTGTATCGGTGTTGTGATTAATATTTGTGATGATAATGTTCTTTGACAGCCTATAATGGAAAGCATTTAACCATTTAGGTATCGCTAATCCATGGGTAGCCTCCCCCTTTCATTACTATAGAAATTAGAACATATTTGATTATATGTATTTGTATTTAGTGAGTCGAGTTAACTTATGCGTGTAATAATTCTTACACTAGATCAATAGAATAATTAGTTTACAATTATTTGTTTCATTAGCCTCTAACGTTCAGAAGCCTTTTAAAATCATATAAAATGAATTTAAAACTTATTTTCCTATTAAAAAATTGGTTAATTTGATGAGTGAATAATTGACTTAGCTTCTATAATAGAAATAACAAAAACGGAAATAATAAATAAAAAAGGAAAGAAGTAGAGAGGAAAATAAATGATTTAAAAAATAAGTATATCTCCGACCATACAAGTTGATAATGTATTTTTATCATTTTTGCGTAGAGTTTACGGTAAAACTTGATTAACAATAATAATTGATTTAGTTATGACAGTTATAATGTTTTGATGAAAATACCATATAATAAGTAATGAGGATTTAAATGTCCGAAATGGTTATATATGACGATAAATAGACTATGCAATATATGTTTATCGTATTTGCATAGGTTCTGATGATTTCTCTATCGCCTCCTAACGATACCTGTGACAATTAGTGAACTATTTACCTGAAGGTTCATAAGTCTACCCCTACACACTTTAGTGAGTCATAACTACACACTTTAGTGAGTCATAGCTACACACTTTAGTGAGTCATAACTACACACTTTAGTGAGTCATAACTACACACTTTAGTGAGTCATAACTACACACTTTAGTGAGTCATAACTACACACTTTAGTGAGTCATAACTACACACTTTAGTGAGTCATAACTACACACTTTAGTGAGTCATAACTACACACATCGGCAAGGGAGTTGTTAATACCTTCTACTATATGACTATATAATAAACAGCATACTCAGTCTATATCACTATAGCGCACTATATTTTCAAACTATAGCACCACAATAATGTACTATAATTCTAGTTGGTAATTGAAACGCAGATTCGTTTTACAAATTTATAGTTAATGAAATAAAACTTCCAAATAATTTGTAACTTTCACATGTTATTCATCATTGTAATACATATGCAATATATTGTTTTTTTTTATTCGTACAGTTGGTATTCTTGTCATAGTTAATAAATATAACGTTTGCATAGTACTCTCTTAAAGTTTGACTATTTTGATGTTTTATTTTCTTATTACCATGTGAAATGATATTCTTTCTGTCAAAGCAACTTCTTATAGCAATAACAAAACTGTAAATTGATATAAACATACTAGGTACAAGAAAATATATAAAGTGATGTTATGATTTCTTCAGCATCAGAATGACTTTGTACATCCAATTTTAAGCTGAGTGAATAACATGTACATGCATGCACCTACGTAGCACTAATGAAAAATAAAAGAAAACTTATGAATTTGATGATATTTTCCATTTGCAAAATAAGAGACTTTGCTGAGTCTGGTTGCCATGGTGTTGTGAAAATGATATCATTAGATAGCTTATTTCCCTGTAATAAGCACGATAACATCGATCACAGACAGACAGGATGATCTAGCCTGATAACTTGCTAGGAATTAATTCTCAGTTACATTTGCTATGTAGTTTAATGCAGAGAGTGTTGCACAAGAAATATCAGAACTGCTTATTAAGCAATCTCATGATCTGGAGGTAAGTCTGGGAACGTGCAGGCAATTGATTTGCTAGGTTGTGAGGTGGTGTGGATTGTGCCAAATCCGTGGAAATACAGGCCATGGATTGTACCAAATCCGTGGAAATAAAGGCCCTGGATTGTACCAAATCCGTGGAAATGAAGGCCATGGATTGTGCCAAATCCGTGGAAATAAAGGCCATGGATTGTGCCAAATCCGTGGAAATACAGGCACTAGATAGTGCCAAATCTGTGGATATACAGGCACTAGATAGTGCCAAATCTGTGGATATACAGGCACTAGATAGTGCCAAATCTGTGGATATACAGGCACTAGATAGTGCCAAATCTGTGGATATACAGGCACTAGATAGTGCCAAATCTGTGGATATACAGGCACTAGATAGTGCCAAATCTGTGGATATACAGGCACTAGATAGTGCCAAATCTGTGGATATACAGGCACTAGATAGTGCCAAATCTGTGGATATACAGGCACTAGATAGTGCCAAATCTGTGGATATACAGGCACTAGATAGTGCCAAATCTGTGGATATAGTATCCCCAGAAGGTGACAAGGAGACTGAAGGTCTCGCATCCCGAAAATAATTAAATTTGCTCACTTCTAGGTCTTTTGGTTGATTGTCACAAGACTCCTCTAGCTTCTCAACCTTCACAGAAATTGGAGTCATGCGTTCATCTTTCTACCGATTGGATTCCAGAAGATTGGGGCTATTTATTATTACGCGGAATAATGAATATCTGTAATTTGAATATCATGGCCATGTAGTTAGGTATCTTATTCTGAAGTTAAGGTTTTAACGGACTATAGTACAGTTCAGTGGAATGGAGTGAACCTGTAAATTAAAGGGGATCGATAAATATTTTTTTTATTTTTCCAACTCATTATAATATAGATTCAACAGCTCTTCATATTTCGTATTGTATAGCAAAAAACTTTATCTAATTTTCGATGGAGTTCAAACGAAACTCCGACAAACCTGCCATTGAATTCGAATAAAATTCTTACGCATTTAATGAACCTTCAAACGATCACGCATTTTTACTCTCAATTAATTTAATGAGATTATGAACTAGTGTATTATCCGTTATGAATAATCAACTCTAAATATTTTTTTTGTTATTCAGATTTTTATCCGGATTTGATTATTCGAATTTTTCAAATTATTTGAATTTTTGTGTCATACGGATTTTTTTTTGAAAATAATTCGTAATTTTTATCAGATTTTGTTTTTCGTTATCCAGATTTGTTATTTCCTGTTATCCGGATTTCTGTAGTGTATTACCTGTCAAAAATGACGAACCTTATGATTTTTTAAATTTTCCAAATTAATATTTATTTTTCGAATACTTCTTGCATGCGAAATTCTGTTATTCGTATTTCTATTTCATTGACAATTATTTTGTTCATGAATTATATCGTATTTCAATTGTTAAATCGTGACAGTTTTCTTATCACCAACCAACAGGCAAATAAACAAACCCTCTGAATTAGTGTGTAGGGTGATAGAGAGCAGTTCTAGAACTACTATATTTCAAACTAAAATATTAGCAGAACATTCCGAAATTGTAGCTACAACATTCAGTGCATATATTTCATAAGTTTAATGGATGCAGGAAAGCTACCTTGTGTTCAATTTTGCTTAAAGATGTGAATTAGTTATCGTAAAGCAATTATCTGAAAAGAAGTTTAGTAAGAGGTCAAGATATAAGCTTAATTAATGAATAAATTTTGTTTGAAGTTACCAAACACAGTTAGCTAAAATAATTCAGATTCCAGTTAAATTCACTAAAAATAATATTTCCTATATTTGGAGTTTGGTTTTCAAATCCTCAAAACATTTCATTTTTCAGATTCAAACCGAAATCTTAGCAACAACTTGCACTGGAACAGGAAATAGTGGCCAGTAAAGGCTTTACTACGCCACCAGCTCTTCCCACACATAGCATCAACCACCTCCAGGAAAAAACTCCTTCCGCAGGGCCGTCACCCCGTCCACCGCTACACATCCTGTACCCCCAGGGGACCTGACCCATAGCTGCACATCTAGCTGGCCATGCCTTCTCCAAGAAATCGCAAGAGTTCCAGACATCCCTACTCCCAAAGCACAGCAACCCCCCAATCGTCTCCAGATGATACCTATCCCTGAAATCAAGCAAACGTCTGCCCCACACAGAACACAACCAGTCTCGCAAGAAAATCTAGTTGTAGTAAGTACCAACAAAAAAAGGGTTTCTAGGTATCAATAAGAAAATAAATATATTATAAAGAAATTATAAAGACAGCTAATTGAAAAGATCAATAGTTCTGATACTATTGGTAAAATATTCAGTAGCAATGCTAACTGACGTTCAGTGACCGCCAAATTATTGGTAAAAGCTTGTCTAAAATCTAAATGAGTTTACAAAGCAATCTCATCTCGTCAGAAGATTGGACGATAGCATCAAAAAATGTAATTAATTCATATCTTCTATATTTAATCTGAAAAACTGATAATAATTCTAAGCTTTTCAAATAACTATTCTAAAGACATTATCAAATGGTAAGAGTGGTGGTAACAATGGTAAGAGTGATGGTAACAATGGTAAGAGTGATGGTAACAATGGTAAGAGTGATGGTAACAATGGTAAGAGTGGTGGTAACAATGGTAAGAGTGATGGTAACAATGGTAAGAGTGATGGTAACAATGGTAAGAGTGATGGTAACAATGGTAAGAGTGATGGTAACAATGGTAAGAGTGGTGGTAACAATGGTAAGAGTGATGGTAACAATGGTAAGAGTGATGGTAACAATGGTAAGAGTGATGGTAACAATGGTAAGAGTGATGGTAACAATGGTAAGAGTGATGGTAACAATGGTAAGAGTGATGGTAACAATGGTAAGAGTGATGGTAATAATGGTAAGAGTGATGGTAACAATGGTAAGAGTGATGGTAACAATGGTAAGAGTGATGGTAACAATGGTAAGAGTGATGGTAACAATGGTAAGAGTGATGGTAACAATGGTAAGAGTGATGGTAACAATGGTAAGAGTGATGGTAACAATGGTAAGAGTGGTGGTAACAATGGTAAGAGTGATGGTAACAATGGTAAGAGTGATGGTAATAATGGTAAGAGTGATGGTAACAATGGTAAGAGTGATGGTAATAATGGTAAGAGTGATGGTAACAATGGTAATAGTGATGGTAACAATGGTAAGAGTGATGGTAACAATGGTAAGAGTGATGGTAATCTCAGTTGCCACTTAACTTAAATGGCTGTAATGTAGTTTGTTGTATCCGATAGTTTGTTATATTGCACACTTTATGATTGTTTAATGACTTGGAAGGGCGGATTGAGGTGCGGCACTCCCCCTTTACATCTAACTGATAACTTTTATTTATACTTCAGACAGTAGATTCCGAGAACGATTTTTCTGCTTCAATATCATGTTATATAAATGAAATACTGATGTTACGTATCATTTTACCACGGTTAATGATGTTATCCACTTTTAATAAATTTACTACACATTTTAGTATTCATAATTTTCACTTTTTCTACTATTGTTCTTCAATAAAATCATAATAAAACAAGACCGAATTTTCCGAGATCAAATTTTCTGAGGCCGAATTTTGCTAGAACTGACAAGAGACGAAGTGGTAAAAAATCTATGACAACCTAGCTCTATAATTGAACCTTTGTAGTTTTTGTTAACTTGTTTACATTGACTAAATATTGATATAGTTTAAAGTTAAGCGAAGTGATAGGAACTGTATAAGAACTCGATGCTGCCTCAAATTGGAAATGAGGAGTTATTTGTTTAATATATTAAATTAATATTAAATATCTCCATTTAGATTCTAATACCCCTAATGATTATGTTTGAATTTAAATGATTTATAAATGAACTTTAATAAGCATTCGAATTTTAAGGGTAATTAGAGTACTTCTCACAGATCTGTCGAAACATTCATGTATTTTGGAGACATTAGCCCCGGAACGACCAGCGGGCTTCAGAGGCCCGATCCGGTTTTATATATTGATGCGTAATTTAAAAAACTAATTGACTTAAGTAGTTAAAACTTTGTGACTTTCCTTGTCTATGACGTATTTATTCAGTGTATAATAATTATCAGTGAAAATAATGCAACAAAATGTGTTCTATTTTGTTCAACATTATTTTTGATAAAGGGGACGTCTGAAGTCCGGATGAACTACAATCGCTGTTGTGTCACACTAGAAACATCATGCACACATAGGAATATTAGCTTTTTTTTGCTGTAAATTACAATGTGACGCAACAGAGGTCCGGATTTACGCCAGGTACACACAGAGAAAAAAGTTTGCCTATATCAGTCATATTTATTTTTTGAATCAATTTATTACGCGAGTTGGTTGGACTATATTCATATTTTCGCGTTTGTTAAAACAACTATAACGTGATGTGTAATTAAACATTAGTTAATTAAATTCATTTTATGGATTGAATCAAGTTACTATGAGAGTTAAAAGTTACTTTTTAAGTACTTTTTTTCTAAACAACTATGACAGAGTGTATTGTAGTAACTCACACAGACTGTTAATCCAATGTATCTGGTGTACAAATTAACTTACTATGAGAGTTAGCGCTTCTTTTTTTAAGTTTAGGAGTGAGTCAAAACGACTATGTTGTTTTAACCAACGTCAATTACACTCATTTTAAGTAGTACCTGCAACTCACCACCTAGGTAGGGGCAAAATCAAACCATTCATATACATAAGTCAAAACAAATCAAATTTGATTTGATTCAACCAAATCCTTTCTCTGTGTGTAATAAAATATTATAAAACTAAATATGTTTCATTAGTAGATTTAATTTTGATTAGCCCTAGTAACCGCGCCATTCCTCACTAAATCTCTTATATGATCTTATCAAATTGACATTACGGTATTTTCTCTTCATAAAAAAATTATTCTTTCGAAGTTTAAACATTCATTGGCAAACACCAAAGAATAATTTTCCATTTGAAAATGGTTAACAAACAAAGATAACAAATATATATTTCTTATGTATAAATGTATGGGCGGGGCTTATCACTGTGTGAGGAGCTTAGCGAGGTGCGGAGTCGTAAAGAAACAGTAAGCCGCTATAAGGGTTACAGTTAACTGATTATAGCGAGACAGTCACCCTTATGTTCTTAACACACTCGTGCATCTCATGACTGGAGAGAGCTCTGATACACTCCTTATATATTTGAATAAATGCTCATAATCTGGGTATCTTATCTGTTATCACCTTCGTTTTGTTTAATCGTGAGTAATTATGTGAAAAAGTAGAAGTTATGAAAAGACAGCTTTCAAATCGGTTTAAATTTAAAATGATTTTTTCATGGGAACTTGTTCGCCCGCACCAGCGGCTAGGTTACTAGGGTTAAATAGGTCTTAAGCTACTTGAGTTAATATTCAAAAGTAAACAGTTATAATTGCTCTGGTACATTCCACTCAAGCACTCTGGTCATTCCAGGGTTAAATGTTCATTTTTCATTTATGAAATAGGTTGTCAATATTCTTAGCTCTACTCTACGAGTACTTTGCCCAGTCTTTCTATCAGCTCAATACGATTGACAAGCTTGATATCAAAGGACAGCTTACGCCACTGATTGGATCTGAGGGATTACTTCACTGTTCAAACACAGAAATCATGAACTCTCGATATCATGGAGTGACCTTCAACCTAGTCACTATCATGAACATTAGTCATGAACTGGAGAAAATGTTCAGTAGAAGCAATTTTGCTTACAGTCGACTAATAAAGTTTCTTTTTTGTATACTATATATACGTTTTGTATGTATATAGGATTCGAAATCTTTAATCGACAACCTCTAATTATTCGCAATGATTTTAAATAATCTTAACTCTTTATTAAATAATAATTCTTAAAATGCATGACCACAACATTATGGAATATCAAAATGGGGATAACAATAGAATCTCTTTCACAATAAAACAATGAGCTCTACTAACAAAGAAGGTGGCATTTACAGGCCAGTAAGATGTAGTACCATTAATATTTTAATGTAATTTACAAGTGATGTGGTGAAATTAGCTTATTTATTGAACAAGCATTTCTCCCTGTAAAATTTCCATTTTTCGTTTGGAACTTCTTACCCGATTTTATTAGGAAGATGAAAAATTTGTCCAAATTTATTTGAAAATATTTTTGATGTAACTTTCAAAAGCAATTATCAAAAAAGCAATTATAAAATAATTTTATCGATGTTCAATTATATAGACACTAATTTGATTTAAAAAAATTGTTTGAAGTACAGCTCTAAACAATAACATTATTTATATAATCAAATAATTGGAGTTCGAACTGTTGTACCCATTTTGTTATTTATTATCTAAAAAAATATTAAGGTGACTGAAAAAAATAAGTAAATAATTTCTATTTATTTTATTTTTAGAATGGTATCAGTGTCATTTTATTACCAATCATAGTAAATACATATGAAATGTGACCAATTTCACTGGAACACGATTCAAAATGAATGCTTGCTGTAACTTTTATTGTCTAAATTGAAAAAAAGCTAATCAACCAATCCTAGTCATAATATATGTAAAGAAGTTTAAATTTTTATACATTATATATAATTAAGGTACATACATATAATAAGTTTCAGAGGGAATAGAGAATATTGTGATCTTTAGAAATGCCTCTATAGGTCTTTTAAAATTTCTGAATCTTCATCGTGTACTGAATCTCAATATCTAGATTGAAATTTTCCATATTGGTGCCATTTTTCAATCAAGATAGAGTTGACCCTTTTCGTTTACTATTTCTCAATTGAGAGTTTTCATTTATCTGCCAAACACCCGCCGCTTGCATCTCACCCTCTCCTATTCATTCTCCCTCTAATATTTTGGAGAGGAGGCACAGAAGGGGCCTCAGATATGGGGAAGTCCTTTGATCGCTCCTCCCCTTTCACAGGACTCCGCTTAGATTGCCCATTGCTCTCCCAAAACATTACCTATTCTTTAAGGAACCTACACATTAGGTTAATATTCCATTCTTTGATTACCTTAAACTAATTACAGGTGTACAGTACCTTCTACTTAGTCTCGGATAGGTATTCAAATACGCTATTTAATGCTCTGCTGTAAGATTGTGTAGATAGGTCTGCAGGAGAGTGGCAATGCATCTTTAGGATCTGATGTGACGTATGTATGTTCAAACGTGACGTCACGAGACTGTGTAGTTAATAGTCCTAGAAATAGCCTTGAAAATAGCACCTGAAGCTGATACGTTCAGTGTGAATGATATAATATTAACTTCCATGTTAAGGGGGATATGATACAGGCTTAAATTTAACTTTAATTCACACTATTTAGTGAGCAATAGTCAGGATAATAATTATGTTATTTCTGTAAAAAGTAGGATGATTTGATTTCCCCTTGATAGAGATGTTGATTGGAGCCTTTATGGAGTACTCCAGTGATCATTCTGTTGAGTCAGGAGTCAGAAACTCGAACACATAAACAAACAAGAAAAACCGCCACCCGATGCAAGGAAGCGAAGGGAGTCTATAGAAAAATCACCACCGAACTTTGATGGAGAAAAAAGCGTTGGCAAAAGAGTTTGCTCGTCGGGCGATGGTTGTTAAAGCTTACGAGTATTTCTCCCCATGTTGTGTGGGTATGATCGAATTGGAGAGAAGGGAAAACAGATTTCAGTGATGGCTTTTCAGTGATGGCTTACTTCTAGCAAATTGAAGGTTATCTTCCATTTAAACAAATGCGATGTGAATGATGAATAATTTAATGTTAAATTCATTCACAGGTACAAAGTGATGAATATTTTTAAAACCTACTTGTAGAGATGAAGGAACTATAACAAAACAGAAAGTATATATTACCATTCAAACATGATATTCTATGTACGACAGATTTACTAATTTTATTTATGGTAACTTTGCTAGTTTGATATAAAGCCTAAGTCATATGTCATAAAATTCCGAAAAATCGGAACATTTTGTAAAGCAATAATTATACAAAATATAAACGATTTATTCAGTAGGTCAATGACATGGGAAGATATTTCTGGATCCAGTTTCCTTTTACATTTTTAACTTAACCACAAAGAATTTCAAACATTGATTAATCTACTTTAGTTTTCGATGTTACTACCAACATACTTTGGTAATCACTAGTTTGGTAATCACTACTTTGGTAATCACTAGTTTGGTAATCACAACTTTATAATCACTAGTTTGGTAATCACAACTTTATAATCACTAGTTTGGTAATCACAACTTTATAATCACTAGTTTGGTAATCACTAGTTTGGTAATCACAACTTTATAATCACTAGTTTGGTAATCACAACTTTATAATCACTAGTTTGGTAATCACTAGTTTGGTAATCACAACTTTATAATCACTAGTTTGGTAATCACAACTTTATAATCACTAGTTTGGTTATCACTACTTTTGTAATCACTAGTTTGGTAATCACTAGTTTGGTAATCACTACATTATAATCACTAGTTTGGTAATCAATATTTTGGTAATCACTACTTTATAATCACTAGTTTGGTAATCACAACTTTATAATCACTAGTTTGGTAATCACTACTTTGGTAATCACTAGTTTGGTAATCACTACTTTGATAATCACTAGTTTGGTAATCACTAGTTTGGTAATCACTACTTTATAATCACTAGTTTGGTAATCACAACTTTGGTAATCACTACTTTATAATAACTAGTTTGGTAATCACAACTTTATAATCACTAGTTTGGTAATCACTACTTTGGTAATCACTAGTTTGGTAATCACTAGTTTGGTAATCACTACTTTATAATCACTAGTTTGGTAATCACTAGTTTGGTAATCACTACTTTATAATCACTAGTTTGGTAATCACTACTTTATAATCACTAGTTTGGTAATCACAACTTTATAATCACTAGTTTGGTAATCAATATTTTGGTAATCACTACTTTATAATCACTAGTTTGGTTATCACTACTTTTGTAATCACTAGTTTGGTAATCACTAGTTTGGTAATCACTACATTATAATCACTAGTTTGGTAATCAATATTTTGGTAATCACTACTTTATAATCACTAGTTTGGTAATCACAACTTTATAATCACTAGTTTGGTAATCACTACTTTGGTAATCACTAGTTTGGTAATCACTACTTTGATAATCACTAGTTTGGTAATCACTAGTTTGGTAATCACTACTTTATAATCACTAGTTTGGTAATCACAACTTTGGTAATCACTACTTTATAATAACTAGTTTGGTAATCACAACTTTATAATCACTAGTTTGGTAATCACTACTTTGGTAATCACTAGTTTGGTAATCACTAGTTTGGTAATCACTACTTTATAATCACTAGTTTGGTAATCACTACTTTGGTAATCACTACTTTATAATCACTAGTTTGGTAATCACTAGTTTGGTAATCACTACTTTATAATCACTAGTTTGGTAATCACTACTTTATATTCACTAGTTTGGTAATCACTACTTTATAATCACTACTTTGGTAATCACTAGTTTATAATCACTAGTTTATAATCGCTAGTTTCATAATCACAATAGTGCGATTGTGTATGGAATATGATGAGATTCACTGCAATATTTGGCTTTTATTGGGTCAGAGATGTCACTTCAAGACCCGTACACCGAGTGATAGAGTTGGTGCTAGGAAGTACCTTCTTCTACTTCTCCTCTACAGAGTAATGACTATAGCTTTTGAAGACTAAGGATAAAATGTTAGAGAGATTATAAAGGATCTGATGGTTCCAATCTGTCACCTCCATCAAGTTTTTTCTTTATCTCGGGAGTTTATGATAAAAGATAACTCTAATTATATGACTTGCTGTCCATTTAACGAAAGAATTAAAAACTTCCAATTTGCAACTCTTTGGTAGACCAATCCTACTGAAATAATTATTATTGTATCATTTTCTTTTATATGACCGCCAATGTGAAACTGACCGATAATTAAGATCTTACCCTATAGATAATAATATATACAGAATACAGAGAGAATAATATACAAAGTATATAACAAAGCACTTCACCATCTTGAATGCAATATGGAGTTGAGAGACTGTGACAAGAGGAGTTGTGTACCAGCAAACTAATTGATAGATTAACATTTAAATTTATTGCCTCTCATTCGTTATCTCCCCTCTAGATAAATCTTAGGAAAGAAATAAATCTTGATAAATCCTTTCCCATTTGCCATACAGTTTATTTACACTATATTCACGTTATTACTAATACCATTATTGAATAACTGATTTTACTGCAAACTTTCTTTTTCATCATCATTTATCTACTCAGTAAACACAGTTTGTATATTCTCTCTTAGCACTCTTTACCCTCTTCTTTTTATCGTTGATTACTCTCTCTTACCACTCTTTGGTCTCATTTTCATTCGTTTTCTTTTCCTCTCTTCCATTGCCCTTGTTCTTTAGTTTATCTGCTTTTCTCTCTATTCTTCACCTCACATCTACCGCGACTCCATCTAATATACCTTTCCCCTCTCTTTACACCGCTCTTTCCCCCTCTCTTTACACCGTTTTTCACCGCTCTTTCCCCACCGCTCTTTCCCCACTGCTCTTTCCCCACCGCTCTTTCCCCACCGCTCTTTCCCCCTCAATTTCCCCTCTCGCAGCATCGATCCTCTCTTCCGATTTTAAAGTTGTGGGGACATCGTGTGCTACCCCCTTACGGCGCAGTGGGGGGGAGGGGGGTGAGGTGAAGATTAGATGGGCATGGGACACCCATCAACTGATGTGATAGACAGGGGTATGTGATACGATAGAATGTGATGTGATAGACAGGGAGTATGTGATACGATAGCATGTGATGTGATAGACATGGGTATGTGATACGATAGCATGTGATGTGATAGACAGGGGGTATGTGATACAATAGCATGTGATGTGATAGACAGGGGGTATGTGATACAATAGCATGTGATGTGATAGACAGGGACTATGTGATACGATAGCATGTGATGTGATAGACAGGGGGTATGTGATACAATAGCATGTGATGTGATAGACAGGAGGTATGTGATACGATAGCATGTGATGTGATAGACAGGAGGTATGTGATACAATAGCATGTGATGTGATAGACAGGAGGTATGTGATACGATTGCATGTGATGTGATAGACAGGGGGGTATGTGATACAATAGCATGCGATGTGATAGACAGGGGGTATGTGGTACGATAGCATGTGATGTGATAGACAGGAGGTATGTGGTACGATAGCATGTGATGTGATAGACAGGAGGTATGTGATACGATAGCATGTGATGTGATAGACAGGAGGTATGTGATACGATAGCATGTGATGTAATAGACAGGGGGTATGTGGTACGATAGCATGTGATGTGATAGACAGGAGGTATGTGATACGATAGCATGTGATGTGATAGACAGGAGGTATGTGATACGATAGCATGTGATGTGATAGACAGGGGGTATGTGATACGATAGCATGTGATGTGATAGACAGGGGGTATGTGATACGATAGCATGTGATGTGATAGACAGGAGGTATGTGATACGATAGCATGTGATGTGATAGACAGGGGGTAAGTGATACGATAGCATGTGATGTGATAGACAGGGGGTATGTGATACGATAGCATGTGATGTGATAGACAGGGGGTATGTGATACGATAGCATGTGATGTGATAGACAGGAGGTATGTGATACGATAGCATGTGATGTGATAGACAGGAGGTATGTGATACGATAGCATGTGATGTGATAGACAGGGGGTATGTGATACGATAGCATGTGTTGCTAAATGATAAGTTAACTCACAATGAAAGATGATAATAATTTTGCCTCTTCAAATGTAAACTACAGATTTCATTTCCTCTACACCACCAAACTACAGAGTGTATCATTGTAGTGTTCCACATTTATTTATTTAATAATTTCCTTAATTATTAGTTCGATTTACATTCGGTTGGTTTTAAAACAATCTCAAGACTTTGGGATTTTATTATTTAGGTTTATATTTCACTTGATATAGTTTATTATATTTCAGTTTGGCATTTGGAGGATTGAATTAAGACGGGTCGTGATTGAAACCATATGGGCACGGTATTATGCAACATTACCAAGTTACTACTGCAAATAGCTGATGGATTATATTGTTCAACTCATTCATATCCCTGAATTTAATATGATAAACTTAACTCTTGATGAATTCCCATAGAGAGATATCAGAAGATGTAGTATTGGGTGGGTGATCTTTGCAGACACTTTATGTTCATGTTGCACTCTGAAGCTCTGACAATCCACATGTTTGGAAAATTTTCTTGTCCAGTGAGGTGGTTTACCATCATGCATAAAGAAAAACTTCTGAATCTGGTATAATCGATAACCATGCCAAAAGTCAGTCTAGGGTAAATATCACCATTAACATTTGTGTCGATGGAAACGAGGCCGAAAGTTTCCACGATACCGTATCACCCACACAGTTATTCGAAGTAAATGAATTTTATTTTTGCTGTCCAGTGAGAATTAGTAGTGAACCAGTAACGACAACTGTGAGTGTTTACTCCACCGTGAATATGGAAATGAGCTTCATCTGAAAACATTAGGTGATGAAGAAAATCCTGTAAATGCAAAATCTTGTCTAACCTTTTTCCAAGAATTGCTATTCTTGCTGCATAGTCGTTTGTCTTAAGTGCTTCTTGGACAATTAATAGAAATATCGTATATACTAAGTACAATTCTAAAGTCTTCAGATTGTTTCAAACCAACTGAATTAAAATCTAACCGCTATTAAGGAAATTTTAAAGTTTAGAAAGTGGAACAGTACGATAATAGACCCTATAGTCACATAGTGTATAATAAGGCAAATAAAAGCAGTCTAAATAAGTCAAAGTCATTGTGGTGCTCCTTCACAAGCTTTACAGTTTAGAAAGACAATTAAGGTTGCTGAGTAATTCTGTTGATGGTCATTGAGTCCCGAGGCTCAGAGGATTTGGTGATCCACTTGGAAGGAATATTTGGAAACGTACCCTCAAAATAATGGCACGTGCTTTCTGAATTATTGCACACAATGTAATAGTAAATAGAGCTTCTGCATGCAGTTTATAGGACTCTTATGTATTGAATATATTTCTTATATAGGTAAGATATTTTGTTGACGTGAAAATGAACAACTGAAGTAGCGTATTCAACTCTTCAGAAAAATAACTGATGACGAAATAGCTTAAAAACTATTCAGAAAAGTGAGAAAGGGAAATGTTACTCATTTATATCATCGGAAAGGTGAATTTAAAATCTATAAATTTATAAATCTGAATGAAATGAAAGAAACATTCAAATAAAAGGACAAAATTCAGGGAAATTTTAAAACTCGGATCATAAAAGAATATTTTTAACAGCTTCCACAATATTTAGAACAACTTTCTGTTTTAACTATTGTAACTAATTTTTAAGAAATGAACTAACTATTAATTGATTTATATCAGATACAAACACTAAAAACAATTCCCAATATTTTTTTCCACTAAAATATTAACCTTTAAGGTCGAATTGTGTTGAGGCATTCAACCGTAAATGTTAATTACACCCGAGGAATATCCTCCACAGAACAGTTTAACTGCCTCGCACAATAGAAAGCACGGATTAGCGATCGATTCTCTTCAAATGAACGTAAAATAGGCACACTATGTAAACTACTAAGTACCATTCTATGTAACATTCTAAAATATATCCAGGATATTATACTCAAGGAAAGAAGATCTGTAAGACTTTTTCACACTTTACTAATTCTACAGTTTGAGAAAAAAATTGGTCAAGATTTAAAATTAAAGTATATGAAGACAATTTCGTGAGATTTAAACAATAAAAGAAAATTGTAAACTGTGTTTTGTAAGTGGATTAAAAATAGTGATTCTTTAAAATTAAAAAATTAGTGATTCTTTAAAATTAAAACATTATAGGTTGATATATTATAATGCAGAATTTAGATTTTAGATCATTTTTCTCTCCTATAATGATCTAATTTGAGAGACAATACATTGTATAAATGGACATATTCATATAATGAAACAATATCAAACTAGTAAAGTCTAGAAACTTGGGAGCATTTATTTACAGATCCAATTGGTCAATTTCATTGAATTCTAAAGATGGATTAAATTTTTAATATAGACACTTAATTTGATCCATTCAATCGGTCACAGCATTCAACATTAAAAAGTGCAAGTGCTAAATAAAATGGTTATACCTACTGAACAACACGAGCACAAATTTGTTATTGGAGTAAAAACCATAGCATTCAGTTTTGAATTACGGTTCGAATTTTGAATGAAGATCATGTGTGACGCAGGTCGATTAGGAAGAAGATAGACTTTTCTGTTCAGCTTCTAATCAATGATTCACCTTGGAAATATTTACTGAAAAATACCAAAAGTTCTAACAAACTTTGCTCGGCCTTGAAAAGTCCTGTGGAAAGTTGACAGATTCAATGAAGATATCAATCAATGGGCAGGAGATTTATGCGACTGAAATAAGCTTAGGATAATTAATGCTCAGTTCTACTATATTTCCTAACATTTATTAATAATTTAAATAGTAGGGGGTACGTTTGCTTCGAAAATAAAATTTATATGGTAACGTCAAAAGGAAATTAGAAACAAGGCACTCGAAGAAGCAGTCAGAAATGAAAGTGGCTCCATGAGCAAAGTCACCTACCACCAATCAGGGACAATGCTCACGGATGTAGAAAAGCTACTCAGTGATCGCAGTCACTTACCAAGGAATGTGACGAAAAGGGACACAAGAACCTTTGGCTGCATTCACGGATGGAAGAGGAAAATGAAGAGGTTATAGTAAATGAAGCCTACGAGTCTACCTAACACAGAAATCTAAGACCTCGTAGTTGTAGAGCATAACCCTAGCGCTATCCTCTAAAACTGCAAGTAGCGTTAAAAATTATAAATAAAATAAAAATGAAACTGCATTCCATATTTCAAATTACAACAGTTCGAAGTCATTCATCGCAGACAGCTGCAGGATATAACATCCGAAAAACTTTCACAATAACAAAGAATGTCAATTTATTGATGTTTTTAAAATTAGGTCAAAATTGACATTAAAATTGTTATTTGAAATTGTCAGTGAGATTTTAAAAATAAATATGGAATAATAATTGTCCAGATATAAATTATTAAAAATGGAACAAATTCGGCAACTTAGATTATTTGATTTAAAAGATTCCCAGATTTTGTGGGTATATATTTTTAATGAATTTTTTATTCTGTAAAACAGACGAGTGAAGAAAATACTAATGTTTTTGCCTATCGACTAGAGTGAAAAAGGTACCCTCAACTCAATCTCAAACCCTCAAAAGTTGTTAGAATTCGCTAAGGCAAGGAGTCATGCCCCTGGAATTAAGATGGTAAAATAAGTGAATTGAGTAACCGCAGAAAAACCACTTCGTGTAATGAAAAGCCACTCCGTACAATGAAAAGCCACTCCGTGCAATGAAAAGCCACTCCGTGCAATGAAAAGCCACTCCGTGCAATGAAAAGCCACTAAGTACAATGAAAAGCCACTCAGTGCAATGAAAAGCCACTCCATGTAATGAAAAGCCACTCCGTGCAATGAAAAGCCACTCCGTGCAATGAAAAGCCACTCCGTGCAATTAAAATACACGCAATTCAGAGTATGACGAAAAGGGCAACTTTTAATTTACTCTGCAATGAAAGAAATGATGTATAACACTATCAAAAATACTGAAAGTTATACTATTAATAAACTATGTTAAATGAAAATGAAAATTATGGAAAACAAAAATAACTAAAAATTAATTATGGGAAAGGAAGAATATTATATTGACGGAAAAATAATATATAATAAATTTGGCGAAGGAATAAATGAAATAAGTCATTGAAAAAAAAACAGTTGTGGAGAATATAAAAATATAAAAACCATTAGATAATGAATAACATTTAGTGAGAAAAGATAGAAATTATTATTACAATATTTTTCTCAAGCCCTTACATAAGGTAGATATTTCGGACGAGTAAAAATAAAAGAAATACAATTATAATAGGATAAAATTTCGAGTAATTCTCTAGTATAGAACTTTTTTTTGCATGAATGAAATTAATAATATTTTTGATGAACATGTTTTTATTACATATTATTCTGAAACTAAGTTAGGATCATTAATCTGAATATCGTTTAAAAAATAGGTCAGTATTAATTTTTTATATGCTTTCAAAGTTTTCGCTCATTAATTTGCTTATAGGTAAGAATGTTATAAAATTTCGGCCTTCGCGATCAAATGTCAAGAGGTTCACATGCTGCAAAATTATGAGGGACATTAGCTGAATTTATTGAACTAATAAAGAAAATGTTTGTATAGGACTTCGAATAGGTTCACTCGGTCGAAATAATAGAGCTGGACTGGATAGTACAGCATTTTTGAAAAGTAACTTTCGAATAGTGGTGACCACAAGATATTCTAATTAATTTCTATGACTCACACTCTATCTATGAATTATTTATTCCTTAGATTAGGTGATGTGACTGAGGTAGTTAAAAGTTAATATAGGGAGTCATGATCTGGTGGATGGAGACTATGACTCATACAATATAAAGGAAACTCACATGGAAACAAAACAAAACTAATTAACATTGAAAACGATTGCCAAAATAATAAGTTTGTTGAGTTTTTTATTTAAATTTTCTGCCACGCTAACTCTTCTGTATGTATATGATTGCTGAATAGGTATTATAAGTTAATTAGCAGATTTACGGGAACTGGGCGATGAATCCCTTAGAAAAATTATTAATTTAGTACTAAAGAAATTGCCGATTCTAAAATCAAGCTAATTAATTTATTCATAGTAAAGCAAAAACAAAGTAATGCTTGTATGTTTCCTTGCCTTGAATTCTGTAAATAACTAAAGCGAAAATTAGTAAATTCTATATTTTCTTCATTCCAAACCCTATCAACAAAATAAACATTCACTCTGAAATATTTTTATACATTAGTATGAACATTTTCTTATTCTAATAAGGTTGAAAATATATTTCCCAACAAACACAATATAATATATTCTTTAGAGTAATAAAACTGACATTTTTATTTCATTTGAGCTTCACATTGAAATTATTTTTCAATTTCAGCTCGTGTGAAACCACTATAATAGATATAAAAAGTATATAAGCAAGTATATCTACCTTTCAGTTAGTATATACTTGTCTTTACGCAAGTATATAACTTTCATACCTAATTGATGTGTTTAGTAAAACTCGCTTTAATTAGAGTGAAATTTTGGTGGGGCCTCTGCATTAAAAGATTTCCCTATTGAATCTCCTATTGCCCCACCATAACTCTCCCTTATAGGTGGTGACTCACTTTACATGGTATGGCACTTTGGTCCAAGTTTCAACTTGGTACCAACTTTAACTTGTGTCAAATACTTGGTATGGAGAGAATTAATGATTGGAATGATCGTCCTTTGAGGTTTCTTTATCAATAGAGTAATTATTATTTGAATTATTTCATTAGAATTTGTAGGTAGAAATAAGAATAATATGATATAGATCTAATTTAAGTATTTTAATGTACTTGTAATTATTTCTTATGAAGCAGTGAATTATATTAATGAATTAAAATACATGGAATCAACAATTATATCGAATTGAGACTGTTTGAATTATGTAAATTTTGTATATTGAGGTAAGGAAAATAGAGTACAGAATTACTTTAATTCACAAGGAATTCCGTACTCTGTTCTCTTAACATTCAAACCAAAAAATGATGCTGATCTGAATATCAGGAGTAGCTTCCTGCCTTTTAATTAATAAACCTCACAAAAAATAAAAAATGTTTAGAAAGCAAAATTCTCTTCAAAATTATTTAATTTAACTCCAGACTCGCATGTTGATAGACAAATTTTCAAAGTTAAAAATATCGCTCATAAAAAACAGTAAATTTACCGTGTAAATTTAATTAGATTTACCGTGTATAATATTGTGTACCTTTAATTTTAACATAATGTAATTATAATCGGTTCTGGCCGTATAAAAAAAGTACAATTTGATGTAGCCACATTAAAATTTCATAAAAAAGATTTATACTAAGCGTATTTTCTATATTTTCAAGAGTGTATTAACCCTCAATATTTCTAATTTATTTAGTATTCAAGCTTTCGAATAGCATGAAGTCCTTTCATCATCAGGAAAGGAAAATACTACTAATCAATGTCTGTAAGAACTAACTGTCGTACATACGAGAAATGGTGATGATGTTAATTGCTCAGTACAATAAAGGTATAATATCGTTTTAATGTAGTTGCCAGAGGTAGAAGGCAGTACACAGCATGGGATGAATAGTCGCTAATTCACCTGAGTCACTTAATAGGGCAACCTTTAACCCGTCACTGCCTGGCTATGCTACAGGTGAAATAATGCGGAATAGTATAATTTCACCGTTAGAATAATTACCATTATAAAGAAAATAGAAGAAAAGTTATATTCGTAAATATTATTATTCGCTCAACGTAAAATTAATTTAAACCAATTGTAATTAATTTGTGTAATTTACGTTGATATCACAGTTGCATTTATTCTGAAGGTACGTGTCGTGCTTACCTAATTATTATAAATTCCTCCAAAAGATAGTATAGTTATATTGCAGTTCCTATTACGTCATTGTTATGACGTCATACTTATTTCACCAATAGGGTGAAGGTGAATCCTAAGGTACAAAGGTTAGCTACAGAGTTAGCCATTAAAAGCGAAATTCCCTTCTTGTCCAAACCACCTTCACATTTTTGTTTGCTTTACATTACCTATAATTAAAATTTCTCCTTAAAGTAAATATTGACTTTTGTACTAGCGTTAGCGGAAACTCCGATAATAATTTAGCATAGCAGCCATTATTTACATTTGGTTTTTAATGGAAAAACACAAGTACATTCTTTGTGGATTGTATCATTGCTAACTATTTGGTAATTCTGCCAAGGAAGGTGACAATAGTCACTCCTTACTCATACTTTGTGACCATTTTTAGAGTCTGTCAGGAACTAAAGATGTGACAGAGGATTTGGTAAGTTGCAAAATCTATCTGTGGAATGGCAAATTATTTTCATTGCCAGTTGGAAAAATTGTAATATCGGTATATCATCTATTTAAATAGACTATAGTCACTATACAGTAAATATCGTAAATTTGGATGATAAATCCTTTTGATTTTTTATACGGATAATAATAATATAATAAACCATATAAGTGTCTTTACATTAAAATACTATTTTTGATATTCGATAATCTTTTTATCAACAGTCATAATAAAAAGTTGGTATAATACTGTATTTCAAAATACTTAATATTTCTTAATCATATACAGTTACTCTTATTCCATATCATTGAAGTGTAAAGATGTCGAGGGGAAGCAATATTCCGAAGTATGGCTTAAGTGCTTTAAGCTCTTCTCAGATTGCCCCACTTATAACTTTAGGGGGCATTATCACAGCTATGTCATTAAATAGACTAATCACTAACAAGATTAATGAGACTGAAGTGTCATTAATTGGTATTCCAAGACTCGGTAATAACTTAAAATTTAAAACAAATAAATTGTTATTTTAAACATATATTATCTATATAATATTTATCAGTTAGATCAAACAACTAAACAGTTAATAAAGTCCTCACCAATTTACTAGCCAAGGGTGATAAGTCAGTCTCTGGGGTCATGACCCCAATGGTGAAATATGGGGGAACCACAATCTGGTGGGTAATTCCTAAAGGCCGGATCTAAAAGCTCTTCTCTCCCTTTGCCCCGCCCAAACCATCCAAATACTTTCTAAGGTATGACGTCATTAATCTATTTCTGCAATACTGGATAATATTGAATAATATTTATTCGAATAGTGGCTGAAATAAGCTGCATTCAACCTCTGTTAAAAGAGGATATGCACTTGAGACTAGTAATACAAACGGGTTTTATTTCATTGTATCTCAGACCCATGGTTTGTACCTACCAATGCAAGCAATTCATCATTAATTACCAGATTGCAGTGCAAACATGTATAACATTACTATGGAATGTGACAATTTAGACCCCTTCTTTTACTTATAGTAGTCTAAAGAAACATCAATAATGTCCTTTAATGAGAAATATAATTAGTGGTATAATCAATATATGCATATCGTGGAACCGTTATGGAAGCTTTGACTTTTAACTTGTGATATACAGGGTGTTTCATTTCAGCTTCGACAGAATTTGACAGTTTGAATAAAAACCCAAAATGCGCACTTTTTCAAGAAAACAAAATGTCCTAAACTGCTTCATTATCGATGTATTGGTACCTCGATTCTAAGTTATTTTTTTAACATACAGAGGGAATTTCACATAAAGCAAACATCGTTTTCAAGAAAGTTTTGAAAGGACTCCTACCTTGATATTCACATGTACTTACCATTATCAGCGGAAAGTTAGATTTAAAATACGCTATTTAACATTATAATGTCATTAAATGTACACTAATTGTTCGAAGTGTCTGCCTCCAGCTTCAATGCAGATCTGACCCTTCATCTGAAAAGACTCCTGCAAGTGAACAACAAACTAATCTTGAAAATTAAGTGTAACAATGTTTTTTTTAGGTGAAATTACCTTAGCATCAGAGTATAAATATCTTGAAATGAAGCATTTTTGGACATTTTGTTATTCTTGAAAAGTGTCTAATTTGGGTTAAAATTTAAGCTTTGCCTATTGACCGAAAATATCAGGGCTGAATGGAAAACAGTTTCCAATCGCCAAATTACTTCTCGCTAAAATTAATGGGAAATACTTCATTTACATTAAAACTGTAATATTTAGTAGAACTATAGCTACACCTATAGAGTTTCTGTTTGCATGAATAATGTTGGAAACTGTTTTCATCTCTTTTAGATATAATATAATTTCGTTACATTTGTTAGTTATCATTTATCACTAAATTATTTACTGATTTAAATAAAACTAGTCAATATCAGTTCAGAAATAAATGGGCAACTACGGCTCTGCTGATACACAATTAGAATCGAATATAAAGTAATTATACATCTTGAATATTCAGCACCAAATAAATTCAAAACAGTAAACAAGAATGAAAAAGTATGATTATCAAATAATCTTCTACTATAATAATAATCTTAATATTGGAACGGTATTCAGTTAATTCGTAATGCAGTTTCTGAATCTTAACCACCAATGTTGTTATTTCTACTAATGTTTTGAGTAGTTGCTATACGAACGTAGAGGATATTGCTCTCAATAGTAAAGGATATGTATATATTATTGTACATATTTTGGTTCTAGATATCTTTATTATAGAAAAGCTTCAACATTGTATGAAGTTGAAGCGGTATAGCTACCTAACCGGGGCTAAATGAACCTTTAAAATTAATTATTAGTACTAAATGTTAACTGAATTACTAAAACTATATTATTAGTTACTAAATGAGGGCAATATTAACGAGTGAGGGGGAGATTACCTCTTAACGCTGTACCTACTTCACAATTAATTTTTATCTTAATAGAAGGTAATAAAAATGAAGTATAAAATTTTAATCATAGTTAAAAAAACACTCGCAAAGGTATAATGATGCTGAAAATAACCCAATAATAAGATTCACAAGAACTGTTTCTCAGCTGTACAAATTTCTTTGGATTGTTTTCAGTTTTTAAATGGTGTCATTATATGGTAGTCGTATTAAAAGCGATCGCATTATAAGCTTTCGACCTAAACGACAATGGACCTTAACATGAGATCGAAACCGAGTTCGGAATATTCAAGCGGTAAGAGACCTCTACAATCTTAGTATCCTTAATAGTAAAATAACTTAGGTTTGCCTCAGTAAAAAGTAACAATAGAATTTCCTAAAAGAGCATTCTTGATAGAAAAATAATCATAAATACAACTTAAATCTCTAGTATTATATCGCCCTCTAACTGACCACATTTGTAATCTTTGGATCTGATAACAATGTTCCAGAAACAGGTCCTCTGGAGCAGGCAACATGTACCAACTGTACACTGGAACAGCATTAATATGCTATACCTACTCTATACACTTTGGGAAATCCTATTTATTTTGCATTACTCATGGGCCAGTACAGAATAGTGGAGATTGTTATTTAATAAAAAAATTAGATCGTTTTCTTTTTTTAAATCAGAAAACATAATTCATGGCATGAATTTGATCCACTTACACTCTTCATACAGTGTTAATGTTAATCATACGCGTATTAAACTTACGAGTAATTCGCAAACAGTATAATTATGAGCATTTGATCGTAGCTATGAAATATTCCATTTCGTTTTAACTTGCCTAAGAGTTCGTCCCTTGAAGGGTACTCCATTGCAACAATGGCGGGTGAGCCGAAAAGTTTCAACAGCTTTGAAATAGTCTGGCCACTTGACCGATCTGTTTGAGGGGTGAATACTCCACAGATTCACTTGACCACTTGACCGATCTGTTTGAAGGGTTAATACACCACAGGATTCGCTTGACCACTTGGCCGATCTGTTTGAGGGGTAAACCCACCACAGGATTCGCTTGACCACTTGACCGATCTGTTTGAAGGGGTAAACCCACCACAGGATTCGCTTGACCACTTGACCGAATTGTTTGAGGGTTAAACAAACCACAGGATTCACTTGACCACTTGACCGATCTATTTGAAGGGTAAATACACCACAGGATTCGCTTGACCACTTGACCGATCTGTTTGAGGGGTAAACCCACCACAGGATTCGCTTGACCACTTGACCGAATTGTTTGAGGGGTAAACAAACCACAGGATTCACTTGACCACTTGACCGATCTGTTTGAAGGGTAAACACACCACAGGATTCGCTTGACCACTTGACCGAATTGTTTGAGGGGTAAACAAACCACAGGATTCACTTGACCACTTGACCGATCTGTTTGAGGGCAAATACACCACAGGATTCACTTGACCACTTGACCGATCTGTTTGAGGGGTAAATACAGTTCTAGGTCCTTTCGTCGAAAATATGACAATTTTTTACCAAAAAAAGGAATACTTTTTTATAGTAAACACAAGTAAAGTATCAATTTTGTGACTATCAAACCTGGCCGGTAGAGGTCAAAGGGTTTTACTATTCACACATCATATTTGAAAATGAAAAAAAGAACAAAACTTTAACATAATCTAATAGATAAACATTAATTAGCTATTGTCATGATATATTTCAGCTGAAATCGCTGTATTTTACGAAAATAGGGTTTTTATTAGAAGTTTGATCGAAAATCCGATAGATGGCGTTGTTTATATTTTTACAATAGATGGTGTTATATTTTCATTACCGTTTTAAAATCAAATGTAAGAAATATGTCTATAAAACTATATACTAACAAAAAAAAACTTCTAGAGTTATAAATACAAATATTATACTACTCAGATACGTAAACGTTCTTTGCTGAACGTTTACGGGAATACAAATACGACAGTCGTTGACAAAGACGTGTGAAAACTTTTACGACACATCATCACTGAGAGGCGCTTTGTGGTGATTAAATTAAATACATATTATAGATGTTTGATTTATACGATTCCCTTTAACATATTTCAGATATTAATAGAATTTAGTTTCGTAGTAAACGCTAATCAGTTGAATTACGATGTAGTTGTTGAATTATTCGGTTCTTTAATAATGATATCTCTTGATATGATATTTATTGATATAATATAGAGTTTCTTTCTCACGTACTTGTTACCAGTGTTTCATTTGAATGTTTATATAAATATTTCTATGACAGAGGTTTGCGGTTCACAACTACACAGCAATGTGTTTAGGTGAAATGTTGCTGGTGATAACAGCTGGTTAAAAGTAGAAACTAAATTGATTTAGTGTCTCCGTTTGGTGGGGGTTCCCTCAAATTACCTAAAACAGTTTTTTTTTTCATCAGAGGAGATTCCTTGGCTGGATATTCCCACTTTTATTGCAGGGAAATTGTGTTCTCTACAAAAAAATTCAAAAGATTTTATCCATTAATAGAAAAAACAATTCCGTGGTTGAAGAAGCACAGACCAGTGAATTAAAAATTGCAGCGCTAGAGTTCAAGTATTTGTCATTTGGCTTTTAAAAATAATTCATAATTTGTAGATCAAGCAGGCCTCGCTTTAAGTACAACTCACTTTAATAAAAGTGGTACTCATTTCGAGTCATGTCTCGAAATAAGTACCGTTCGTAGACATAGAAAACGGAAACGGTGATAGTGAAGATAATCAGCTTGAGATTGAAAATCTAAATACCTCAACTGATAAAGAGCGTTCACACAACCTTTCTTTCTGCTGTTCTATCACATGTGTAGTGAAAAATATAGATTTTGTTATAGACCAACAAAACGTTTAATTTTTTACAATGAAAATGAAAATAACCTAGAATTATATGAAATCTTAATAAATAATTACTATCAATAACTAACAAGTGGGGTGGAATATACCTAGGATGGAATATACCTAGGGTGGAATATACCTAGGATGGAATATACCTAGGGTGGAATATACCTAGAGTGGAATATACCTAGAGTGGAATATACCTAGAGTGGAATATACCTAGAGTGGAATATACCGGGGGGTGGAATATACCTAGAGTGGAATATACCTAGAGTGGAATATACCGGGGGGTGGAATATATCTAGAGTGGAATATACCTAGAGTGGAATATACCGGGGGTGGAATATACCTAGGGTGAAATATACGTAGGGTGAAATACACGTAGGGTGGAAAATACCTAGGATGGAATATACCCATGGTGGAATATACCTATAGGGAGGAATATACCCATGGTGGAATATACCTAGGGTGGAATATACCTAGGGTGAGGTATACCTAGGGTGGAATATACCGGGGAGGAATATACAATTTCAGTCCAGTCTCTATTATAGTTCATTTATTCCAACCACCATTGCAAAAATTAAATTGATATAAAAATGAATATCCTATTCCATTTTGATATTCATCTCCATTCAAGCAAATGAAGTGAGTAATTGCGCCTTTAAGACTCGCTTTATAAGAATTTATAATTTCTATTATGTGAGACCAAATGGAAACGAAGATCTTTGTCTCAGTGAGAGTTTATTAAATCACTACGCATTGAATATGAACATTTGTAACTTAACTCAGCGTGCTTAGTGTAAACACTGTTTTATTTCGCTGTGCTTATGATTTATCCTTAAAGTGTTTTGTTCTTTTCAACAAATCACTCGTTTATAATAATCTTAGGTTTAGTTAATATTCAAATTAATATACAGTAGCGAGCATAAGTTAAGGGACAGTGAAACAAATTCAACATTTTTGTTTATTGCAAAGAAACTATTCAACGAAAATACGTGAAACTTGACAACAATGAAGTTACACATACTGTGAGTGTTTCCTAGAAATATTAGAAAATGAAAGAAATATTTAACTAAATAATCAACTATTGCCATCAGAGACCAAAAAGAACACCGAGCAAAAGTTAAGGAACAGTTGTCATTGCATTAACTATTGGCTAATTAGATATACAAAATTAATATTTTGTGAAGAGTCCTTTATTTTTGATGACCTCATTGCATCGATTATTACAGGAATCAATCAATTTTTAGCAGAATTATGGAGTTATCTTCTGTCACTCTTCTTTCAGGAATCTCCACAGATGATCCTGATTTTTGGGATTGCGTTCTTGAGCACCATCACCAATTACCTTCCAAATGATTTCAATGGGGTTCAATTCGGGGCTCTGAGCAGGCCAGCTTATAAGAGAATCTCATTTACTTTCTATGTATGCTTTCACAGATTTAGCCGTGTGAGAAGGAGAATTGCCTTGCATCAAAATCCGTGGTTGAGAATCAAATGATTGCAAATATGGAATGCAATGGTGGATGAGAAGTTGCTTATACACTGCTGCGTTGACCACTCCATGCAGATGAACGACTGGGCCTGTTCACGCTGCAGAAATGGTGCCACAGACCATCATGCTGTCTTCTACATGTTCCACTATTTTCTTAATGCACTTCAGGGACAGTTTTTCACCTACATTACGTCAAACATACATTTACTGTCACTTCCGATCACATTAAATTTAGATTCATCGCTGAGATGAACCATGGACCACTGCTCCTTCGATCAAACGAAATGATCCTTGGCAAACTGAAGCTTTGCAGTTTGGTTCTTTTTCGATATCAGAGGCTTCGATACAGCATCCAGGCTTTTAATCCTACTCTGTTCAAACTTCGATAAACTGTGAATCTGGAGACATTGAGACCAATACCTGCAGCAGTCTTGAAACGGTCCTTTATGCACAGTCTCACCATGGCACGATCTTCTCTGGGGGTAGTTTTTGGTGGTCTATCTGATCCTCGTTTTGTATCAATTGAAGTAGACTCTTTGAAAGTATTAACAATGCGAAGCACAACACTCTTAGATTTTTCTATGATGCTTGCAATTTCAGAAAGTGACTTGTGATGATAAAAAAGGCGTTTTTTTCACAGAGAGACACTTGTTTCCGAGTAGCAGGTGTATTCGCGGCGATAGTTTTGTTCCAATAATTTGATGACCTTTAGTAACAATTTAATACATTGAAACAGTCCTTTAAACTAAGATTATTCAGTTCATACCCGTTTATTAACAACTGTTTCTTAACTTTTGCTCGGTACCCTTTTCGTCCTCTGATGGCAATTGTTAAATATTTTGTTAAATATTTGTTTGATTTTGCTAATATTTTTACCAAATACCCACAGGATATGTATCTTTAGTGATGTCAAGTTTCACGTATTTTCAATGTCTAGTTCTTTTGAAATAAACAAAAATGTTTAACTTTTTTCACTGTCTCTTAACTTATGCTCGCTACTGTATGTATATTATATTTCAGTTAGTAATTAAATATAGTTGCTAGTAATATAGTAATTGTTTCGGACGACTAAATTTAGACGAGTCTGGAATGAATCCAAATTGTTATGCATCATTTCCAAGGTTAATTTGCAATTAGTTAACGGATTGTTCAACACATTGATATCAGTGGGTTGAGTCTTTACTCTTGATGAATCCCTATAGAAAGATATTACAAAGTATGTGACCAAGTCACCACCTGAACCTCTGCCAATCTACCTGTACAGAAACTTTCCATTCAGCCACTGTCTAACAGTTGTTGACCAATAAGGTGGGGTATCTGTCTATAGAATTTTTTTAATAGAGATAATTACCACATGAAAATTCGGATCAATGAACACAGGGCAAACAGTTTCCACGCTTCATATCACAATTCACAAAACATTTTAACTGGTTTTAAAGAGTGATATGAGCTAGAAAACGAGACATTTTAAATATTTTGAAATTTCTGAACCAACACGTTGTTTGTAAAATATGTAAATACATAATCTACTATATTTATTACAATTCAATGAGGTCTTAATCAAAAGAAAGGGACAAAATAACCCTGCACACACATGGTCTCCTTCACCCCAAACAGCAGTTTATTCCGACAAGTTAAGCTCATCAATAGACTCCATCACCAAAATAGTGCAAATGAGGCCAAAGAGATTAACTTACATGTTGTTAGGTGTCACATCTTTTAGGCCAAATGTAAACTATGATTTTTTTATGGCTTCTAATAACTACAAAGAAGCATAAAAATAATTAACAATGAGATATTTACCGGAGGTCTCTTGTATGCCTCACTCTTTTCAGTACCACAATAGTTACACTAGCTCCACTCTTACCTTACCTATATCATATCTCGCTTTAGATTACTAACAACAGCAACTAATTAAAAGGTTAACTACGTCAATTATGTAACAATCAACGTACTTTTTATCACCTCAATTTAGTTATTTAAAAAAAACTATATATATCTAAGTGAGGTACTACATCTTTTTATAAATGGATTGAATATAATATATGAAAATGATGGTCTTATAAAAACAGGATCCTGCAGCTAACTAAGGACTTTTAGAATTATTTCGAAGTTTCCTAATTCAATTGATAAAATAGGTAAAAGGATTATTTTAGCATTTATTTCAGTTATCTTAACAATCTATAACACAATTCAATATAAGATAACCCTTTCGGTCGATTATTTTGAAGATCCTCTTGCCAGGAACAACTCCTCTTTATTTCTACAATACGTACGTTGCATCTTTTGGCCAATTTTGACATCGAACGACTTTCCCAGTCCCACCAGAAAAGTTTGAATTCGCTTTCGATCATTTCGAGGTCTATGGTGACTTCTTTCAACTTTACCCTCGACATCAAACTTTGCCACAAGTAGATACACTGTGGTCTTCACGTAGCAGTACTCTTAATAATGTCTGAAGGAGAGTTCCCAGCGGGTCTCGCTACATATTTCATTATCCGTCGTCGGACTAAAATTCTGCCCTGCCCAACGAAACTAATCTAATATTATTATACATATTTTATAATATTATTTTAAGATTATCAGATATATTTTTATAATCATTAAATGAATAGTTAGAAAAATACTTCGAATTACAGAATAGTTCCGATTTTGCTGCGGTATACCCTGTATATACATTATACATACATATACTTCCGAAGACTATATCCCATGCATATGTGATTTGATATCGCGTACGCAAATCATTTTAATTGAAGATTGCCTAATTGGTAATAATTTCCTGTTGGTCCATCATTTGGACTAATTGACGAGAGATGCAAACACTAATGAGTGAAAGAGGCACAAAAGACAACCAATTGGACCACATTAATTGGCTCGCCTGTATTACTGACAGCAAAGGTAATGGTGATAGGTATTGGTGATAGGTATTGGTGATAGGTATTGGTGATAGGTAATGGTGATAGGTAATGGTGATAGGTAATAGTGATAGGTATTGGTGATAGGTAATGGTGATAGGTATTGGTGATAGGTATTGGTGATAGGTATTGGTGATAGGTAATGGTGATAGGTATTGGTGATAGGTATTGGTGATAGATAATGGTGATAGGTATTGGTGATAGGTATTGGTGATAGGTATTGGTGATAGGTATTGGTGATAGGTAATGGTGATAGGTATTGGTGATAGGTATTGGTGATAGGTAATGGTGATAGGTATTGGTGATAGGTATTGGTGATAGGTATTGGTGATAGGTATTGGTGATAGGTATTGGTGATAGGTATAAGTGATAGGTAATGGTGATAGGTATTGGTGATAGGTATTGGTGATAGGTAATGGTGATAGGTATTGGTGATAGGTATTGGTGATAGGTATAAGTGATAGGTATTGGTGATAGGTATTGGTGATAGGTATTGGTGATAGGTATTGGTGATAGGTATTGGTGATAGGTATTGGTGATAGGTATAAGTGATAGGTATTGGTGATAGGTATTGGTGATAGGTATTGGTGATAGGTATTGGTGATAGGTATTGGTGATAGGTATTGGTGATAGGTATTGGTGATAGGTATTGGTGATAGGTAATGGTGATAGGTATTGGTGATAGGTATTGGTGATAGGTATTGGTGATAGGTATTGGTGATAGGTATTGGTGATAGGTATTGGTGATAGGTAATGGTGATAGGTATTGGTGATAGGTATTGGTGATAGGTAATGGTGATAGGTATTGGTGATAGGTATTGGTGATAGGTAATGGTGATAGGTATTGGTGATAGGTATTGGTGATAGGTAATGGTGATAGGTATTGGTGATAGGTATTGGTGATAGGTACAGTAGGACTAACTATCACTCCTGTTGCTAATAGTACCATCAGTTGATAAATAGACCTATAAATTATTTATTAGACACTCTACCAATGAATTAAACAAATCAACAATTTGAATTATATTTTTTTAGGATAAGTTAAAACATGTAATTGGTAATAAGCATATAATAATACGTAATGTATAATTACATATGTATAGTATTTGAAAATGTTCATCTCTATACTTAAACATCAGTTCTTTTACTGATCTTAAATTAACATTATAAATATTCTATGCCATTATTAATCAAAGATTCATTTAAGTGTCACTAAGAGCTAGTTAATTAGCAAAGGCAAGTATAGCCAGTAAGGTTACATTATGTGACTATTTTCTAATTCATTTGCTGTGTGTGTGTGTGCAAACTCAACTTGGTTACACATAGGAATTGTTATTAAAAAACGATTTTTAAATATTGACTAAAGATAATGTCGCCATATTTCTTCAGTTTAGATCTAAAAAGTCAGCATATATTGAATTGAAATATTCATATAAAAATGTTAAAAACTATAATCTTATCCTTTTACTTAATTTTTGTTACTTTAATATGTAACATTTTTATCTTTCTATTAAAGAATTAAAAATCACGTGTAATTTTACTGGCAATGATAGAATCCAGTGTCTCATATGTCTGGCTCCCTTTTTTTACTTTCAAGTGAACACTTTTGGAGAATGTTAGTTTTTCTTGAGAGGAGCTGCAGGTATATTGTGTACCTATGCATCCACAGGATTAAATGGTGCATGTGCAATACTCTCAAGAAGTGACTGCACCCAAGGACTTGAATCAGCAAAGGATTTCCAGATTCAGATAGAAAATATCGACCTAAAAAGTTATTTACAATTGTGTGAGGTCTTTAAGTTACTTAAGTAACATTTCTAGAAACTGGTATATTAAGTCAGAGAGTTAGATGTACATTAGATATAGAGTACAATACACGTGCCAAGCTGCTTCTTTTTTGCACTACAATAGGCGCAGAGTCTAACACTCTTTTCACCAATAAAGAAGTGTACCTTTACATAGATTGTATCACAATGTACACACTTCATCCATTATAGTAATTATTGAAACATTTCCTTATTATGTAACAAAACATACCTCCCTCTATTGTTATCAATGTGTATCTTCAATTTATTCCACACCTAAAGTACCCATTTGATATTATAGATCGTGGTTTAGGGCCTAAAATAATCATAGCCACAATCTCCAAAATTTTTTTAGTTTACTGACAGGCATCGCACTTACACATTTACTGTGTCTTTATGGCTTCCATTGGTGGCACAAGAGTGAAGATATGACTGTTGATGTTAGTATTTTTAGCTCGTTGTGTTCTTCTATCCACCCTATTGTAGGTGTCGGCAATGCGTTCTTACAATCAACCCACACTGAGAAAAAAATGGCGAAATTACTAGTCAATATGACTTTTGATTTTGAGTAAAATGTTAGGATGAGTCAAATTGACTCACATTTTTGAGTCGGTTTTGAACCAAACTGAAAACTCACATTTTGAGTCAATTTGACTCGTATTTTTTCAGTGTGAGCAGAGTGGGACGTTGGGAAGAACTTGTCGGACTTGAATAGTTTTGGGGGCTCTAGTCAAACAAGACGCAAGCCGTTAGTTGTAAATTAGGCTGCGAATGCTGCTTCTGATCGTTTTCTTTCTTTTTGCTAGATATTTAGGTGACGCCATTGAGTAAAAATTTTGTGTTCTTATGGAAGATCGTCGCCTGTTATCACTGCATGATATCACTGCATGGTATCACTGCATGGTATTACTGCACGGTATCACTGCATGGTATCACTGCATGATATCACTGCATGATATCACTGCATGGTATTACTGCACGGTATCACTGCATGGTATCACTGCATGATATCACTGCATGGTATCACTGCATGGTATTACTGCATGGTATCACTTCATGGTATCACTGCATGGTATCACTTCATGGTATCACTGCATGGTATCACTGCATGGTATCATTGCATGGTATCACTGCATGGTATCAATGCATGGTATCACTTCATGGTATCAATGCATGGTATCACTGCATGGTATCACTGCATGGTATCACTGCATGGTATCACTGCATGGTATCACTGCATGGTATCACTGCATGGTATCACTGCATGGTATCACTGCATGGTATCACTGCATGTTATCACTGCATGGTATCACTGCATGGTATCACTGCATGGTATCACTTCATGGTATCACTGCATGGTATCACTGCATGGTATCATTGCATGGTATCACTGCATGGTATCAATGCATGGTATCACTTCATGGTATCAATGCATGGTATCACTGCATGGTATCACTGCATGGTATCACTGCATGGTATCACTGCATGGTATCACTGCATGGTATTACTGCATGGTATCACTTCATGGTATCACTGCATGGTATCACTTCATGGTATCACTGCATGGTATCACTGCATGGTATCATTGCATGGTATCACTGCATGGTATCAATGCATGGTATCACTTCATGGTATCAATGCATGGTATCACTGCATGGTATCACTGCATGGTATCATTGCATGGTATCACTGCATGGTATCAATGCATGGTATCACTTCATGGTATCAATTCATGGTATCACTGCATGGTATCAATGCATGGTATCACTGCTGCATGGTATCACTGCATGGTATCACTTCATGGTATCACTGCATGGTATCACTGCATGGTATCACTGCATGGTATCACTGCATGGTATCACTGCATGGTATCACTGCATGGTATCACTGCATGGTATCACTGCATGGTATCACTGCATGGTATCACTGCATGTTATCACTGCATGGTATCACTGCATGGTATCACTGCATGGTATCACTTCATGGTATCACTGCATGGTATCACTGCATGGTATCATTGCATGGTATCACTGCATGGTATCAATGCATGGTATCACTTCATGGTATCAATGCATGGTATCACTGCATGGTATCAATGCATGGTATCACTGCTGCATGGTATCACTGCATGGTATCACTTCATGGTATCACTGCATGGTATCACTGCATGGTATCACTGCATGGTACATGGTATCACTGCATGGTATCAATGCATGGTATCACTGCATGGTATCACTGCATGGTATCACTGCATGGTATCACTGCATGGTACATGGTATCACTGCATGGTATCAATGCATGGTATCACTGCATGGTATCACTGCATGGTATCACTGCATGGTATCACTGCATGGTACATGGTATCACTGCATGGTATCACTGCATGGTATCACTGCATAGTATCACTGCATGGTATCACTGCATGGTATCACTGCATGGTATCATCTTCCAGGATGTCTTGGAGAACAGTTCAGAAACTCGTTTAATTAAGATTGATTTCGGTTTTGCTGCTCGTCGTGTTAACATATACTACTTCATATGGAATAAATAATTACCTATTCATACATTATTGAGAAAATATAAGATATTTAACTTTGATGTGAACGCTGTAACTTTTCAACAGATATTGGGGAAATGTGAAGGCTGTTTATATGTGCTGAACAAATATCATCTGTTCTAATAATAAGACAGTCTACTTATTTCACATTTTCAATTTTATTTTATAATTTGTCTGGGTACACGATGATAAATTTATAGAATTTTAAAATAATAGGAATTTAGAAAATTGTGATTTGAGAAATTGACTTCGTGCGGACACTCTTTTCAGTGATTCACAAGAAAGGTACACGTATGGAAATGCATTTGGAATAAATGGCAACTATAAACTTATACTGCTGCTTATAGTTAGTTACGAATGGCAAAGAAATAAACTTAAAGTTGACAATAATACTAGTATATCTAACCATTATTATTGGCACAAAAACAATCTAAGGGATTAATATGACTGTTATATTACATAGGCATACCGGACCTGTACATTCTCCCTTTTGAGAGTCAAGGACTAGACAAGGCTAGATTCTAGGTACATTATGCATCAGAATTGTGCAACCTATAAATAAGTATATTGGATTTTTATTTCTAAGAAAGGTAAAACCTACCTTGCTATTTGATACTTTTTATATAATTAGGCATTCCATGAACTGCCTCAACTTATTCACTTAGAGTATTGCAGACATACATGCATAGTGTGTTTATGAAGTACATACACATTTAGGTAAGTTAAATGCTGTCATGAATTTCATCCTACAAAGAAACTTTTCAGCAAACGATTTGACGAAATAAAGAGCAAAACCTATAATTCAGGTACAAATTTATTTCTCATACAAAACGATTTTTTTGTAATTTAAGTCAGTATCAAAATGATGAAATTAGCTATTCTCTATTACACGGAATGTATTGATGGACATTTCTGAACAAAGAAATTCATGTTCAAATTTTTATTTAGCCGGTCTAAAAAAAAACAGTAAATACAATTAAAAAGATATTCAAACAAGTCTCCTATAATAAATCACTAGTTTTTATATCTTCTTTGCAATATTTGGTTGATATAGGCTTTACTTTTCCCTTATTACATAATGTGGAACAATTTGACCTGCAATAACTCTTCGTCAACATTCGGTAAGCATGTGTCATTCTACTTCATTTTTTATTGCTTCAAAATTCAATATCGAAGACATTTGTGTTCAAACAAACACATTTGTAATATCTTAAAAATATCAATTGCTTTTATTCATAGATTTTATATCAACCATCTTATGTAATCTTTTATTTCACTATTGAATATTGTACATTAATTATAGTGCACATTAATAGTAATACTCATTAATTATTAACTAACTGATAACACCTTCAAATTTTGTATCATTTATTTTCAGATCGATTAACTTTATGAATTTTTTTTTCTAGATTATTTGTACTTGACCATATAGCTTCATTTCACATTCTTTACATAATAATATAACCTCATTGAACATTACACCATCATTATAAGGCAGTAGTTCGTATAATAAGATTGATAGGGACAAGAAAATTACCTCTCTACATTACTATTCGCATCAGAGCCTATATTCCCTTAAACCATCATTGCAGCAATGTGATGAACCTGAATTTCATTTAATAATGCAATACCTTCCATGAAGAACCATTCTCTGTTAAAAAGAAAGAACTTTAATGGTACTCAATAGTAACAGCTTTCACGGAGAAATATACCTATTTGGATTTTCCAGGTTTGCAGCCTGGGTATAACAGTACCCCATTTTCTTGGCATGTTACGTCGGCACATCTTTTATAGTCTGTAATTGTCTTCTTGAGAATACATTCGTGTAACCATACCAATGACATCACGTTCCATTGCGCTATGAAGCTTATAATAGAACTAGTTCTAGTACCTCATTTCCATAACGAAAAAATGATATATATATTTGCAATAAAATATTTAAAGACGCTTTAATCCCCAGACTAAATAGTCCTGTAGCACATAAATACACGCTAATTTATTCCAGGGATGTTCTTTTTGAGAAGGAATTCACTCTCGCCAGGTTCCTGAGATCTCCATCGACCACCAAAGACATTAAGGACCATATTAGGACAACAGCTGAGAGAAGGACTGGAATTCCCACCTCCTCTACCTAGATTATGTGTGTACCTTGTGCTCTCAAAGGGATTCTCATGTCACGCCATGTAGAAATTCGCGCTATGGTGTATTTAGTGCGACCGCGTTTGTCAAGGTCGTACTAAACGCTTATAATTTATTTACAATAGATGGTGAAATAGAATCTACATCATTTGCATATTCTTAATTATTGATGAGGCACACTTATTGAATAGATGAAGATATTTTAGCGGATATAACTAAAATAGGACTGATAAAGGGGGCGGGGACTAATATTGATTAAAAGTATGATTAACACATGGAAAATATCATTAAAGATTGAAATAGTTGCCTCGTTAATAAATTATTAGTTGTAAAATTATTCAAAGTTTAAGAAAAAGTTTTCTGTTTCGACTAAGAGTTTAAAAAAAATAAAATCATCTTTTTAGATATGGTTGAAGAATGTTTTTTCTATTGAGAGTACCTAGAAAAGGGTAAGGCCCGCTTCATACTCGCATTTCACATCGCTGCCTTTAAAAAAATGCTCATGGCGAAAAGTTTAGCTACAATTGATTTTAACGGAGCTCTTTAAACTTGCGTTAGAAAAAATGCTGGTAAAAAAAGGCGCAAGTGTTAAGGGCTTCGTTAAAATAAATTGCAGCAGAACTTTTTACCATGAGCATTCTTTTAAAGGCGGCGTTGAGAAATGCAAGTGTGAAGCAGGCCTAAAGAGTAGCAGACAGAGTGTACCTACTGGTGCCTATGCCAGACATAAGTTCAAGGGTATAATGATGATAAATTGATGAGTAGGTATGATCGCATTGCTAAGGGAATCTCAACCTTATAGACACTCTCATTCCAACAATGGTGAAAGTTTACATTGGTTATCATAAGGATGCATTCCTACCTACTATACTGAATTGTAAAATACTAATTATGGAACTGTGAAATGTATCTAACAATTGGAAAAATTTAAGGCAATTATTTTGTAAGTCAAAATACTATTAAAAAATATTATTCATTTATGTGTATATGCAAATAGTTGAGTTTTGATAGATTTTGAATCACAAAATACGATATAAGAAACTTGTTCATATAATTGACAGATACGAACACATTTGATAGGAATTGACAGATACGAACACATTTGATAGGAATTGACAGATACGAACACATTTGATAGGAATTGACAGATACGAACACATTTGATAGGAATTGACAGATACGAACACATTTGATAGGAATTGACAGATACGAACACATTTGATAGGAATTGACAGATACGAACACATTTGATAGGAATTGACAGATACGAACACATTTGATAGGAATTGACAGATACGAACACATTCTAATAACGTGACTCTGAGTCTATAGGATATCACATAAAATGAAGTTATTTTGTGTAATGTAATCAAAAATATATCCCATAACCTAAACTCGATATAATTTTTCATTCATTCATGATTTATTTTATCTGATATTGAGAGCTAATTAACATATTCCTTAAAATAAATTTAAATGACACGTACGGTTTAAATGGGTCTGCTGCTATAGTATCAAAATATCCTTTAACATCATCTGTAGTTGATTTAAATGAAATGCATTCCACAGAGAGAAGATATGGATATAAAAGATATTTCTAAAGAAGTCAAGCTTTAAATATTTAACAAGTTATACTCTGAAAAAAGATGTAATTAAAAGGTCACTTATAAAGTATATTTTATAGTTTTTTATAATTATTATATTATATATTTTACGATGTCAGAGTAGCTGTCATGGGCTTTCTCTTTTTTATCTAAGAATGACTTATAAAAACAGTATCTTTGTCGAAAAAAACACAGCTAAAAATATGCAAATGGCATGTACATATTGAAGAAAATATGTGTCAGTGTATATAATGAAATAAAAGACACACATTTATATCGTGATAGTCCACCACTAACAAAAACCATCTACAAATAACTACCAATGTATTCACAAGCAAATCACACTCTTTGGACATGATAGATACTTTCTGAATGACTGTACTTAGTACATCAAATAAATGGTGAGTACTATCAGTCACAGAAAGGTTACATAGTAAATGGTGAGTACTATCAGTCACAGAAAGGTTACATAGTAAATGGTGAGTACTATCAGTCACAGAAAGGTTACATAGTAAATGGTGAGTACTATCAGTCACAGAAAGGTTACATAGTAAATGGTGAGTACTATCAGTCACAGAAAGGTTACATAGTAAATGGTGAGTACTATCAGTCACAGAAAGGTTACATAGTAAATGGTGAGTACTATCAGTCACAGATAAAGCTAAACATTTAGAGAGATCCAAAAGTTAGGTTTTTTATTTTCTTCGTATAACCACTAACGTCAAAGAGGTTAAATAAAATGCATGAATATGTGTTTTTTTACATTGAAATTCAATCTGTAAAAGAGAATAAAAATAAAACTATATATTGATAATAAATTCCACCGATTTCCGGAGCTTTTATTTTTCTCATAGTTTTCATATCATATAATTTATTAAAATGTCTCAAATTGAGGATAATGACAATGGTGTTAGGTAACGAATGAATATAGTACCAGTTACACTAGTAATAGCTTTGCAAAAGGCATATGATGTAAAGATTCCATTGACTGAACAGCTGGAATATGGCTACAGCAATTGTGCAAATACTATAATTATATACCGATGAGTCACTTAAACTGTTTACAAAAAAAAAAACAGTATTAATATCATGTTTCAAACTATTGATTCGATCCTTTAAAATTATATGAATTGAATATTGAGAACATAAACTGACTAGTTCTTATCTATAATAAACTAGAACAGTCACTCGTAGAGCGCATACCTTCGCTGTCATTACATTTTTTGTCTATTTTGACTTTTTCATGACCTTGGCCTTCGATCCTATCAGTCTCAAAATCTAATCGAATGGTTCCTAAATATTGAACAATCGTCCAACTAAATTTCAGACAATTTGGTTCAATACTTTTAGAGTAAAAAGATTACTATCAATTTATGATAACAAGATTATGGTAAATTCCTATCGTACGTACGCGCGTGCATATTTTATATAGGAGTTGTTAATATGCGTGTACGTATATTCTGAATTGGATTATTATTTTTGTATTTAAAAATACAAAACTTTCAAGTTTGATAAAAAGAATTGTCTGAAAATAATTTTCGTCAATTTGGAGACTTTAAAGCATAACCGTGTTTTGTAGAAAATAATATTTTTTGAGCTGTGAGGGTTTGAGTTTATCTATTCCCTATCTAAACTGATGAAACGCAAAGTTGGAAATTTCTTCTTATTTGGAAGACCCTCAACCGCTAGTTTGTTGTACTGCACACTTCAAGATTGTTTAATGAACTGGAAGAGTAGGTATGGAGGGCGCCCGCCCCCCATTACACAACACACATAAATCAGTAATATAAGTAATATATGGGAAATATATCACCGAGACAGGAAAGATCGGATATATTATGTATAATTGTATATAGGGGAAAAGCTGCACCCGAACCATGGACCCTGCATGCCAGGTCATTAAACAATCATGATGTGTGCAGTACAATAAACTAGAGGATACAAAAAACGACTACATTACAGCTTAATATAAGAATCTATAATGCGTGTCTATTTCCAATGATATAAGCATAACCCCTATTGTACTGAGGTAGCGACTGAGAACACTCACAATTCCCAATATACGTACACTCAGTTTAACAATTCCTATTATATGTTTGTACGTGCTTACCTACAATAGAAATGTAATATACCAAGATTAAAAATATATGAATGAATGATGACCAAAACATAACTTCTATGATATTTTCAATCATAAACTCCTAACACTCCTTTAAATAGTTAATTAATAGTTATATAAATAATTTGCCTAAATGCATATAAATATAATTTGCGCAAATGCACATATATTATATATCTTGTATAATTGTATATATATTATATAGAAAGAAAAAAACTGGAGCCTTTTTACAAACTTCAAATATCAAAAGTTTCACTCAATTGGAGTAGATTGTAGATAAAAATAGTCTAGTCACTTTCAAATCATCAAAGGAATTTTTAGTCCAACACACTTTCATATAATGAATTAAAGACTTGAAATATTTTCTTAGCAACTACTCATCATTCTAATTATAACTTATATTAATTAATTCAAGATATCGCAATATTGAATATTTCTGTACAACATTTTACTTAAATGAAATACAGACTTTGTGTATTTACAATAAAAAGAATATATTGCTTTTGACTTCCTTTTCAAAGCACTCCCTTGACATCACTGCTCTACTTTTAGGACTTTTCAACCTGATTGCATGCAGAACAAGGAGTTATTATTCATAACAAATAGGATGTTCCGATCGCTTCTGCTCATTAAAAGTTCTTAGCAGAGGTTTAAATAACTCACAAACATCGCAAAGAAGTAGTTTTGAATTCCTTACAAACACTTAAATGGTAAGTAATTGGAATACGAAATATATAGTGAGTACCGTGGAAATATGGGCATTGAAAAGATTATTTAAAAATGGATTATAAACACACCTTTGAGTGAATGGAAGGTATAAATATTGACTAAAGTTATGAAATAAATTCTTAAAAGAGCTATATAATAAAAAAACTAGCATTTAACTTAATGATTATAGGTCAACATTTTCATTAAATAATTCTGTATAAATAGGCTTTTAAGGTGACACGAAAGCAATTTCTCTCTCCTTGCCTCCATTTGCTGTGACGTACTCATCGACAGTTTGCAGCAGAGCTCTGTCTTTGGTTTCCGGAAGAAAGCAGACGCTAATTGCGGAGACAAGAGCTAGGAAGCTTATGATGGCGAGGGATAACCATGATAGACTGGACGGCTGGGGAAAGAAGATAGAGAGCGTTTAACCACTATTAATAAAAACATATGATAACGAGAGAGAACGATGCAAGACATTTTGAGTATGACATTTCTTCATTCCATATTCTCCTATAAGTTACACATCACTCTAGACGTCTTATATGCCTATCCATGTAAAGAAATTATTTAACAAAATATCTTGAGACGATTTAAATCCCATGCTGCGAAACCTGTCCAACTATACTTATTCTCTTGCAATCCCGCACTAGAGAACTAGTGAGAGAGATACCATGGTTTTTTGTGGAAAGTACGCATTTTTGTTTGTTGGATCTATTCTAACATATAGGTATTAAAATATGATTTGAAATTATTAATTTGATCAGAATCAGTTATAAGACATCATGAACCAGTAATTAGCTAGGTACTTGCCCATAGTTTTCTTTAATTTATTAAGCAACTAACTCACAATTATGATGTTTAGAAGAACAGGAAGGTTGAAGCCAATGTTTCCAAAGAACATAGCAGTCGAGAGTCCTGTAGATCGCACTGACGTCGGGTAAAGTTCTGAACAGTACAGCAAATCAACCATGTAGATTGTAGATATAATGGTATAACCCACTGCTGAAATAACTATGTTTAACCATTCTGTCAGAAAAGAATAAAATATTTAATTAGATATACAATACTATGTATGTAGGAAGAAATTTTCTAAAGAAAACGTTGAATACAAGACGCTTCTTCAATTTGAGAAGCTGGTAAGACCACTATTCATTTATAAATTGCTGCAAGTTTCTATGAGGGAGAACCGATTTCTATTCTAACAAAATTTGGCTGAATCACAAAGCAAGTGATTAAGTTAACAAATTAAATACCTATCTGAATAGCAGAGACTTCCAGTGTAACGATGGTGATCATAATAGCGGCGACAAGAGTGAAAGAGAAACATAAGCTCGTCTTTCTTTCTAATCTCAAAACCAGAGGGAGAATTAAGATGTAGGCAGGACATTCGGATAGCCCTAATAAACCAATATACATGAAAGGAGATCTGCAGAGGATGGGTAAAGAAATTAATTTCAAATGTTCGTGAAGAGGGAAATGGCCATACAACAAGAATTGCTGCACTGCCAATTACCATCACTAATTTTACTTTCTTCATTTGATTTGAAATTTCTATGATTTATTTCAAAAAAATTCAAGGTGTGATGCAAAATTTAGGTTTCTTAGGGTTTTGTCTCTTAAAATGTTGATCACAATCACACGTTAATTCAAAATACAAATTGAATGTGTGCACGCACTGGAAGGCGTTGCCTCGATATGGAATGACTATGTAGATACAGCCTTGACAGAACCAAATGGTGCACGTGATGACAGTTAGTTTGAACATTGGCCAGGTGGATACAAGGGACTTCAGACGCTTCAACTCATTATCCGCTTCCATGGTAGATGCTTTCAGACGCGCAGAATTGGTCTGAAAATAATAAAAACTAGCTCTGTTAACTTCATTTTTTACCATTTCATAATTAAAACTAATAAACATTTCTACAATACCACTCACTTCCATGTGAATATTAAACAAAGCTTCAGTCAATTTTCCAGGCAGTTGATTAGTTTTGCCGTTCATTTTTGCTGCTATCCTTATTACCTTTTCTGCTTCTTTCAACTTCCCTTTTTCTATCAACCACCGGGGAGATTCTTCCAATAAACTGTTGCAAAATAAAAAGTAATCATAGAAAAATTATCTACTAGAAAACATGATTTAGAATCTTGCAACCATCTACCAAATGAGAAAATTTGCATTCACACTCAAAAGAACTTTATTTATTTGACAAGAAAAAGGAAGGTTTTTTCTCTATTTCACACTCACTAAGGATTTGACAATAAAAGCAGAAGGTAGGTTTTTTATTTCTATTTCACACTCACTAAGGATTTGACAATATAAGCAGAAGGTAGGTTTTTTCTCTCTATTTCACACTCACTAAGGATTTGACAATATAAGCAGAAGGTAGGTTTTTTCTCTCTATTTCACACTCACTAAGGATTTGATAATATAAGCAGAAAGTAGGTTTTTTCTCTCTATTTCAGGTAGGTTTTTTTCTCTCTATTTCACACTCACTAAGGATTTAACAATGTAAGCAGGAAGTAGGTTTTTTCTCTCTATTTCACACTCACTAAGGATTTGACAATATAAGCAGAAGGTAGGTTTTTTCTCTCTATTTCACACTCACTAAGGATTTGATAATATAAGCAGAAGGTATGTTTTTTTCTCTCTATTTCAGGTAGGTTTTTTTCTCTCTATTTCACACTCACTAAGGATTTAACAATATAAGCAGAAAGTAGGTTTTTTCTCTCTATTTCACACTCAATAAAGGATTTGACAATATAAGCAGATGGTAGGTTTTTCTCTCTATTTCACACTAACTAAGGATTTGATAATATAAGCAGAAGGTAGGTTTGTTTTTCTCTATTTCAGGTAGGTTTTTTTTCTCTATTTCACACTCACTAAGGATTTGACAATGCAAGCAGAAGATAAAGAGGAATTGATGACCACAATTGAGTGCCCCGCCAATTTTTGGTGAGATAAGCAATCAAAGCTAATACCGATACCTGAAGAAATCAGAAGCATTGTATGAAAAAAAATATATACTGCAGTATAACTCCTCTATAATGTAGAATTCTGATTACTATAGCCTTAATATTGAACTAATTTTAGAAAGCTGATGGCTATTCAAGTATTCAATATTCATGGCAGACGAAATAAAATTTGTTTCATATATAGGCTCTTCCTTACTCAGGACTATACACTATACAGTATTCATTCGTTATATAGGAGTTTATTTTAGAGTAGTTCAACTGTATTTAGACTAAATGTTCACTAATCTATTATTAGGACTGTTTTAACAATAACTAGAGTGGAATGCACCACTTATCTCGAACATAATCTAACTGTGGAATCAACTTCCAGTCTACAAAAAATAAGAATATTTTGAACATTGCGCAAGTGTATGAGAAATTGATAACGTTTGTTAAGAATTGATTGATGACATTGAGTAATTATTGGCATAAAAACATAGTTGCACGATTGTTTCTCTCATCGAAATAACATCATAATAATAACCTAAAGATAATTGAGAAACTTACCATCATTCCATAAGGTAAAGCCCCAGCAATTGTAAATGCTGACCGTAGAGATACTGGACTTGACTCTATAGCTGCAATGGTAAATCTTTAAAAAAAGAGTTGATTATAAAAAATCAATTTATTAGAAGTTAGTAATTTACCTATAGTATAGGCAGAGATTGACACTGCCATGGTGGTTATTCCCATCAATAACCTAAGAACTAGCACCAGTTCAAAAATCGGTACAATCACCAGTAGAAAAGTTAGAGTTGTCATGAGTAAGGAACTGTGCCACAACACAGGTTTTCTGCCAAATCTGATGAAATTTAACATTTATTAATTAAATCTTAGCTCTAATTGTAAATCTAGAATTATCGGCCAAATTACTTGTCTGGTAGAATTCCTCCAATAAGAGAACCTAATACACATCCTACAAGATAAGCAGACTTGTAGAACTCTCTAAGATCAGATTTGGAGCACACTAGATTGAACTGAATGAGAAAATGAATCTTTAAATTATTATTTCTTTAGTTATTAAGCTAAGAGTATTTATAAAAACTGCTGAGAGCTCACCTCTTCAGTTAACGTAGAGCCGTATATACTTTCATCGTAGACGAAGCTCCTACAAGGGGATTCTTCAAATATACTGTTATTTGATAGTTTTCTTCTCAATATTTGACAATGTGAACTGAAAAGTATTATTATAAAATTATTTATCAATAATTGTTAGCAAGTTTTTGAAACCAGAAACTAACAAATAATTTAACCCGTTGATAGGCATCAAGCTTCATTGTGTTTCATACACTTACCTGTTGATAGGCATCAATCTACATTCTTTCATACACTTACCCGTTGATAGGCATCAATCTTCATTCTTTCATACACTTACCCGTTGATAGGCATCAATCTTCATTCTTTCATACACTTACCCGTTGATAGGCATCAATCTTCATTCTTTCATACACTTACCCGTTGATAGGCATCAATCTTCATTGTGTTTCATACACTTACCTGTTGATAGGCATCAATCTTCATTCTTTCATACACTTACCCGTTGATAGGCATCAATCTTCATTCTTTCATACACTTACCCGTTGATAGGCATCAATCTACATTCTTTCATACACTTACCCGTTGATAGGCATCAATCTTCATTCTTTCATACACTTACCCGTTGATAGGCATCAATCTTCATTCTTTCATACACTTACCCGTTGATAGGCATCAATCTACATTCTTTCATACACTTACCCGTTGATAGGCATCAATCTACATTCTTTCATACACTTACCCGTTGATAGGCATCAATCTTCATTCTTTCATACACTTACCCGTTGATAGGCATCAATCTACATTCTTTCATACACTTACCCGTTGATAGGCATCAATCTACATTCTTTCATACACTTACCCGTTGATAGGCATCAATCTTCATTCTTTCATACACTTACCCGTTGATAGGCCGTTAAAATCATCACATATTCATTGTTTCATAAACTTACCCGTTCAGAGGCATCACATCTTCATTGTTGTGCAGAGTTTCGTTGCATTTAAAGTCAAGGTTAGGAACTTGAAAAACAGGACCAAAAAGATTTACAGTTTCCACTGCAGTGACTGGAAAGAGAATGTTATCCAATTGTGAAGATGATCATTGTATTTTTCCACTTGAAATCCTAAAATGAATTTCTTAGAGTAAACCAGGGTACAGTAACATAACGATTATAGTAACTAGTAGAAGAAATAAAAATATGACGTCACCAAACCGAAACATAATTAGTTTGTGACTGAGCGGCTTCTAATAATTCGTATTTGCATGTTAATATCGAGAAGTTTAAAGTCACATTATAAGTATTTCGTGTGATAATTAGTACAAATAGCGATTGAATCTATAATTTAAATGTATGGAGATAATTCAGGTTTGCTTATATTGTTATCTTCTTTTCTTATCTATAAGAAATAAGGTCCTAAACATATACTTACTACCTAGAAGCCTGAACCAGTGCTAGTTAACTTCTAAACTGTAGCTCCTATGACCAATGCCTACCAATACCTAGTTACTAATTGATAAGAAAAAATTAAATTTAGTTGTGACTAAGTTTAAGTAGGTAGTCCCATGTTTCAAAGAGTGGTCAGAGTCGCCAGTCCACTGAAGACTTTCCAAGAATAGATCTAAATAAAATATCTAAATAGTAAAAGTTTTATCTGTGGATATACTTATATTATTATGGTTCAAAAAATTGAACCATAACGATTTAAAATGAACTAGTTATTAACCACAAATCATATTATTTACGTAGCAATCGATGAAATTTTAAGATTTTCTGGTCACGCGTGGTCACGTCAAACTAGATTCGAACAGCTGATTACCATACCCTATATGTTACTGTATCCTGGACTAAACATTTGTGTTGGGTTAACAGAAAAGCTCTAAAGGACATCCAAGATGTTTCTGATCAAGATAAATGTTGTGAACCTAAGGCATTTTGGAAACAGTGTTGTTAAATTCATGGAGAATACTTTGCAGGGATATTTCAAGCAGAATAGATATTTTAAGGATCCTCAATTGGCCTACCTCAGTATTCAGTATTGACAATAGGATTCCTATTCAGTAACTCATTAAAATCCTTTTTACCTTATTATTACGTTTATAAATAATTTAAATAAGTTATGCATGTGATGAATAGGATAGCTAATATCAAAGTATGATAGCAGTTATCACAGAATTATTTACATCTGCTCAAACACAAGTAAAAGCTTTTGAACTCACACGTGCAGGTAATCATGAAGTAAATGTACGTCCATGTTCCACGCCCTATAGAGTTGATAATTTCATCCAAAGAGCTTTCTTCTTCATTCTTACAGTCAGAGTCGAGCAAATCATTATTTTCTTCCGATTCCGAGCGATTCAATTTTTGATATTCTTCATCCATACCTATACTTAATAATTTATATAAATTTACTTCAAGATTTTAGGTTAACTGAAGATTTTGATATGAATCTGTATTAAGGCCGTAATTTTTATGAATTATATGACAATACATTATAGTGTAATTATCTAAACATATCTGTTTGATTTGATTGGGTAGGATATTCTGTGTTCTTTTTCTTTGAGACTTTTAGGTAATGATGCCCTGAAACTTTTTACATCCATTCAAGATGTGAGTTGGTAAGATAGGTTCAGGGCATCGATGCTCTTCAGAAAAGCCTAAAAAATATTAGTCATAGCTTGTCTGTAGTGCGTACAGTGAAAAGGTGGAAGGGTGACTAGGAATGCATCAACCCTTCCACACCGCAGAAGGGATGCGTGAGTTGATTTGGGAGAAATAAAATCACCCCTGCTATCTACGCTCCAATAAAAAATCAGTGCTGTACTGAATTTTGTACGTGGAGGATTTGTCGCTGCTCTAAGTGATTCTCACATCAAATGACCTGATGGTAGAGGTGTTTCAGTTTCTCCTAGAAACTTTCGTTACAGGTTGAGTGACGTTCCATATTTCTGTCAGTTCTTGTTGTAGAGAGACGGGGCAGGGCTCGTTTGGAAGGAAAAAAAGTACTCTATAATATGATTTTGAGATTTTTTTAGATATCTGAATTTTGAAAAAAATATAGCTAGCCAAATGAATTTTTTTTTTTTTTTGCACAGAGACTTTTTGTCTTGTTATCCTTTTTGCCTATTGCATTACATACTGTCCACAGTTCAAATCGATTCAGAACATTTAATTACATAATTCTATAAATTTTCATTACACTGGCTGGTTGATACGTAATCCTATTAATATTGGCAGTACAGTCGTGTGTACGTTTGTTTGTGTGCATACCGTTCCTATGTGGTTAGTGGTGTCTGGAAAACTGCCAGGCGGAAAACTGTCGAAGCGGAAAACTGTCAGTTACTTACTGGCAATTTATGCATTTTTTGACTCTTCTCAAATATTATTTATTTATAAACACATTCTAAGAACATTTTAATTTATTAAAAAACGGCGTTAGGGGTAAAGGGGAAATTCATTTTTACAGTAATAACTATATAGATAATGGATTACTTAGTATTGTTCTTAGAATGTGTTTATAGCCAAATTCTGTTTAAAAATATGTAAATAAAGTCAGTGACTTTTCTGCATCCATTAGTATTGCCACCGACAGTGGTAGATGACTTGGTTCATGGAGAGATTTTCTTTTCCGAAAGCTTCTTCAAATCCTTTGTTTTCAATTTCCTATTGACGTCAACAATATATCCTTTGGTTCCGAAGCAAACGTTAAACCCCATGTACTGATTTGTGATTACTAGCTAATTAGATATTCTCACAATTATATAATTTTAAATTATGTACGATGAATTACGTGAACGTTAAATCAACTTATATGTATGTTCAATATTTATTACATTTACATTTTTAATCTTCATGTCATTAACACCTTCATTTTTACAATTTTCTTTTATATGTAAAAGTTTTAAACTTAATAAGCAATCCAATAAGATCAAGTGAAATTGTCAGAGAATTAGGTAGGTAATAGCAGTTTAATAATCATAGAAGTTGGGTTGAAGATTCTAATTTTTTCACATAAATCGATCGAAGTTGTTTTATAATGAGTACAAAACGAATATTAAGCTTGAAGGCTTGTTCAATTCTCAAATTATGAAAAAAAATAATAATAATTATACTAAACGCATTATGAAATGATATTAAAAAGATGCGTTTTGTAAACAACGAAATTGTACTCTGTTCCAAATACAATTATTTCTTTGTTCCTTCTCTTAGTATTTTCTAAGAAAGGTTTAAGCTGTTAATCTCTATATTTAATTTTATTTATTTCTGTAATATTTATATAATTATGTATTTTTTATAATTTTCTAATAAATTTTTTACATTTAACTATTATTTTTTGTTTTGTACACTAAGTGAAAATGATTGTCCTCTTAACGATATTTTTAGGGACTGAAGTCGTTAAATTGCCAGTAAGTGACTGGCAATTTTCCGCCTGGCAGTTTTCCGTGTACCGTGATAAGTACCTAAATCACAGTAGCAACAATTAGCCACATAAGTATGTTGATCCTTTATGATACGCTGGTCGGCTGGATAACCAAAAAATCAAAGTTATATTGTTCACAAATTCTCAGCTGTATTTATGACTACTGGTGTCTGTATCTACTGGTAGCTTATAGCGCGAGACCAATTTAAAATAAAATGATTCGATTCCTTTTATTATTTACCACCACCCCCGTCCGGTGACTTTATGTATAGCTACTTTACAGTATAAAACAAAGAATAAATTTCGATAAATTATTGCAAAACTACTTTCAGCCATTTTTATTTTGAATTTGATTGTTTGACTTCGGACAAAGTGGTGGGAGAGGGGTCAAGGAAATACCCCCTTTACATGGGGGTTTGTGTCCAAGGGGTATTTGACCGGTGGATTATTGTCCGAGGGGGTTGGAGATGCATGGGGATTTCTTGTCCTATTGTTGGATAAGCCGATACTTGTTCATACGCGAAAAGCAGCCACTTAATACTTCTGCTCAGAATAGACATTGCCCACCATATCTTTATCTAATACTCAAGTAGAAAAACATAACAAAGAGACCCAACTATATTCTTAATACACACTCAGGTCCACCACTTGTGAACTGTGGTCCTTCTAAAATCTAAACTGTTGGAGCAGACCTTTAGTCATAGCACTAACACATTCGTACTGAAGATGAACCTACTGACTCATCATATAAAATTAACTTCTCCATTGACTTTCAACACAGCTGAACACATAACATGCATCTGTACGAGAAAATTGTATTTTGATATCATGATCATCTTTTTTTTACTATATTAATACATAATGATACTTATATGGACATCATATGAAGAATAAGTTATAATACTGGACTATATTGTCTATTCTGTTCTTAAGAACACAGAATAGAAAATTTCAATACCGGTACTTATTTTAGCTTTGGAATGACAATATTACAATACGATAAGTTTTTATATATTTATCTGATCGAGGTAGTAATTAAGTTGAGGCATCGTACATAAAATTTGTATAGTTAGATGATTGTAGTTAAATACTAAGTCTAATTACTATACACATTCAATAATCATTGTACACACTTCCAGCTATTATTTTTTATGATTTAAGTTAAAATTGAGAATAAATTATCAAGGTTACCCTTAAAATAGATTAAATAAAACACCCAAATTTTTCAATTTTTCAAGGACTGGTACAGATATATAATGATTGTAATGTTTACCTTCTATACTAGAAAATGGGATATATTTTAAATCTTTAAAATGTCGCAGAATTATACCGCCATTTTTCCTGTTCTTAACCCGGATATTTGGTTAGTCGTTGATAATGTTGAGACCAGTTCCAGATACATAAAAAGTAGATCTATTTACATGGATTGACTTAAAGCGCAGGCATTTATCATGCAGCATCATATCCTAGAGTGCTGCATCATATAAGTGTTAGAGTGCTGCATCGTAGTCTTTTAGTGTTGCGTCATTGAATTAGAGTGCTGCATCATATAAGTGTTAGAGTACTGCATCATAGACTTAAGAGTGCTGCATCATAGACTTAAGAGTGCTGCATCATAGACTTAGAGTGCTGCATCATAATCTAATAGTGATGCATCATAGTCTTAGAGTGCTGCATCATAATCTAATAGTGATGCATCATAGACTTAGAGTGCTGCATCATAATCTAATAGTGATGCATCATAGTCTTAGAGTGCTGCATCATAATCTAAGAGTGCTGCATCATAGACTTAGAGTGCTGCCTTCAACTCAAATATCCAACATTAATACCAAAGCAACTTTTCATAACGAAATGATGAGCAAAATTAATATATTTCTATTTAAGTACTGAAGAATATAATATGAACAATTGAACATGGTTTATTGTGGTAATTTTATATAAATAATATATAAAATTATCAAACATGAATTTTTAAATGTTCAGTTTACCTGATACATATATGTTTGTTGCCAATGTTCTATATCTTAACTCAAAGCTAAATGAGGATGAAGGCAACAAATATTAACAACGACTAACGACGAATTAGTTAATCAAACTGTCTGGCCATTACCAAATTAAGGAAGAGAAATGTTAGGTAGCGACAAGGTGGTCTGTACTTAGTAGTCTAACCTGTTACTCATTTTAAACAGTGTCACCTCCGAAACATCAGCCGTTTGCCAATTAGGTACTCTCTGTACCATATAGGTAACATTTTCAGTATTTATTTTTCACTGTCAAGCAGTATTTCAATAATAGAATTATCTTTATGTGAAGTAATACACTTCAATTGATATAGAGTGTAGACAGTGTAATTATGATCATATTTCGAGACCTTATAGGTACTATATGAAAGCAAGAGTTATGTAATATAGAATTAGAAACTTTAAATATAATTAATACTAAAGATCCTATGATAACTTCTATTTTTTATCAGAACAATTAAGAAACTATAATATTTCTCTAAAGTTTAGATTCTTTCTTGCTTATTAATTATTATTTAAAATTGTTCAAATATACCGTACATTTTACATTATTTTTTTAGCACTGTTCAATATGTTCATCTACGATTCTATATATTAATACGATAGCGCGTGTATTAGTGTATGTCATTTACTGTAAGGGAAGTGAAGGTGGAGGAAGTGAAAGTGGAGGAAGTGTTGGTTAGGGATGAGTAAGTGGGAGAAGTTAAGGTGGAAGAAGTAAAGATGAAGAAATTGAAGGTGGGTGAAGTGAAAAGTGGGGGTAATGTAGGTGTTGGAAGTGATGGTGGTGGAATTGAAGGTGGGAGAAGTGAATGTGGAGGAAGTGAAGATGGAGGAATTGAAGATGGGGGAATTGAAAGAGGGGGAAGTGTCAGTGGAGGAAGAGAAAGGAGGAAGTGGTGGAAGAAGTGTTGGTTAGGGATGTGTAAGTGAGGGAAGTGAAGGTGGAGGAATTGTAGGTGGTGGAAGTGAATGTGGGGGAATTGAAAGTGGGGAAGTTTAGGTGGGGAAAATAAACGTAAACTGTGGAGCTAAAATAAAACTTATTTTAGGTAAAAGGTTGTATGGTGATAATATTCATTGGATGAAATGAATGTAGCTACTTGTATAATTTATTACATTAAATTTAATCCTTAATTAAACTGTTTGACCGACTGACACGTTGATTTTTGATGATTAGCCCAAAACCAAAACCTGTTTGTTAATTTCCCAATTCCGTGGAATTTCCACGGGTTCAGCTAGTGATGTCTTAATTTTGCTACAATGTTAGTAAGTCTCACTATTGCTTTACAGTGCATACTAATAACAAGAGGCAAAGTTACTTACGATGTAACAGAACAAGAGGCAAAGTTACTTACGATGTAACAGAACAAGAGACAAAGTTACTTACGATGTAACAGAACAAGAGGCAAAGTTACTTACGATGTAACAGAACAAGAGACAAAGTTACTTACGATGTAACAGAACAAGAGGCAAAGTTACTTACGATGTAACAGAACAAGAGGCAAAGTTACTTACGATGTAACAGAACAAGAGGCAAAGTTACTTACGATGTAACAGAACAAGAGGCAAAGTTACTTACGATGTAACAGAACAAGAGGCAAAGTTACTTACGATGTAACAGAACAAGAGGCAAAGTTACTTACGATGTAACAGAACAAGAGGCAAAGTTGATTTGAAGAGCTACGTACGGTGATTCAAGTTAGGAATGTGCAGTTTTCTGTGGAATAGGAAAAACTGTGCCAAAAATAATGAGATCTCCTAAATATGAACTAGATTCACCATTTATAATTAAGATTATTTATCTAAATTATTCAGCTTGCACAGTCAATAATTATCATGTAGATCAGATTATAAAGTATGTACTAATAATATTTGACAAAAAACGCTATGTATGCAGTAAATTAGTAACCTATAAATTTATTTGGACATTTTAATAGAGCAGAGTAGTAGCACCTATGCAATCATGAAAATATTTGAATGATTTTACTTTAGTAGCATAGAAATTAAATAGCATAATAACCTCCAGTTTGAATGAGGGATGGAACATGTGAATTCTAAATATAAATTAATAAATGAATCTAGGGTAAGTTCCGAATTACCGGTCAGTTCCACATCTTCGGTCATATAAGAAAAAAACGATATTTTAATAATGATTTAATTTCTATTTTAGTTTGTATCCATGATACCGAAGATGTGGAACTGACCGGTAATTCGGAACTTACCCTAGTAAATGAATAATCAAAATATTTATTAACCTAAAGCAAGTAAAACTGTGGTATATCTTTGATTATTTTTAACATGTAGGTAATTAATGAAAAATATTTACCAAGAATTAATCCATGATTTGTTGAAGTCTGATTTATTTGAGCCTTATTTACGTGACCTTCAAAAACTCTAGTATTTATGTTAAAATGCACAAAATTGTGGTAAGAGTTATTAACAGTCATAAGAAGCAGATTATTATAAATTTTATTAAATTAAATAGTTTAATAATCTAAACCTAAGAATAAAAATAAGATGCATCTAGATAGGTGCAAGGTATTACCTCAAAGTTAGGCAAGGTGTGCAGATCATGGCCAGGGAACGTGATGAAAGTTCATGAGTCGAGATAGCTAATCTTACATCTGCAATGTAACATCTTCTGAATATTCTCTTATCCCTCTTGATTAGAGGTACAATAAAACTGAATAAACTAACCTTAACTTCTGTGGAAGATTTAAGAATAATTTAGCATATGCGTGGCAGAAGTTATGGTCTGACTTAATTTCAAACTTGAGAGCCAACTTTTCAAATCCTAGAAGTTCAAGTTACTGTCCCTATAAATGCTGACATTGAATCAAACTCCTCTGAGTAGGAAATACTAATTAAATGGATTATTTCGATGCAAAATGACTCCATAGAAGCGTTGTACACATTGAAACTGTTGATTCATTCATTCGTTAGTAACAAGATTATAAACTTTTATAGCAATAGTTTTAAAATCTTTGCGTTGATATCTTCATCTGATTTTATCTCTACATTTGATGAAGATGCTAACTTAATTTTAAATTACAATATATTTTTCTTTTGTACTTCAAATTAAGGAAATTGATCTTTATTACTCGGCTATGAGGAAAGTTAAATAATGAAATTAATCTTATATAAAAAAGATCTCGCCTTTATATCATGCATCGTTTTGAGTTGCGGAAAATACAACATTATGAAAATTATTTGACAGGGAAAGGATGGTTAGAAAATTTAATGATTTAGCATCAGTTGAGGTTATACCTCTAAGATGAGTTATTGGTTCTAAATGGTAATTGTTCGATAGTTGTCTCTCTTGTTGCCAGGAGTTCGAAAGCCATCACCATCAATCAGGCTTCAGAAGGTCGAAAGGAACACACTAGTCGACCTTCTTCCGGATTCGCACTGTAAAATATTTCGAAAAATGTCAAGATATGTCGATAATGTAAAATAATTCTTACTACACATCAAAATAAATAAATGTATTCAAAGAACAGAAAACTATTTGTCCTTTCAAGGCATTCAAAAACAACCATATTCATATGTTTTTTACATGTTCAATTCTAACATGTATATTGTATAACTTTTATCAATGTTTTTCATCATCAAATGATTTCTTATTCTATGAATAAAAAAATCAATGAAATGAAGAAACAAAATAATTTAGATAATGTTAAGAGAAATTATAGTAAATTATTTCACATTTAGAAATGAATATTAAGTAAAAACATTCAGATTACATTTCGAAATCATTTAAAATGTGAAATATAAATATTCGTGTGTTTCTGTGGTATTAACATGTCTGATATCGAATAATCAAATCTCTATTCAATTGATCTTATCTCACTGCCATACAAATGCCAAATAAATTCGGTAAAACAGTCGTCACCAGGGCTGGTAAATTAATACCTATATATCGTATTTCTTGTTAAGATTACTAAAGAGAAAGAAAAGAAAGTAATTGCCAACAAACATAATAGAAAGGATAAATTAATTAATTAATTGGCTTCTAATTTAAGGTAGGGTATGTTCTTAATTATCGGTCAGTTCCCCATTTTCGGACACGTAAGAAAATATGATATAATAATAATTATTTAATTTTCATCTTTAATTGGGATACCAATTAAAGATATAAATTAAATAATAATTATTATATCATACTTTCTTACGTGTCCGAAAATGGGGAACCGACCGATAATTAAGAACTTACCCTAGTCAGCACCATACGGTATTCGGCAAAGAATTCGTTAAATTGTTGCAATTCGAGTTGCTAAAATCTTCCTAGATAATCCCAGGAAATCCCATTGAAATATTCCACATTTTGTAATTCCCCAAATAGTTAAACTGGTTAGATATCCATTGTAAATAACTACTTTTTGTTATAGTAAGAGGTGCGGGTAAAAAATGGGTTGTTCCTATATTGTGCAGACTATAAACAGTCTCTACTAATTCTAATTACTAACAACATAAATCAAAATGAGACACGCTGCAAAAAGTAGACACTATTTTATAAAATGAGTTAGATTTTACTGACGAGAATTGTGACGATCTTAATTCTTCAATTTAAATTAAAATTTTTTTTTTTATTCATCTATACTGAATAAAGGAATAGTATTACTTCACAACTTGTGTAATTATTCGATGTAAATCTTTTAAATGTTACACTAAAGAGTATAACATATGATCAACATACACAAAACAGAGCGTACAGAAAAGTGAGTTTGTTTTAAACATTATATCAATAATAATATCATACAAATAATTCTTTCGTGCATACTATAATGAAGATTTTATATAGAAAACACGTATACGAAATGAGAAATACTTCAAAATAAAATAAAAATTAAGTGGCGTAAAGGAAAATAATAAATAAAGTTTATACAATTATTTGTTTAGAAAAGTTTGAAATATATTGTAGCGATCACGAGTATTAATTATAGTGATTAAAATTTGACTTTAATTTTTATAAATACTTACCTATAATTATTATTAATAATTAGTTATAATTATTACTCTTTAACAATCCAGTCAGTATCTATAATATAATTATATATGCTTATTACTATTTTCATTTGCGCTTAAACAGAAAAAGTCCATTAGGTTTACTTTATGAAAAGCATTGTTCATAAAATAAACCTAAACTTATTGACAATAAGAAGAATCTTATGAATTATAACTTATTATTAATATTACATATAATGAGAGTATTATATAATGTTATATAATTATGTAATATATAATTCCGTAATAAATAATTCCGTATTATACAATTCCGTATTATATCACTCTGTAGCTAATGAATAAAATATTTTGAGTCTTATTTATAATTAATAGTCTTTTCTCGTCAATATAACAGAAATAGAACATAAACTAGATTACTGACACTCGTGTAGCGCATACCTTCGCCGCCGCTTATAAATGATCTTGACCTTACCTTAATTTTACCGCTTAGCTCCCAAACCAAACCAATTGGTTCCTGAATAATGACCCATTGCCCAATAGTCCCTCAAATTTCAGGCAATTTAGTTGAATACTTTTTGAGTTATGCGAATAACAAGATGATAAATAAATAAATGCCTCTTCAAACAGTGCCCTCCACAATTTGCGAAGGTAATAAGCTATGGTTATAGTGAGTGGTCAAGAAAATGTGAAATGTTTGTTTTATTTGTACTTTGGATTCGTATCTAAAAAGTAAGGAACAACCGAAAGTTTCGGGGGGTATCAGTTTGGCGAGAAAATAAATAAATTCAATTAAAATGAATAAAGAATTGAACAGGAAATAAATAAATAGACTTTGTTCAATCTTTGTAATATATAATATTTTTTTTCAGTGAGCAATTAGAGCAGCTAATGAATATGAATAACTGAAATCTTCTAAAATTTAGTTATGGGTAATAATTATTAAGCATCTGAGTCAGAGGATTTAAAATGATTTCAAGTAACTTTAAGGATATTACCAAGTAACTCAATAAGTTAAATGTCCTTTTCTCCACCACCTCCTTGCAATTAAAAGCAGTAAATAAATCCTAATGATGCAAAGTGGTGTGAAGGGAAGGAGGGAATGTTAAAATGATAAAGCTTATATTTGATAAATAAAGGCAGTAATTAAAGAACTTTTTATTAGAGGTGGATTACTTGACTTCTATTTTAAAGAAATGTTAGAAAATGTGTACTATATCATGTGCACTGTTACATGCACTATGCCATGTGCACTGTTACATGCACTATATCATGTGTACTAGCTACATGCAAAAATAATGTACAAAAATAAGATTTGACAATATTCCAAAAATGTGTTCGATACATATTTACTTTTTCATCGATTTCCTAAAAGTAGAAGGGTACAAATAATTTGATATCATTAAAAGGAAAACAATTGGAGTATTTAACGTCCCCTGTATGTTGCATAACATTTAATTAGACTGTATATTCATGTTTGAATGAGTTAAATAAAGAGAGTTAAAAAGCGTTAACTTCTATTGAACATGAGAGCGAATGTATGAAATATTTGCTAATTTTTTGAAGGGGGAGGAATTGATGTGTATGGAGATAAAATATTATTAAAAGAGTAATAGATAAAATACATACCTAACAAATACTTCATTTGATTGCAAGTAAAAACTATCTTCTTTGATGAACATACAGTCTATCATCTCGATAAACATCGTTGTACAATATTCTCTCGATGAGGAATTCAGAAAGGAATTAGAGTATAAGATTCCACAGGAGATTTGCCATTAGTTTGAAACTATCAGAAATTCGAGAGATTTCCCAAGGAAAGTTTTGCCTGCTAATGACCTTGCAGTCAATGTTAAGAGAATACCTTGCAATGGGGAAACATCACTAGAATACTCTAGAATAGTTCACTCTATTCTCTCACTAGTGTACAGATGTGACTGTAGAATACTCCACTTTACTCTCATTTTACAGTTAAGACTGTAGAATACCGTAGAATAGTCACTCTTTTATCAGTGTACTTACAGTGACTGTAACCAGAGGCTGGAATCATTTTTATCTTTCCAGTTCAGTCAGTCGGTGTCAGGCAAGAAATTGTGTTTGCCAAATGCATCGCAAAATACGATAAATAAATGAGTTTATCCGGAGGAAAATGAAGTGACTTTCAAATTTCTCAGCTATTTACATTAGCAATCTTTCTTTGCAATATTCGTTTGCTTAGTCCGTACGGAACGTTCACTGCCAGCTTCTCGTTTACTTAGTCCGTACGGAACGTTCATTGCAGTATCAAGTAAAGATCTTAGGTATGGAGGAACTTTGAGAAAATGTTGTCATTTTAAGCCCCCAAGAAGTTTTAATTGAAGCCATATTTGAGGGAGGCCTAATTTATAACTGGCCTCCAAGTTTGCTGCCTCCATAAGCCAATTGGTGGTGAAATGATGCACTAGTGTGCTAATGATGCACTAGTGTGCTAATGATGCACTAGTGTGCTAATGATGCACTAGTGTGCTAATGATGCACTAGTGTGCTAATGATGCACTAGTGTGTTAATGATGCACTAGTGTGCATTATTGGGAGCAAGTAAGGATAACGGACCTGGGTCTGTTATACAGTATGTATTTATATATTCGTATTTATAAGGTATATTTTATCCTTCGCAATCTTGCGGAAGGTTATATTTTCTTCGGAATTTATTTATTTATTTATTTATCATCTTGCTATTCGCTTAACTGAAAAAGTGTTCAACCAAATTGCCTGAAATTTGGTGAAACAATTGGTCCATGTCCAGTGACCTGCTGCTAGTCATTTGGGAGTGACACGGTCAAAGGTCAAGGTCACGGTCATTTATAACTCAAAAAGTATCTAACCATATTGCATGAAACTTGGTGGAACGATTGGACAATATGCAGGAACCATTTTGAAAGATTTTGGGAGTGATCGGGTCAAAGGTCAAAGATCAAGGTTAAGGCCATTTGTAACTCAAAAAGTATTCAACCAAATTGTCTGAAATTTGGTGGTACAATTGGTCAATGACCAGGAACGATCTGGTAGAATTTTGGAAGCGATCCGGTCAAAGGTCAAGGTCATTTATAACTCAAAAAGTATTGTACCATATTGCATGAAACTTGGTGGGACTATTGGTTATTATCCAGTTAGCATTTTATTAAATTTTGGGAGAGAACAGGTCAAAGCGGAGGCGAATGTATGCGCTCTACGGAGTGCACATAATCTAGTATTTACGTATATACATTCTGCTATATGAAGTAGAAAACACCCTTTGTTGACGATTATTAGAAATTTATGGTTTTTACCATAATTCTTATCGCAATCTTCTTCTCCTGCTGACCGGCAACAGGAAAATAATAAATCTGACTACTTTTTCAATGATATATCAAATCAGCTGATACTTTATCATTATAGTCACTTTAAGCAAGCTCTTTTTCTGAGTCATTAAAAATTTAGTGCTAATAACTGTTTGATGCATGAAACACACATTCATTCTTATTAGTACGCTTTTATTTCAGTTCTATAATTTCAACATTCATGACTTATTAACTCATGCAAATATCAAACGAGGGAAATAACCTAAAGATACAGTTAACACGATTACCATATCTAACTGTAATTGACAGATAAACATTTTTTGTGTTCTTTATGAAATGTTTCGGCTGAAATCACTATATCACTCCTGGCTATTAAAGTAATAGTGAAAAATAATTTTAAAAATATAAACCAAATACACTTAAAAAGCATTTCGTTGGACGAAAATATTCGTGGGTGAAATGTCCATAGACCCGTATCGAATGTATCAGAGGGATACACAGTGTGAAGTGTATCGAGTGTATCAGGGGGATACACAGTGTGGAGTGTATCGAGTGTATCAGAGGGATACACAGTGTGAAGTGTATCGAGTGTATCAGAGGGATACACAGTGTGAAGTGTATCGAGTGTATCAGAGGGATACACAATGTGAAGTGTATCGAGTGTATCAGAGGGATACACAGTGTGAAGTGTATCGAGTGTATCAGAGGGATACACAGTGTGAAGTGTATCGAGTGTATCAGAGGGATACACAGTGTGAAGTGTATCAGGGGGATACACAGTGTGGAGTGTATCGAGTGTATCAGAGGGATACACAGTGTGAAGTGTATCGAGTGTATCTAAACTTCCAAGGGATACACAGTGTAGAGTGTATCGAGTGTATCAGAGGGATACACAGTGTGGAGTGTATCGAGTGTATCAGAGGGATACACAGTGTGATGTGTATCGAGTGTATATCAGAGAGATACACAGTGTGAAGTGTATCGAGTGTACCTAAACTTCCAAGGGATACCCAGTGTGAAGTGTATCGAGTGTACCTAAACTTCCAAGGGATGCACAGTGTGGAGTGTATCGAGTGTACCTAAACTTCCAAGGGATACACAGTGTGGAGTGTTTTGTCTATAGTTAGTGTGTCCCTATGCACCGTTAGCTCTAATTGCCTCTTGTGTTAATTAGTTGATATTTGGAGTGTTTTTGACAGCTCTGCAGTTGTTATTGGAAGTAAGGCATTAGGTAAGGTGACTAGAACACTATTGGTAACATGTGAAAGAGGTAAGGAAGTAAAACATCTTTACGAACTAGTGTCCAGACGTACTTTATACTTTCCATAATATTCATTTATTGGTAATTTATTGTAACGGAAATAAATCGATTAATTAGAAATATTTTATCTTGGATAATTTTTTTCTGAATTTATTCCCTGTTTTATATTTAGGATTGATGATCGAATGGAATTTCTATTTAGTTAAATTTTAACCTTTAAAGCACTTACTAAATGCATTTAAAAAGCATAAAGGCGGAGAAATAGTAACTCTTTTTATAGTGAAATATACTGTAATGAAGTATTGAAACGTTACCTGTGTTGTAATATTGAGAATAGAATCACTAAGTATGTTATAGGAGTAGAGCAACAGTATGACACTCAACCATGTATATGATGGACTATATACCTATAAATACCTATATACTGTACAGTGTACTCTATACCTGTAAATATATACTGCAAACTATATACCTATAAATATATACTGCAAACCATATACCTGTAAATATATACTGCAAACTATATACCTGTAAATATATACTGCAAACTATATACCTGTAAATATATACTGCAAACTATATACCTGTAAATATATACTGCAAACTATATACCTGTAAATATATACTGCAAACTATATACCTGTAAATATATACTGCAAACTATATACCTATAAATATATACTGCAAAACCTGTACCTACAATCTGAAACCAAATAATAGTCTATAATATTATACACTAAAAAAAAATACGAATCAAATTAACTCAAAATTTCATTATTTAGTTTGTCCAAAAACCGACTCAACAATGCGAGTCAATTTGACTCATCCTACTATTTAACTCTAAAACAAGAGTCACATTTGACTCCAAATTCATAGTCAGATTGACTCAGGAAGAGTCAATCAAGAAAAAAAGACTCCAATATTGGAGTTTTGTCAGCCTTGACTCAAGCAATGAGTCAAGCTGACTCGCAATGTTTTCTCAGTGTAAGCTGGTAATGCACTAACCACTATAATACGGATGCAAATAAGAAATTTATATGAGATTATAGGCATACCATTGATATATTCCTCTCTACCATTCACATATTGCACCACTCTACCGTGAAATGATGAATACAATAGTGACACTCTAATTCGTGTTGTATTGTGTCAGTTAAATGTCAGTGTGACTCTATTTAACAATGGCACAATGAAGGAGGAAAGATTTTACAGCTAAAAGGGAAGTGCAGAATATCATTCCCATTGAGTGCTATTTCATAAATTATCATTCTACACCTTAGTGCAAATATTCACCGAAAGGTTTCTAATTAAGAGTTTTATTATAGAGTACCATGTTATTTCATTAGACTAACACATAATGCAAACTGGCACTGTATTATATCAAGTGAATACTTTGTCATATGTTTTGCCAATATTTAGTAGAATTAATTGAAAGATAAAGATAATTAACGACATAATTGAACAGTGATAGGCACAATCGAGTACTGAAATTTCCCTCTCTGTTGACATTAAACAACTAGTTTATGAGCACTCGGTAGAGCGCATACCTTCACCGCCGCTTAGACCCGTTCTCTCATAAAATTTAATAAACTGCTAACTGGATAATAACCAATAGTCCCACCAAGTTTCATGCAATATGGTACAATACTTTTTGAGTTATTGAGTTATTAATGACCTTGACCTTTGACAAGATCGCTCTCAATATTCTACCAGATCGTTCCTGGACATTGACCAACCGTATCACCAAATTTCAGACAATTTAGTTGAATACTTTTTGAGTATTTGAGTTACAAATGGCCTTTGACCCGATCGCTCCCAAAATCTAATAAAATGGTTCCTGTATATTGACCAGTCGTCCCATCAAGTTTCATGCAATATGGTTCAATAACTTTTTGAGTTATAAATGACCTTGAACTTGACCTTTGACCGGGTCGCTCCTAAAATTTTACCAGCAGGTCACTCAACATGGACCAATCGTCTCACCAAATTTCAGGTAATTTGGTTCAACACTTTTTCAGTTAAGCGAATAATAAGATGATAAATAAATGACGGGTAAAATATGACCTTCCCGCATTCTGCGAAGGTAATCATGAAGTGTGCAGTACAACAAACTAACGGATACAACAAACTACACAACGGCTATTGTGTTGAAATACAAAGCAGTAGGTAGTAAGTACCTAAGTACTGACATGCAGTAGGTAGTAAGTAACTAAGTACTGACAGGCAGTAGGTAGTAAGTAACTAAGTACTGACAGGCAGTAGGTGGTAAGTAACTAAGTACTGACAGACAGTAGGTGGTAAGTAACTAAGTACTGACAGGCAGTAGGTAGTAAGTAACTATAAAGTACTGACAGGCAGTAGGTGGTAAGTAACTAAGTACTGACAGACAGTAGGTAGTAAGTACCTAAGTACTGACATACAGTAGGTAGTAAGTAACTAAGTACTGACAGGCAGTAGGTAGTAAGTAACTAAGTACTGACAGACAGTAGGTAGTAAGTAACTAAGTACTGACAGGCAGTAGGTGGTAAGTAACTAAGTACTGACAGACAGTAGGTAGTAAGTACCTAAGTACTGACATGCAGTAGGTAGTAAGTAACTAAGTACTGACAGGCAGTAGGTAGTAAGTAACTAAGTACTGACAGACAGTAGGTGGTAAGTAACTCAGTACTGACAGGCAGTAGGTAGTAAGTAACTAAGTACTGACAGGCAGTAGGTAGTAAGTAACTAAGTACTGACAGGCAGTAGGTAGTAAGTAACTAAGTACTGACAGACAGTAGGTAGTAAGTAACTAAGTACAGACAGGCAGTAGGTGGTAAGTAACTAAGTACTGACAGACAGTAGGTAGTAAGTACCTAAGTACTGACATGCAGTAGGTAGTAAGTAACTAAGTACTGACAGGCAGTAGGTAGTAAGTAACTAAGTACTGACAGACAGTAGGTAGTAAGTAACTAAGTACTGACAGGCAGTAGGTGGTAAGTAACTAAGTACTGACAGACAGTAGGTAGTAAGTACCTAAGTACTGACATGCAGTAGGTAGTAAGTAACTAAGTACTGACAGGCAGTAGGTAGTAAGTAACTAAGTACTGACAGACAGTAGGTGGTAAGTAACTAAGTACTGACAGGCAGTAGGTAGTAAGTAACTAAGTACTGACAGGCAGTAGGTAGTAAGTAACTAAGTACTGACAGACAGTAGGTGGTAAGTAACTAAGTACTGACAGGCAATAGGTGGTAAGTAACTAAGTACTGACAGGCAGTAGGTAGTAAGTAACTAAGTACTGACGCAGGACATACACATCAACTAAACAGATGAGATCCTTTAGACTCAATACTGATTTACTGCTCACTAATTAAATAGGAAAATTTTGTCACACAGGTGTGAGGGACTTAATGGGAGAGTATATTGCATGGGGCCACTGTGGGATAAACTGTGCGTAATTGAATGTTCACTGATATGTGAAAATACAATAAATATTATTTATATTTCGAAATTTTAATTAGTTTATACTTAATAAATTTAATTTATACTCAATGAATTTAATTTATACTTAATGAATTTAATTTATACTTAATGAATTTAATTTATACTTATCGATAACAAGAAATATAACTGAAAAAGTTCATTGCTATAGCAGAATTAATATAGTTACTGAGTTAACACACATACTGAGTGTTAATGTTGTTACTGAGTTAACACACATACTGAGTGTTAATGTTGTTACTAAGTTAACACACATTGTGAGTGTTAATGTTGTTACTGAGTTAACACACATACTGAGTGTTAATGTTGTTACTGAGTAAACACACATACTGAGTGTTAATGTTGTTACTGAGTTAACACACATACTGAGTGTTAATGTTGTTACTGAGTTAACACACATACTGAGTGTTAATGTTGTTACTGAGTTAACACACATACTGAGTGTTAATGTTGTTACTAAGTTAACACACATTGTGAGTGTTAATGTTGTTACTGAGTTAACACACATACTGAGTGTTAATGTTGTTACTGAGTTAACACACATACTGAGTGTTAATGTTGTTACTGAGTTAACACACATACTGAGTGTTAATGTTGTTACTGAGTTAACACACATACTGAGTGTTAATGTTGTTACTGAGTTAACACACATACTGAGTGTTAATGTTGTTACTGAGTTAACACACATACTGAGTGTTAATGTTGTTACTAAGTTAACACATACTGAGTGTTAATGTTGTTACTGAATTAACACACATACTGAGTGCTAATGTTGTTACTGAGTTAACTCTCAAACAATGTCACAATTATCTGAATGTTACATGTATGCCTAATGTAAAAGATGTTACATATAACAGCACTTTTAATTGCGATAGACTGGTTGTATATTATAGTAATTGTTATTATTAAACAATTACCAGTTAAAATTGAGAACTTTCATTCTAGTGCTTAACTTTCATTGAATGATTTAGTTATAGTAACAGGACTTTGATTGCTTACACCGTTAACAGTCCTGTTTTAACGAGCAAGCAATATATGCATTGCAAAACAGTAGATACTGCACGTCCTGCATAGAGATGACTACATGCATTTCAATTACCGATTATAACCTTACTATCATCATTTAAATAATATATCTATTCAATGTTCAAATTCTATTTAAAAAAGTAAACGATGTTTTGGATAACTCGAGAATCAATAGAAACAGTTTTTCGATAGTAAAATATAGAATTTTTTTATTTAACATTCAAAAGGCGTACTGCACTTACTTATGTAAGAGGGAAATGAAGAGTTGTTCTGGTAAAAATGGGACTATTAAAGGTCCAGTCCACTCGATTACCATATCAGTTCTCATTACTATAATCGATTGTTAAACAATTTATGTGTCCATGTGAAATAGCTTGACTAAGGGGATCGATACACTTCAGAAATATTTTTCATTGATAATCTGTTAGTTCTGAAATTTGATAAACCTGTAGAACAGGACAAAATAAAAAGGTTTTATTCGTGCTGTAATATGGCAACAGCTAATAGAAAACATGTTTTTTTAAATAAAAAAATGGATATTTTAGGTGTAACTTGTATATCAGCTTCACAGTTTCACCTAGAGAGACGAGGCAGGATAATGAAAGAGGAAGAGTTGCTTCACGATGTAACATTGAGATATCTGAAATTGTAGGATTTGTTTAGAAGTTATATTTGAAGATTTTTTTTTGGATAACACCATTCATTTGTATAATTTCTAAATTTTTTTAGATACTTTATTTTCTAATTCAGATATATGGAAAAAAACGCAGTGATATATTATCGAGCACTTCTTTCTTTTTCAAACGAGACCTATCAAGTCACTCTAGATACAGTACAAAAACAGATAAAAGAGCGTTAATCAGTCCATGGCATAAGTCTTCAGGAGAGACTGAAACATCCATACCGTCAGGTCAACTCGCTCTAGATTCTAGAATGATGTGGCATTTAGTTTGGTACTGATTTCTCATTGGATATTGGAGCCTAAAGTTCAATGTTGGTTGTCTTTTATCCAAATCAACTTCCACACCCTTACTGGAGAGTGGAAGAGCGGATGCGTTTCTAGCCACCCCTCCACCTTTCATCCCCACTCTACGCGCTATACAGACAAGCTATGACTGTAATATTTTCACAGTGCATTCTTCACATATAGGTGTGTTTTAGGGTAATGATTTTTATGTTTACATTTTTGTCTTTCTTGAAGGGTATCGATCACCTTAAATCACTATAATAATAAATTTCTATTTATACAGATGCAGCAGTTGGAGCTGTAGTCGAGAAAAGTTCGCACGTTGACAAACAGTTTTTCAGTAACATTTGTTTTGTCCATTTTGACAAAAAGTGTATGTGTAGTTAAGATTTATACGAGTAATTACATATAAACTATTCGAAAGCAATGTTTCTGATTCAGTTTATACAATTCTTAGTGAATGAATGTTTTTTGCAGGGACCGAATCTTCATCGCTAATGACTTGGTCAAAGGAGAAAATAAACTTTCTCGCTAGTTACTGCCGGTACAGATTCTGATGAAGTATTCATTAGTTACTTCGTTTGTTAGGCGGAAGGAATTCTTCTCTCAATTCATTAGTTGGAAGCCACTACCAATATAAATCAGTAGCATACTTTCGCTCTATTTTGAGAGCGTCGATTCAACATGATTAATTAAATATAAAGTCAAGTATTTCATGGATATGAAAATAGCTTATAGTATAACTTAATTAAATTCCAGATAGCCGTTTAAAAGATTAGAAACAAAATTCACTTCGAAATAGATACAACATCCAATTTTAATTTCTAAAGGTTTTTGGTGTTACTTGTAATCATTGTGTACTTGGAAGCCTTGGCAAGAACTGTAGCCATATAATGTTACTCTCACATTCATTTGTTTAGCCATCTACAAATGTATCTATTAATTAGAAAATAGGCTCTTCGTTCTTAATTAGTTTCTTAAATGTCTGAATGGAAAACGAAATTAGCGAAGACACGTGTAGGAAAATGAATGATAAACACCTTTTAAAAAGGTTAAGTTTAATCAATGAGGATGTTCTAGAATTTAAAACAAGTAAAGGCACATTAAAAGTTCCCCTCCAACCAAATATTTATATAATTTTAATCAATGAGGCTAATGTTCCTATCATTTTGGTGTAAACTCCATGAAAATTGACAGAATACATTTAATTTTGTATATATTTAAAGATTTTGGAGATCAAACTCTACAATAGCCGTTTCACTTTCGACTTGCTAATTTTCAGTCCAAAGAAAAAGAATGTTCACCGCTTGTTTCGAATGTCAACTAGGTAAGTATAATTATTTATTAATCCAATACTAAATATTCGTGTAAAGATATAAATTAGGAGAAACTGATTATAGAAACGATTATATACTTGGAGAAAAAATTTAAACGTTAAACGATGGCCAATAAAGTACGGTTTGTTTTTAGAGTTCCATTTGTGAATCAAATCAAAGAGTGTACAATCTTATTTTTCAGCGTCAGATTAGTGTTACTTACAATTGTTGCTCACAGAGTATTTACAACTTCAAGAGCATATGAAAAATATATACTGAACCGAATTTTATGCGGTTTGCAGATTAATGATCTTACCTTAGTTCTATAATATTATGTAATAAACTTATTTCATCTCAGAGCCTGGAGGTATGAACAGTTTAAACAAGTGATGTCTGCTGGAAATACAAGCTGTGGAATCATGTAAATTTAGTATAGAGTTTAGTATTTACCTCAGAAGCAAAGGTCATAACACGTACGTCAAGAAGAAGAACATGTACAATTTAATTTAATATGGAACCAAAATTCATATTGTTATACGTCAAAACACGTACAAAGCTAAAGCAGTTTGAAAGGAAAATGTCTCCATGAACAAAGTAACCTTTGTTGACAATACTCATCGATGCAGAAAAGCTACTGTGTGATTCAATCTCTTATTAAAAAATGTAATGAAAAGAGACCCTAGCATCGTAACTGTATTCACGGATAGAGAAGGAAAATGAAGAGGTGATAGAAATAGCATACGAGTCTACCCATTTAACACAAAATCTAAGACCTCGTAGTTGAACAGCATAACCCTAGCGCTATCCTCTAAAACAGCAAGTAGCGTTACAAAATTGGTGAAGATGAAAGAAAATCATAAATAAAATTCACAATCCAAATTGCAACAGTTCCTTCACCAATTTCTTCTGTATAGTCCAGTGGTTCTTGAAGTATTTTTCTCGCACACCCCTTGCTTTTCTCAGGCACCCCCTGAGCATTGTAGTGCATTGAAATAAATTGAAAAGCTGCAATTAGAATACATTTGGTTACTATGATTTGAGAATTTAATATGCAAATTGAAAAAGTAAGGAAAAGGATTGTTTTGTTTACATAATGTAAAATTATTTTTTTAGGTAAGGAAAATTAAAATCCATTAGAAATTAAAGAAAACCATATAATTTGTGATAATAATGAATTATATTGCATTGTAGTTCTATAAATATTTAGAAAATGAACAGTTGTAAACTAATAAAACAAAACTAATCAATTATGGGGTAGCGACACTTACATATAATCCCGACACAGAAATGAAAATTCGATATAGAAAGGTACAGTTTTTTGTTTACACTTTGTTTATATAATGGAAACACCATTTTTCTTTCTATTCAGTGTTAGAATATAGGACAGAAGGAATAAAAGTTACAGGCACACAAAACGAGAAATCGTATACTCAAAGATTTAAAAAAAATTATCAAAAGTCACAATGATAATTAGGTAACTAGGTGTTTGTGTCAAAAATTCGTATACTTTTATAACTACCTCATAGCGCAACATTTTGAGAAAAATATACTTCATGTATATTCTGCATGATATTAATAGCAAGAACAGAACTTATCAACAACAGCCATCTCATGCACCCCCTATAAACAATCCATGCCCCAAAGGGGTGCCGCGCACCCCCATTTAAGAACCACTGGTATAGTCCATTTCGGATAAAAAATCTCCAGTTGAAGTCTGTTAAGAATTTTTTTAGGTGTAGTAACTAGTTCTAATTTTAACGTACAGTTTCTAGTTGATTTCATTTCTGCCCCTCCTTCCATTGTCTAGTCTCTACAAGAGTTCATATGACAGTCAGCAGTCACTGCTGTTGGAATTAAGTCAACTCATTAGTAGAGTATTAAAGAGACTCTTGCTAATTAGGACAGGACATAATGCACCTAACAAGCTGCCTTTTGTGACAGAGGCATTGTTAGTGAGGTATGATAAGATAGCTATGGTGAATATTGGTGTGAGGAATAGAGACGTCAACATAGGTAGTCACACGGAAGTGAAACTTTACAACGGAGTTCAAGTGAATGAAGTAGAATGAAATTCTCTTATAAATGATAATTGAGGTTGAATACTCAAGTTTCAATTAATATAACAAGATATTAATGGTATATTACTTTAATCTTGATTTGATTCGAGGATGTGACTTTCATATTTCCAATTTCACTCAAATGAAATATTTTTATGATGAATAAATCATCAATTGAGGATGAACGATAAATATAAGAGCAAGATGATATTGTTGTAGAATTCAATTCTTTCAAATTGAAAATCATTCCAGCAAATAACAAAGATAAATTTATAAACATGTCTGAAAAACACTACGACCAATGTTTTAATTAAAGACATTAGAGAAAAATTCTACCTACGCACATAGAAAGCCACAATATCCGAGAAATGTGCAGTTCATCTGGAGAATATCACGATATGCAACACAATTCTTGCTGTTCCTGTGATAAATAAAAACTATAAAAGAGATGCCATGCGGCTCTTGTAGAAGGTGACAAATCTCTTCTTGGAATAAACTCGATAAACAGAACTACGGTGTAGTCGTGCTTGATGAGAATCTCATGCGGGATTAAGCATGGGATTTCATAAGCAACTAACTAGATGTACCAGTGCAAAATTATTATTTGAAGACTAAGATTTGTCAGGGGCAGCAGTCAGCAAACACGGACCATAGTAGACCATTTCTTCTCATCCTTTATTCTGTTCACACACACCTTATACATTCATCCAAGATAATTCATTATTCTTTCATGGTTGTTTATGTAATTTGCACTAGGACTGGAACTTCAGTCATTCGGTAAGTTTGAAGTCACATCGTTAATAACTGTTAGCTATAGCCCTTGAAGTCCTATCAGTGCTCAATATATATTTATATTTAATTTTAATAAAATTATTCCTTCATGTATATTTCTTTTATTACTTAGGGCTGATCCACACCATCGCTCCGGTCACGCTCCAGTCCAATATTCTTTAATGTATTTCACGTAGAGCATCCACACTGGCAGTGCCGGTCAGGTCACGCTCCGGTCACGATCCAATCCAAAGATATTTTGACTGGAGCGTGATCGGACCGTGAGCGGAACGCCACTGCCAGTGTGGATTAGCAACGCTCCAATTTTATTATTTGCGTGCTTTTTCTTGAATTTTACTACACATATATATGTCACGCGCATTTGACTGATCTGAAATATTGACCGATTTCGCCGCGCAATCTATTGATCAATCGTTATTGCAGCCATCGACCGATGGCGCAACCATCTATCGATTGTTGCACGTTCGAATGATAAGATTATTTTAGCTTATGCATCTAATTGGCAAAATTTTATCGCATTTATCGATCAATAGCGCACCTATCAATCGATTTCTGCGCGTTCGAATGATCGGGAATTTTTTAGTTTATGCATTTAATTGTTTTGATTTTAATGGAAAGATATTGTCTTTTTAAACAAAAAAATTGTTACATTTCATCGGGTAACCATCAATCGATTGATGATTACCCTATGAAATGTAACAATTAGATATATAAATTATAGAAATCCATATTAATCGAACGCGCAACAATCGGTTGATGGTTTCCTTATTAAATATACCATTTAGATTGATGAACTAAATACTTTCTTTTTCATTCGAACGTGCAGCAATCGATCGGTGGTTCCGCTAACGGTCGATGGCTGTGCTAACAATAGATCAAAAAATTATGAAGCGAAATCGGTCGATATTGCTGCAGATCAGTCAAACGCGATTGACATATATAATACTTCTAATACCTTAGGGCTTAGACTCTAGAAGTCTAGATTCTTAGATATACAGTCAGTTTTCTCTAAGAGTAATTGTGTTTTCAGTGTTGCATGTTTTCTTTTCTAAAAATCAATTTCAATTTTAGACAGATTTTTTCAAAAGTTTCAATAGTCATTCGAAAATAATAGAAAAATTTAGTTTCGTCATCTATTAGATGAGGATAAAACGAGTAGATATCCTTCGCACTTCCTGTCCTTTAGCATAGAGATGAACTCAAAATATATACTTATTTGTTTTCTCTCATCCTGTTCATCAATCAAGCGTAATGATAATCACTGCAAAATCAGATGATACGGAAGGGACGGGAGCGAGAGCGGACCGTGACCGGACCGAACATGTGTATGCACAAGGATGAGACCGGACCGTGACTGGAGCGAGAGCGGAGTGAAGGTGTGTATCAGCCCTTAAGCTGTAAGCAGAAAGAGATGCGTATAATCTTAAAAGTTATATCTAGGTAATTTCTCTTAGATTTGATTAGCTTGATATACAATTAGGGCCAACTCAGATATTCGGAAATATAAATACCACGCATGAATAGGGTTTTGAACTAGTTATGGGGATATAAACATATGTATAAAAAGCTGCTTAACTGTATTTCAAATATAAAATGGTTGTCAAATCTGACCTCAAGTTGCTGTTTCCCCATTTACATCTCTATTATTGAAAAGGGCATACCGTTTCTGAAGGGGAAAATGAATTCCTTCCACTTTTTAACTAAGGTATTCTTTCGTAAAGTTGAACTAAAAATTGTTACAGAGATGTCCTAAAATAGGACTCATTCTGGCGAACATGTCAAGACGTTCAAATAAAGTGGGAATGATTCCTCAGGCAATGAACCTTAATTAGATTATGATTCAGGAACGCAGACAAGATTGTTTTTATAGACCTGATTAAAGAACAGCGGTAAAATAAAGGTGTAAATAATATATCAAATTGAAATCCATTTTATGTTAGTTTGGGGTTAAAGTGGTAATATTCCGTACTTCAGGAGAGATATAAATAAGGACTTTTAAGTAATATGACAGGATAGTAACTCTATGGAAAAAGTGCTCATGGATGCAGAACAGCTATCGTGAAGTGTAGTGGATATTAGAGCAAGAGTGTAAAGGAACCAAAAACTTAAAACCTCGTTAATGAAGAGTAAAAACCGTACTTGTAGAATCAACGTTGCAAAAATATACTATATTTCTTATGAGAGCATTTATGTCCTTATACACAAAAAAGTTATCTAAGGAAACTTGAGAAGAAGACCTCATAGAAGAGGGGACAGTGAAAGTATGCTATATGAACTATATAGGCTGCCTCAGGTAACAGCGTCAACAAAGCACTTGGAAGGCAAGAACAGACAACAATGGATAGGAGACCTACACAAGAAGCATGAAAAAGATTAAAAAAACGTCAAAAAACTATTAGGTCAGAAAAAAGGCTGGCTTAAAATTAACCTTACACTGAAGGATTGGCAAGAAGGTTAAAAATTATAGACAAGCATTCATAGTTAAAATTAAAAGACGAACCAGAAAGACTTTGGAAATAAGAGCTGGGATGAAGTAATATTTATGTTCAGGCGTAATGGAGTTAGCTATATGGGAAAGATTGTGGATATAAAAAACAACTTGTTAATACATATCTCTGCACGAAATAAACTACTTTTAAGAATACAAAATAATTATCTAGATCCAGCAGTGAGAGTTATTTTTCTAAACTCCTCAAATAATTAAATAATAATAAAATAATTATCTGATACTCTTAAAGGGAAAGCCTCTCTTAAAATTCAACAAGTTTCTAAAACAATGGTGAAACTATCAAAAATTACAGTTTCAACTAATCTAAAATTATCTAATTTTTAGATTAGATTACAAAGCAGCTTTTCAAATTGATTGAGCAGATATTCTGTAGCGAATATAGAGGCATTTCTCAGAGCATCCATGTTCATCTATATTATTAGACTATAATAAGCTATACTCGGAATATTTTTGATTGCAGGAATACGGCCTCCTATGAAAGAAAGAAAAACTCATTAAATTGTAATAGAATTTATTGAAAGCTTTTCCATTCAAAAATCGAAGTCGTCGAATTCTTGAGAACTGAAGAATTTATTGAATCCCTGACTAGAAAGGTGGCTAGCTCTAGAAGATGGAGGACTGCTCTTGGTAGGCTTTTCCAGTTGAAAACAAGAGCGTTTGGGTGTGTGTAGTGCATTACTGGTACCTTGGTTGTCTGGTTGTTTAACTGCATTACTAGTGTCTGGTGATGGACTAAAATCTTCATCCAAACCGAATTGAATTAATATAGACCTGTCGATAGTCTTTTTAGGAGGGAAGTTTTCACTGGAAATATCTTTCGGCTTTTTGCCAATAATTACAGAACGATTTGAAGATACACTTGAACTAGGCTCAGAATTATCCAATTGCGATTGTTCAATGAAGGCAAATTTATTAAATTTGGCAGATAACGATTTAGCAGACTTTTCTTTGTTATTATCAGTACCTAAAATGTTATTTCTTTTATTTAGTGAACGAGATGAAGACTCTCCAATTTCAGTACTGTTCAAACGCAAAGGGAAAATAGGTTCGTCATCGGAAAGCATTTCTGATGTTTCTAACTTGTTTTTATCATCAATGTGGGAAATTTTAGGCTTGCCATCAGATTTATTGAAGGCAAATTTTGATAAAATAGATTTTGCTTTTTGGGTTAAACCCAATTTGGAAGTTTCCTCAATCGGAGAATTATTTATTACCGAATTATTATCGACAGAAACTATATTATCAAAGGATGTTGCAGATTCAGGTAAACCACCATCTTTTCTTTTCCTAGTCAAGTTAATATTATTTTGATTAACATTTGGTACATTAGGCAAAGTTTCTCTATTCGAGTTTCGCTCAGAATTTGTATTCTTGCTAGGTGTTGAACCTCCTTTACTTTTATCTGATTTGGCAAGTTTTCTTTTTTTGACAATAGTATTCAAGCAGTATTCTGCATCACCAGAAACTCTGTCGTTCTTTCGTTTGTTTTCTTTATCGACATCAACTTTTTCCTTAATTTTCTGACACAATGTTTGGCTTTTACGATTGTTCGTATCATGAGTTGCTTTGTTAGGTTTGGCAGGAGTCTCTTCAGTTTCTTGCATAGAAGTACCTTCTTCTCCTTCGTCGGAGGATGAATCACTCGAGAGAGCAAACCTCCTAGCCAACCTCTTGCTGGATTCACACTGATCCTCACTGTTAAGATAATCTGTGATACAGTTCACTTTCTTAACCGGAAATTTCTTGCCCTTCTCTCCCTTCCCCTTTCCTTTCTTCCTCTTCACTCTGGACTGCGTGTTCCCTTCATCAGTGACCAACTCTTCAATGATTCCTGTCCTTCTAATGTCCTGCGTGGCTAGGAAGGTAGAGAAGGAAGGTCTTTTGTCGTGCAGACGAGTGCTCTCCGCTTCCAAGTTATCGGAACTAACAACAATAGGCTGGGTGGGAACTGATAAATGAATTAGAAAAAGAAAAAAGATTGTTAGATTCATTAAAAGAGACAGAAGTTACTTAGTATTATCTTATTAACGCTTCAGTACACCAAAACTAAAGGTAGCTAGTACCCTTTGGAAAGGAATAATGATAGCGTAGAATATCTTCAAGGAAAGTTTATCGTATATGGTAAGGGTTAGTTAGGCTAGCTACTATGACTAAATTGGTATATCAAGAATTATGTTCAATCAGTTAAATAAAGCTAACAATAAACTGACATGTAATCTTGAAATTATTTGAGAAATCAGTGCTTAGCTTAGCTTTCTTAGTGAATGATTACAGAGGAATGATGCAAATTTAAGTGAAGTCTTATTGTCATCCTAGCTTGAACTTAAATTGGTAACCGTTAATTACTATAAATTGGACCACACCTGTAAAATCAGCAGCACTCATGGTAGAGAGTCTCTCCAACTCATTGATACGAGCCAACTCCTTGTACCAAATATCGGACAGATTGAGCATCTGAAGTACTTCACTGGCTGTCAAGAGAAAACACAGTTAGCGAACAACTAAAATTATATGCAAAGTAAAGGGAGATATTTATTATCTTCATACACCCTTTGTTCCACAGACATACACCCCAAAGTGGTCCACACACCTCCACTCCCAGTGAACCACACACCTCCACTCCCAGTGAACCACACACCTCCACTCCCAGTGGTCCACACACCTCCACTCCCAGTGGTCCACACACCTCCACTCCCAGTGGTCCACACACCTCCACTCCCAGTGGTCCACACACCTCCACTCCCAGTGGTCCACACACCTCCACTCCCAGTGGTCCACACACCTCCACTCCCAGTGGTCCACACACCTCCACTCCCAGTGGTCCACACACCTCCACTCCACCCACCTTTCTCCCTGTAGTCTTCAGTTGGGTCGGCAGGGAAGGCAGCGTGCAGAGTTGAGTGTTTGTTCTTAGTGTGATGAGAAAAGAACAGTTCTGGAAAAGAAATGAGGAGTTGAGACATGAAGATAATTAGATAACACGCCAGTCAATATCTATGAGTCTATGACAAAAGGGAGAGCTAGGAAGGTAAAAGACACACCATTTTCACCCCCCTCCCTCATGGCTGCACTCCACAAAGTGACGGCAATGACCGCGTCCTCAGCTGTGACTTTATTTCTTAACATGAGGCGGGCATGACCCTGACTCAGACGCACTAGGGACTCCAGAAGCCTGGGGGAAATGTGGAGAGAAATGAGGAATGGGGGAGAAATGAGGACACAAGAATTAAGTTCTATGAAAAGAACTTGAATGAAAGGAGTACCCAACCACAGCGAATGTTCAATTAGTTCTAACTTAGTCAGCTAATTGTTACTCTCCTCACCTTATTGTCGTTCTGGACAGATCTCTCTGAGAGTTGTTACGCTGCAGTTGGTAAAATTTGGAGAGAATTGCATTAGCGTCTGCATCTAACTTGGGCTTCAACCTGCAAACCAATCACAAGAGGTAAAATGTTTTTTTCTCAGTTGTCAAGTATAAATAAATAAATCTACTAAGTTTTAATAAAACTCAAAAAGAAAAACAAAAGTTGCAAAGTTGATTTTTTCAAGGAATAAGGTTAGCACCTTTTGATGTAGTGGATGTAAGCCCTCATCTTGTCCATGCTCCACAGAGAGGAGTTCTCACAAGAGGTGCGACTCCTCTTGCCTCCATCACCAAAAGAGGTGAATGAGGGGGCACCCCCAAAGAGGATGTAACTAGACACCAGTCTGGTAGGTGAGGAGGAAAGAAACATGCAGATTAGAATAAGAAAAGGATAGAATTAAGGTAGCTAGTTACGAATAATCGGTCGGTTTCACATCTTCGGTCATATAAAAAAATTATATAGTCAAGCGGGGCAAGAAATGAAAGATTTCTATTTCAAAAACCAAGAATGGTACGGTCAAAACAAACATATCAAAAGATGCGGAATTGTTGTGCTATTTTAGTGCAATAAACATTTTTTTGAAGCACTTGATACATTTTCTACAGAAGTAAAAAAAGGAGGTTCATTTTTTATCCCAAAAATTTGTGAAAATGGGGTAAGAAAAAAATTGCATGGGGCTAATAATGAAATTTCAATTTATGCCCCAGGGGCCAAAATTGAATTTTTTTATTACCCCACACATTGTAAATAATAATTTCATTTTTTTAAATTATCTTTTTTGAGACTGAACTGCACTACAATTACAATTCATTGAGACACTAAAACTTCACAATTCATAAAGGACATCATACACTGATCTTGTGGTGGTGCAGATGTCAAAGTACTATATCCAGGTTGTGTATTCTGTTTTATAGGTGGGAATGGAGGAGGAGTAGGATTTGATGTTAGAAAAGAAGTTAGGTGTTGAAGTTTGTGACCCGATTTCTACAGTTAAGTCAAGTTGCGTGTCATTCTCCTATTGGTTATCTATCATAGGCTCATTGTTGTAATTTTCAGATTTTCCGCTATTCACCCATTTTCTGTTTTGACATCAGCCAGTTTTGACATCAGTTGATAGGCATTGATTGAAACTTGAAAAATGCTTTCCGAAACTTGTTTTGGTATACCTATACATTAAGCTATGTCAAATTCTTATTTATAGGTAGATTTTTTCATTCACATACACAAATAAGCCTGATAAAAGTAGCTTCAAAATGAGACACAGAATGTTTAAATTGATTGTAATTTGTGTGAGTTATGGTAGATTCACTTTTTACCCCAAAAATAGAGGTTTCATCTCTTGCCCCGTTTGACTATAGCTATATATAATAATTGTAATTCAATTTATGTATATATATTGGTATTCATGATACCTGCAGGTATCATGAAGGAGGATACCAATAAAAATAAAATACTAATTATTATATCTTTTCTTCCAATATGATCGAAGATGTGAAACCGACAAATAATTTGTAACTTACCCAAGCTGACAAGAAAATGCGAGATATTTTAAATATTGTGAAGAGAGAAAACGGTTATAGATGTTTGAAAAAGGAATGTCTTTAGAACCAAAGATAAAAGAATTCCTAGAGTAAGTGAATTGTAACGTACTTATCCCAGTCTGGGTTGTTTATGTCCCTCAGCACCAAAATGAGATCAAACCTCGAGAGGAGTGGCGTGGCTATACCAACATTGAGATTAACCGGCAGAGATGGGTCGTACCTACCCTGAAACAGAAAAAACAGAGATTAACACTACACTGCAAGGTGACTAGCACTACACTGCAAGGTGATTAGCAGTACACTACAAGGTGATTAGCAGTACACTACAAGGTGATTAGCAGTACACTGCAAGGTGATTAGCACTACACTGCAAGGTGATTAGCACTACACTGCAAGGTGACTAGCACTACACTACAAGGTGATTAGCACTACACTGCAAGGTGAATAGCACTACACTGCAAGGTGACTAGCACTACACTGCAAGGTGATAAGCACTACACTGCAAGGTGAATAGCACTACACTGCAAGGTGACTAGCACTACACTGCAAGGTGATTAGCACTACACTGCAAGGTGATTAGCACTACACTGCAAGGTGAATAGCACTACACTGCAAGGTGAATAGCACTACACTGCAAGGTGATAAGCACTACACTGCAAGGTGATTAGCACTACACTGCAAGGTGATTGATTGATTGATTAGTTGAGGGGTGGTTCATCTTGACGCTTCAGTATGTTCTATAACGCATCGAACACTAGATTGGGGATAGGCCAGTTTCATAGTTCAGATGACGTTATCATAGATTCCTATCTCTTGCAAATATCTGAATATCCGAGCAAAGTCAAAGGATTCATCCTGACGCTCAGCAAGCATCAGTCTCATAATTTCGTTAGGATTCTTGTTGAAGGATTCAGGAAATATTTGTAGTCTCAGGTCGGAGTGAGATGGACACTCCGAAAGTAGGTGCTTGATAGTCAGATGGACGTTACAGTCCTCACAGTAGGGTTGATGCTGTTGCTCCATGAGATATTGGTGAGTTAGTCTTGTGTGTCCAATGCGTATTCTTGTGAGAATGATGGATTGTTTTCTATTGTTCAGCGGTTGCCATGGTATTGTCGTGTCTTTCAGCTGTCGTAGTTTGTTGTGATTCACTCCGAGCCACTGAGCTGCCCAGCGCTCTCTCACTGCGCCTCTAATGAGAGGATACCAGTCTCGGTATGGTAACTCTTCATTGCATGGTGGGACATCTTCTTCAGCTGCAGATGCAGCCAGCTTATCTGCTGCTTCATTACCAAGGATTCCAACATGTGCTGGACTCCAGCAGAATGTGATGTTCTTGTTTCTATTTTTCAGTTTTATCAACAAGATTATAATTTTTCTGATGATAGGGTGAGTGGATTCAAAATGATCCGTAACCTGTATAGCACTAGTGGAGTCACAGTAAATTACAAACTTCTCATGTTCCATACTATTTGCTATCAGCAGACCACAGAACAGTCCACACAACTCCGCAGTGAATATAGAACTCTGGGTCATCAGCTTCATTTTCTTACATCCACCAAAGCTAGTAGCTGCACAGCCCACTCCAATGTCACTCTTAGAGCCGTCAGTGAAAATAGGAAACTCACCATTATGATGTTGATTCCGATGTTCGTTAAAATAGGATCGCATTACATGGTCAGAACAAGTACCCTTTCTAGAGTATTCATAGCAGTTACATATAATATCTGGGCATAATTGCCAAACTGGTACATCTTTGTATACAAATGGTAAAGTTACAATGTTAAAGTCTATATCGATTGTAGCTGACTTTATTTGGTCAGCAACAGTTACCATTTTACCAGGGTTATTGTTGATATAAGTAGTATGATTCTCAATAGTTTGGTATGCTGCTGAGGTAGGCAATTGAAGGGTCCTTGCATAGTACTGTAAAAGTAGTTGCTCTCTTCTAGTTTTAAGGGGAGGCTCTCCACTCTCAGCATACAAGCTAAGTACCGGCGACGATCTATAGGCTCCAGTACTCAGTCGAATAGCAGCATTATGGATGGGATCTAGCAATGCCAGAGTCCCATCAACTGCACCACCATAAATAAAACATCCGTAATCTAACTTTGATCTGATAATAGCTCTATAGAGCCTGAGCATTGTGGTTCTGTCAGATCCCCAGGATGTGTGAGAGACATGTTTCAGTAGTTCCAGTCTCTTGAAGCAATCGATCTTCGTAGTTTTTACATGATCTTTCCAGCTGAGCCTGTAATCAATTACCATTCCAAGATATTTTATATGTTCTCTATTGGGTATTATGGTTTTGTTTAGCATCAACTTTAGTGGTTGTTGGAATCTTTTCTTGTGGTGAAAGTGAATGCAATTTGTCTTAGCTGCAGAGAACGTGAACCCGTGTGAGTCCGCCCAACTGCTGACCCTATTTATAGCGAATTGTAGTCGTCTCTCCATACCAGGAACATAGTTCCCACTGCAATAAATGAGCAGGTCATCAACATAGAGTGAAGCACGAACATTGCTTGGTATACATTTGAGTATGTTGTTGATAGCCAGGGAAAAAAGGGTGCAACTTAGCACTCCTCCTTGTGGTACTCCCTGATCAAATCTGTGACAGGTAGAAATAGCATTGCCTATTTTCGTTCGGAAAAGTCTGTCAGATAGAAAACATCTAACATATTCAGGTAGTTTGCCCCTCAAGCCAATATCATACATATTTTGAAGAATTCCGTATCGCCATGTCGTGTCATATGCCTTTCTTAAATCAAAGGAGACGCATATGACACTATTCTTCTCATTCAGGGATTTGGCAACATCCGTTGTAAATCGATTCAATGCATCAATAGTAGAGTGCATCTTTCTAAATCCAAATTGTTCAGGTGGGAGATGATTATTAGATTCAAGAAAGAATGTGAGTCTATTGTTAATTATTTTTTCCATCAACTTCCCTACACAGCTGGTGAGGGAAATTGGTCTGAAGTTTTCTTCTACTGTTGAGTCCTTGCCAGGTTTTGGAAATGAAAGCACAACGCTAGATTGCCACTGTAGTGGATATTGTCCAGTATCAAATATTTTATTGTAAATGGATATTAAAAATTGAAAGCATGATTCATGAGATCTCCTGATCATATTATATGTGATTTTATCTTCTCCTGCTGCAGTGTTTCCACAAGTTGCCAGCATTCTTCTCAATTCTATTTGGGTGATAGGGCTATTATATGGTATATCTTCATTTGTTGAGAAATTAATTGGTGGCTCATGTGTCCTTCGATATCTCTGAAAATTTAAGTTGTATGAATTATTACTGCTTATAGCTTCATAATGGTTTGCCATAAGTTCAGCAATATCCATGTCATCAGTAATATGGTCACCATTCTTTATCAAATAAGAGGCCTTATGATTTTGATAGGATCCTCTTATTTTTCGTATTCTGGTCCATATCTTTTTCATTGGTGTGTTCATGTTGAGGCTGCTGACGTATTTTTGCCAGGACGTTCTCTTTGCCTCGAATTTCACTCTCTTTGCAACTGCTCTCGCTCTGTAGTAAGCTATTTTATCAGAAACAAGTAGTGACCGCTGATATTTTCTTTCTAAGAGCTTTTTTGCGCTGTCTGTTGGCCTGAGTACATTCCTCAGTCCACCAGGGCACTTTTCGTGGTTGAAGGCGTCCAGATGATCGAGGTATTGCTATGTCAGCAGCCAAGATTATATGTTTGCAGTACATAGTGACTAGCTCCTCTGTAGAATTATCATTAACGTAGCAATCGAGGTCATCGATGTAGGTTGCAAATGAGAACTTTGACCAGTCTGCCTTGTGCTCCAAGTACCGCTCTTGAGGCACATGTACTTGTGGTTCAATTTCTTCTATTATTAAGGGGTAATGGTCACTTCCATATAAGTCGTTCATTGTGGACCAGGAAAAATCTGTCACATTCGTTGCAGAGCAGAGGCTTAGGTCTATTGCAGAGCTTGAGCCCGTCTGCACGTGGAAGTGAGTAGCAATACCACTGTTTAATAGAGCTAGTGACGAGTTTAATAGTAGAGATTCAATTATTCGTGATCTAGCATCTTGCTGGGTGCATGTTTCATCCCATAGTTGGTGGCGACTGTTGAAGTCCCCACATAATAATATGGGAACAGGCAGCTGGTCAATTATATTGGTGATATCATTGAGATGGATTAGTTTGTTTGGTGGTAGATAAATATTGCAAATGGTATATTGTCGTGCTAATCTAATTCTGAATGCTGTTGCCTGCAGGTTTGTTTGTAGTTGCAGATTCATGTGTGGAATATCTTTTCTGATTAGGGTGGCAAGACCATTACCAGGAACTGGTCTATTGAAGGAGCTATAGATGTTGTATCCAGCTGGCGGACGAGGAGTACAGTCACCAAGCATGGTTTCCTGAAGTAGTGCGATTGCTGGATGCTTAAGGTTCAGTATGTGTCTGAAATCCTCATACTTCGAGCGATATCCCTGACAGTTCCATTGTAGGATTAAAAGCTTATGAATGTGGGTAGAAGTTTAGTAATAGAGAAGAGAACTTGTTTATGATAAGAGTGATCTCTTAATTATTATAGTGGTAATAGCTACAGTTAGTCTATTGATTGACTACGGTAAGCTTTATGATTATTTGATTTCTTTTTATCTTTGTTGGATTTTCTAGCTTGATTTAAGATGTTATTTTGTTGAGGAGAATAGTTTATATTCTCTTTGAGAGAATTTCTCTTTTCCTCAAGAACCCTATCAGGTGGTTCAGTTATATCCATTTGATGAGGGTTGTCATCAGTTATGGATCGGGTTTGTTCAAATTTTGGATGTTTAGTTCGATGTTTCATCGATTTTGAGTTATTTTCGGCGTTAGCTCGTTCTGGTGATATAGATGGAGATCTTTGAAGTCGTCGTTTCGTTGATGTCTTGGGCTCCTGTTGTTTAGTAGTATTAGTATTATTGTTGATATCAGCTGTCTGTTGTCTGTCTGCATCAACTGTCTGTTGATGTCTGTCTGCATCAACTGTATGTTGATATCTACTTTTATCAACTGTCTGTTGATGTCTACTTTTATCAACTGTCTGTTGATGTCTATTTTTATCAACTGTCTGTTGATGTTTATCTGCATCAACTGTTTGTTGATGTTTATCTGCATCAACTGTTTGTTGATGTCTATCTGCATCAACTGTTTGTTGATGTTTATCTGCATCAACTGTTTGTTGATGTCTATCTGTATCAGCTGTGTGTTGATGTCTATCTGGAGCTGGAGCTATTATTGGATTTGCAACTATTGCAGAATAGGATACTGCAAGGTGAATAGCACTACACTGCAAGGTGAATAGCACTACACTGCAAGGTGATTAGCACTACACTGCAAGGTGATAAGCACTACACTGCAAGGTGAATAGCACTACACTGCAAGGTGATTAGCACTACACTGCAAGGTGATAAGCACTACACTGCAAGGTGATAAGCACTACACTGCAAGGTGATAAGCACTACACTGCAAGGTGATAAGCACTACACTGCAAGGTGATAAGCACTACACTGCAAGGTGATAAGCACTACACTGCAAGGTGATAAGCACTACACTGCAAGGTGATTAGCACTACACTGCAAGGTGATTAGCACTACACTGCAAGGTGAATAGCACTACACTGCAAGGTGAATAGCACTACACTGCAAGGTGATTAGCACTACACTGCAAGGTGACTAGCACTACACTGCAAGGTGAATAGCACTACACTGCAAGGTGAATAGCACTACACTGCAAGGTGACTAGCACTACACTGCAAGGTGATTAGCACTCACTTTGGGGTTGGTAGCGGCCATTACACTGCATCTACTGTTCAGTTTACACACCATGCCAGCCTGCAAAGGGAAGAGGTACACTGTAGTGCGAGTTGTTTAGACTAACGATCTATTGCGTGAAAGAAGAGCAAGAAATTCCAAATATAAAAAAAGTTAATCAAAATATGGAGTTTTGATGGAATAAAAATAGTTTTGATAGAAATAGAAGGGAATATTTGTTTATCAAGACCCTCACTCGCGAAAAACTGACCTATCTGTTGACAGAGGCTGAAAATAGCACAAGTGCCGAAATAATCCACTAGTAAAGCAATAACTTTACGGATTCAAAATCGGAAAATGCTCTTTTAGTTTTCTCTAATCATAGACACAAGAATTAAGATCTTTTCCATGTAATATTAAAAAATATCAAGAACTATCAGTATGAGACATTATCATCTTAACAGTCGATATTGACATTGTATGTTAAATAATAATTTTTTATTTCTATTCGTGTCTCTATAGGTTAAGTTTTGTTAGTTTCTCATATATACATTTATTTATATCTGATTATTTTTCATTTCTCTTAAAATAAAAAAATATGTTCATAAACTACATAATAACAAAAATTGAAATATGGTGGCTCGTGAATTTCAAACAAGATCCATAAGGAGTATGAATTCTAAGGCTATATGAAGCAATAGCGCTATTTGATTGGTACAAAAATTTCAGTCAAAAATATCTATGTTTGGGTTGGTTTTTTGCTCGGGAGGGCCGTAAATAGAGTTAAATTAAAACCAGAAACAAAGAAGATATCATAGAATAGTGAATAAAAAGAAACCATTATTAGTTTTCATTCTTTCACTAGAAAATAGAGATTGTGACCAAAGGAATAGCTGGTATTTAATGTTGGCTGTGCTTACCTTGACCTCACTGATAGTCTGCTGCTTACCTTAGCCACACTGATAGTCTGCTGCTTACCTTAGCCTCACTGATAGTCTGCTGCTTACCTTAGCCTCACTGATAGTCTGCTGCTTACCTTAGCCACACTGATAGTCTGCTGCTTACCTTAGCCACACTGATAGTCTGCTGCTTACCTTAGCCACACTGATAGTCTGCTGCTTACCTTAGCCTCACTGATAGTCTGCTGCTTACTTTAGCCACACTGATAGTCTGCTGCTTACCTTAGCCACACTGATAGTCTGCTGCTTACCTTAGCCTCACTGATAGTCTGCTGCTTACTTTAGCCACACTGATAGTCTGCTGCTTACCTTAGCCACACTGATAGTCTGCTGCTTACCTTAGCCACACTGATAGTCTGCTGCTTACCTTGACCTCACTGATAGTCTGCTGCTTACCTTGACCTCACTGATAGTCTGCTGCTTACCTTAGCCACACTGATAGTCTGCTGCTTATCTTAGCCACACTGATAGTCTGCTGCTTACCTTAGCCACACTGATAGTCTGCTGCTCCATTGCCTCGTGTATTGCTCCCCTATCAGTCTCTTTAATGCTGCTGAACTCGTCAATGCAACACAGGCCCCCATCAGCCAACACCTAAAAACAGAGGGGTATTAAAAGCAGCAGAAGGAGATTTAGCTGATTAGTGATATTTATGCTTTTATTACACAATTTTTTTTGTTTTTCTGAAATAACACAAAGAATTATTTCAGTTGCTGTAGTCACCTAATATTGTATAGATAGCTACACAATGAAGTCGCTAGATGTTAAATGTACTCTCCCAGTATAGCTATAGTAACCTGTTGCAATAAATTGCTGTGTTGCAATCACAATTGAGAAAACCAGGTCAACATTTATGAAGAAACATCATTGTAATAAAAATTATATTCATCATTCACTGTAACTATTAGATAATTAACATAAATATCTATAGATAATATTATTAGAGTTTCTAGTTTCTACCCTAAATAGCTAATGTCTGACCAGTGCCCCTGCTTCCAGTGCCCAGTCTCCCCCTGACTCCTTCACTGCAGTGACTGTGAGACCCGCAGCAGAGGACCCAATGCCTGTAGTCAGCACTGACCTGCTACTGCAGTGATTGGCCCACGAGAGTAACTGCGACTTGCCTGTGCCTAGAAACATAGACATTATTGCTAAAGAAATTAGTAGCTACAGGGGAAGTTATGAATTATCGGTCGATTTAACATTCTCGGTCATATAAGAAAAAATATATAAGCTTATAAAATTTAAATAATTATTGTATTGTTTTTTCTTATATGACCAAAGATGTGAAACCGACCGATAATTCGTAACCTACAATAATACTTTCAAATAAAATTGAATTTCTAGTAATTCAGTCAAGAAACATCAATAGAAATTGTTCAGAAATAAATATTTGAAGCAAACTTTATCTCACCAGGATCCCCCACAAGGAGAAGGTGGGCCTCTCCCCTCACACGGGTGGCAGATTGGTCCACCCTCTGCACCCCTCCACACATCACAATGGCAACAGACAGCTTCACCAGGAAGAGACCGTACATCTGCAGGTACACAAACTAATTAGCTACTATCAATAACAATTAGCATAGGTATGTAACTAGTAACTTTTTAGAATGAAACTATTCTATTTTCAAGCAGGTGCTAACTAGGTAATTATGAAGGGGCAGACGAAAACGATGAGATCCTATTAGAGACCTTTTCATTTCAAGGGACAGCTACAAATATATTCCAATTTTGCAATATAGTAATTTAAAGATATCAAGACTCTCAAAAACATAACTAGCTAAATGTAGTCTATGGAAAAAAATTCCGTACTAGGCTACTAGCTATAGGCACTTATTATCTTTCCAATAGTCATTATTTCCAATAGAATTATATAGCTCCAATGCTCCATATTAAAAATTTGAAAATTTAACAAAACAAATTCAACAAACCAGAAGTTACTTTACATTTGATGGAAAATGAACTTCCTATTTACCATTAGATATTTGGTGCAATCTGAAGAAGTATTTGTTACTTCGATCTAGTTTGATGGTTTCCCATCTGGTAGTTACCTTTAAGAGTAACAGAATTCCCTTCACTATTAATAGAGAGGACAGTAATTACCTGTGGACAGATAGAGGCTAGGATGATATCCCTGCCAGTCAAAGGAGAGTATTTGTACCTCTCCCAGAAGTCCAGAAACTCTTTTTCTTGTTCAACTGTCACACCAGATCCTCCATCTTGTTTGTTACGAACCTAAAATTATGTTGATTATAATGAACTAATTTACGGAAGATAATAAACAAAATTCTGATACTCAAAAAAGTATAAGTTCTAAAACTATCATATTGTATTTCACAATTTGGTATAATATAGAACTGTTCATCAGCTCCTCGATTTAGTAGAAATTCCTGTTATAACTAGACACAGCTACAACTTTAGTGAATACGGGTTCACATTTATCAAAATGGTAGCCAATAAATTGCTCAAAAGACAATTGCTCTCATGAGCCAAAAGACAATTGCTCAAACGAACAATTGCTCAAACGAACAATTGCTCGAATGAATAATTGCTAGAATGATCAATCATTCAGATAGTATAAAATATATGAAATACAGTTATTATTAATTACTAATTAGAAAAAAAGGACGATTAGGTGCAGCTATTTGAAAAGATTTCACTTCATGATGAACTGACTTTAAACAATATTATCTAATTAACAGTTGCTCAAATAATCAAATTTCTAATTATAAATCGATTAAAGTACAAGAAGAGGAAAAGTCAACCAGATAATGGCTACCAAGAAAGGAAAATTTAATAAAACAAGTGGCACGAATACCAGAGGTTATGTGAAATGTGTCGGGAACAACCCCTTCCTCCATCTTGGGATAGGCTTTTCCTATAGCAGAGTTTCTTAAACCTAACAACCCTAACCTAGATCCAAGAGCATCTCGTTGGAACCCAGTGAAGGTATTGACTGACAAAAAAAAACGAAAATTGTAATACCCAAAATTGTTGCATCATTCCTGTTCAATAAAAATAAGAAAGCCAGGAAGATTAAATTTTAAAAACAGTATTATGATAGATATGAATGAATATGAAATGCAGTTATTACAAATTACTAATTCGAAACCAGGGTGGTTAGATGCAGCTAATTGAAGTTATCCAAGTTCATGACTAACTGGCTTTTATTAATTTGAATACTGAACAATTTGATCATTCGAGCAATTGATCATTCGAGCAATTGTTAATTCGAGAAGTTTTTCATTCGAGCAATTTACCTAGAATCTATCAAAATATATATTCTATACCTATCAGTTGTTTTCCTTTTAAGAATACAAAATATTTAACTAATAGATGAGAGAAACAATTTAACCCTATGTTAGCTATTTTAGTAATTGCTCACAGTGACGTTATTTGCTCTGATAGCTATTTCAATGGCAGGCCTTGTGTCTTTGTAACCTTGCTTCCATCTTCTCACAACGCTACCACTGAAAGGAAGACTATTTGAAGCTGTATATAATAACCACCTATCTACCTAAAATAACCAATTTAACACAATTGTGATAGAACTAATGTATTTCAGTTGGATGATTGAACTTAACCTTAACAAGTAGGGTAAGTTACAAATTGTCAGTCAGTTTAATATCTGGGGTCATAAAAAAACGGGGAGCAAGTAAAGATGACGGACCAGGGTCCATTAACTTTATTAGTTTACACTCTGGTCCGTTTAGTTTACTAGCTTCAATTCTGGTCCGTTATCTTTACTTGGTTAAATTATTAATACTTGACCAATAATTACATAATTTTGGAATCATAGATACCACATTGAAGGATTCAAGCAAAGTTTTTTCCATTTTTCAAAATGGATCACGTTTTTTTTTATCAATTATTTCAATTAATAAAATATGCAAAATTAATGTATAATCTTTAATCCTTACCAGCTTCATTTCTGGTTCGTTATCTTTACTTGCTCCAAAAAAACGATATAATAATCACCTATTATTTAATTTTTTTGGTAGCTATCCATGCTACCTGTACCTGGATACCAATTAAATGAAAATTAAATAATAATTATTGATTTATTATACTTTTTTTCATATACACAAGAGATGTAAAACCGACTGACAATTTGTAACTTACCCTCAAACTGCTGCTATAAGTTTCTAAGTGCACTCACCACACCAGAACATCATCACCAGGCTTGCACAGGTCCACTAAGTCATCATGAAGAGTGACCCACACAGACTGGGGCATAGAGTGACGGGATATGTCACCACTGCACGAGAGCTCCTGTCACAAAATTAAACACCATGTCATCTAACCAATGATCAAACTATTTATAATGGAGCTAACTAAAATCCAGCCTTCACATACATTATGCAGCGGTGTGTGGATGATAAAAAAAAATGGTATTTGGAATAAAATCAAGGAATCACATTATATTATTAAATAATGAAATATAGCTATATTTCATTATTTCTATTTTGCTATTCATTTTTAGTGGAAGCTATAAATTTTCATTAGCTACTAGGTATATATAGCAATAATATTCATTTTTTTCATTATTCAACATTTCTATCAAAAAACATCTAATTCGACACACTAGAGAAAATACTAACCATTCATACTGAGGAGAAATGTTAAAAACTTTAAAAGAATTTCCCACGCCATTTAATAAAAGCTGTAACAACATATCCTTGGAGAATTAAGTCTATTAATTTACTAATACTTCCTATATTAGCTACCATTAATTCTGGGGGCTAGATGCAATTTTCACTGGAAAGTTGCCTTAAGTGTGACTAGTTTTCGCACTGATTTTAAAACATCATGCGTCAAATGATAACACATCTCACCTGCAGCTTTATCTCTTGGTAATCGGTAGTGTTTTTCAAGTCTGGCTCACTGTTGCTGGAGAATTGACGGGAGAAGCAATTGATTTGAGAATTACTGCACCGACTTGGTTTGTTCAGACGATAATACTCATCATGATCAGACTGGAAGAGTATAAATGCACATGTATTTAATAGCTAGCAAAATTCTAATATCACATATCCGTAAGCTAGCTTTATTATTATTAACATTCTCTGCGAGCAATCTACTCAACTAGTTATTATTTCTTGGGAAAATAAATATGCCTACTGAAGGTTTTTCTAGGATAAATAAAAATGAAGAGATGACAACTAGAAACTAATCTAACCTAAAAATATTCTTCTATGCTACATCAAAATTTGAAATCAAAATGTAGGTAATTAAGCTCCTAACCTACATTTGGTGTGATGTAGTTTAAAAAACACTTCCTATACCAACTAGCTCATGTTTTATTTAGTGCTATTAAAGCACTATAGACAGCAGCACTCTTACCTTGACCTCCATGACATGGTGGCACAAGTCACACACATACTGTGTAGTGTGTCTCAGCAGACGTGGCACTGTTGACTTCACCACAGTGCCACTGAAGCACAACAAACTGCTTATGTCTGATGCCTTGGGGACAGTAGAAGAAGCAGCTGAGGGTACACCTGCATCATTACAACAAATTTTTTACTATAGTGATTTTCAATTTTAGTAGGGGTTTAATGTCAGCTTCAGCCATATTGAAGAAAGTCAAAAAGAAATTAAATACAAAGGACTAGAAGAAGTCAGAAAGGAAAGTGGCTCCATGAACATAGTCACTGAAAATGCAGAAAATTACTATAATGAAACAACTACAATGAGGCGAGTCTTAATAATATTAATGACTCGAAAATCAATAAATAATAATGACATATTCTTGCTCATAACCAATGATTATAGCTTTGCTAATTGAGAGCTACCTAAAACCTTTTGAAGGTTATATATTACAATCCAATCCACATTTCTACCCTTAATTTATATCTGGTTGGTGAAGAAGTACTGGCTCGACATGCAATTAGTTGGATCCATGCAATTAAAAATTATTTTTATTTTAACATATTAATAAAACTTTACTAGAGTTACAATTTTTCATATGTATGTGAAAGTCTTTGTTAGAAAATCCAAAATGAGAATGTTAATTCGGTCTATTTTACATAGCAGTTATCTACAATATCAAAATAGCAAAGAAAAGACGATGAACTTGCCTGTTAGTCTGGGATGTATGTTTTCATTCACAGATAAGTTCAAGGCAGAATTTTCTTGAACTAACAGCTCTTGAGCTTCCAGAAGAGATTTTTTGAGAATTGGGAGCAATCTTTCAGGCCGAGAAATGAGAGCTTCAGCCACTTCCACATGATCAAGCATCAACTGGGAGAAGCTAAAGGACAGGTTTTCAGTAAAGAGATTAAGACAGAAAAATTTATTGAAATAGCTGACTAGCTGAACACAAAATATTGATGAGTAGCTTGTTGAGTTGTCAATAGTCAATACCTAGCTATTTGGTTAAAGTTTTAGTTTTGGTTAGAAAATCTAGGAACTAAGAATAAGTATGATCACTTACTTGAACTCAAATGGGATGTGTTGGCCATAATTTCTGCTTTGCAAAAGGACTAGCAGTTGAGGTTTGTATTTTTCTAATATGTGAGATCTGAACACATCTGAAATATAGAAAGTAAATAGTAGCTATTAGAATCACAAAATTAACCAACAGTAACTATTGAGTCATTGCAATTTAGCTTGTTAAGCCTAAAAATATAAGCATATTAATAGTCTAGCAGAGTAAATACTCACCCTTGGCTTTAATTCTTTTTGTTGGTTGGCCAGAGCTTCTAATTGTATTATTTGATTGATTCATCTTATGCAGCTTTGAGCCTTTGAAGATTTTCACTTGTATGATAAATTGAAATAGATTCAAAACTGCAACAAATTGTAGCCACTCAATTAAATGAGCAGTTTAACATCAGTAAAGCATGACACTTATCTTGTGATTTTTGCTTTTAGTTCACAACTTTACAATCTAAATAATTTATAAAATTATTAATGTAAGGTGTAGCTATTTTACAATCTATAAAATAGTTTGAAAAGGAGAAATTTTTCTTCCTGTCATTCTTGCTTTCAATACTGTGTTTCCTCTGTTAATATCAAAACAGTTGAAGACAGCCCATCTAGCCTTAGGGTGCCTGCACACCAAAAGATTCAAAGCAAGAAAGTAAGAAAGATTGAATCAAATAATATGGATATGTATAGGAGTGCACAGAATGCAAGTCTGCCACTGGCAGCGAGCCCGTGAGCATGAAAGAAAGAAGAGTCTGAAGAGTGAAAGATAGTTCAAGATGGTTTCTCTGAAGCGAGTTGAAGATGGTAGGCTGGTAGCACCAATCAATGGAATATATCATATCAAAAAGTTTCAGTGTGCCAGTATCTGAGTCACGAGTGTGGTATCTTTACTATTTTTCAGCTACTTGTTAAATTATTCCCAAGCTAGCTGTTAGGCATTAACTTTAATTTCAGGTAGATAAATTGGGAAATTTTGATGGATAGCTTTTTGAAAAGTCAATAGACTATTGGCAGTATTGTGCACCAAATCAAATACAGACTGGAGCCTCAGCCAGGAGTCTGAAAAAAATAGTCTCTTCAGAAAGTCATCAGTCTGAACAGAATGTCTCCACTGTCCACAGACCCACGTTTCAAACTTTCAGAGGCGAGCAAATTGCAGGCCAATTTATCTATTTTCTGTAATAATTTTCACAAAAATTTTGAGCCAAGGCTGCCACCAACATGTCGGTGGAATTTTTTCCCCTTTGAATTTAATATTCTGGCAAAGTCGGTGGATTTCTAGCTATTTATTTCTATGATGCCATTAATTTTCGGTGGATCAATTGGGAAAATGTTAGTGGACCAGCCAAATTACTGGAAATTTCAAATTTAGTGGATTTTTTCAGCTTTTTGAAAAAGTCAGTGGGATTTTGCCAGATTGTATTTGGTGGTAAATTCCAATGATATATTCAGTTTCTCTAATAAAAAAATTCTTGCAATGTCGGAGGATATTTAGCTATTAATTCCTATATTACCATTGATTTATGGAGGGGAAACTGGAAAAATGTTGGAAGACTAGACAAATTGATGAAAAATGTTGGCAGCTATTTCTCAGATTTTTTTTTCAAACTCGCCATTAAAATGGCGAGTTTGGACATGCTTTATTACTTGGGTCTGCAGAAACTGGTAAAGTGTTCGTAGAGGTCTCTTATTTTGCTCGTAGCAAAATTAATGTTAATGTAGAGATTATTACCAGATTGTATTTGGTGGTAAATCCCAAGGATATATCGGGAGATATTCAATTTCTCAAATAAAAAAATTCCTGCAATGTCGGAGGATATTTAGCTATTAATTCCTATATTACCATTAATTTTGAGAGGAGAAACTGGAAAAATGTTGGAGGACTAGACAATTTGATGGAAAATGTTGGCAGCTATTTCTCAGATTTTTGAAAAAGTCAGAGGAGTTCAGTGCACCAAATACAAACTGGGAGATTAATTCAGAAGTGTTTGTAGCAAAATTAATGTAAATATAGAAATTAATTCAAAACTGTTCGGAGAGAATATCCCAAATATCTCCCATATTCTGCAGACTGGCTATGCTACAATGTTATATTGGAGAGAATTAATGATAATTTGATCATTTTGGAGAGAAATTGTTGAATTTTGGAGAGAGCTGGAGAGATAAATGGTGAGTTTATGAGACATACTATTTTACTTGGAAAGGCTGGAAAATTGTAAGCCAATTTCTGAGCCAAAATTTCACAAAAATTTGAAGCCAAGCCAATTTGGGTCATTTTTTGAAGATTCCAAGCCAAAATTAACATGGGAAAATAGGAATTAATTCAAAATTTTAAGCCAATTAGACATATGATATAATGAGTTTTGACCTTTTGAAATCTAAGACAATTAATTGGCTTTATCGGACATACTCTTAAACATGGCGCGGCCCGGCCCCGACCATATTTCAGACTCAGAGGCTGGAAAATTGTAAGCCAATTTGTGAGCCAAAATTTCACAAAAAATCTGAGCCAACAGCCAACTTGGGCCAAGGCCGCCAAGCCTATTTGTCTCATTTTTTAAAGATTTCAAGCCAAAAATTAACATGGGAACATAGGAATTAATTAAAAATTTAGAGCCAATTAGACATAGGACTACCAATCTGAGATTTGACCATTTCAAATCAGAACAAATCTAAGCCAATTAATTGTAACTGACATTATAGTGACATACTCTCTTATACATTGTGGGCCCGGGATGGGCGGGCACCTAGGTCCGCTAGGAACACTTTAACCAGAATGTATTTCATGGTAAATTCTACCGACTTGTCCCTGCCAAACTGCCAGGAACTTGGAAGTACCTAGACTGAGTAGACTCCTCAGACCTCAGGGAGTCAGGAGAGGTCCGAGATTCAAACTGGCTTGAAACTGCTAAAGAAGCTGCTTAAATCACTATTAAGTATTACTGTATTCAAGTGTTCACCCAAGAAATTCTGTATTTTCCATGTAAATATAGAAGAAAATTAAGGATTCTTCGCACAGATAAATGATGAATTGTTCACACAGAAAAAGGATTAATTATAAATTTGAATAATGAATATTTCGCGGTACAAATAATCCTATTCACTGGATTGAAGAAATAAAAAATGGACATGAAATACAATTGAAAATTTTAGTAGAGTGTAATTTCATTATTATTCTCATATTAAGCAAACATAGTTAAGTTATTAAGCAAACACCATCTCATAAAATTAATCTTTATATCAAGCAAAATGTATTTTTGCAGTATTGCATAGGAACTGTTTGTGAAACGAAAAGTTTATGAAGAAAAGAAGATAGGTAAGTACCTAAATTTACTATAGAGATAATTATAATAAAAGATGATGAACTGAAATAATAATTTACCTACACTACTGATCACTAAATATTTATTAATTCAAAGCAAAATATTATCCTATGCAGTACTTTTTTCAGCTAGCTCTAATTATCTAAATAATACTTATTAAAGAAAAGAACATTAATGTAGGTATATCTTGGAAGAGCACCATCTAATGTGAGAAAATTAATTCCTAGAATTAGTTAGTGTATGAGACATAAGTCTATATCTCAAGTTCGATTAACTTTTGCAAATCTACGAAAATATAATGAAGATTCAATGACATCTATTGACAAATTGTATGAATAACGCCATCTATCGAAGGAACGATTAAGCTTATGTTAATTAACATAAACCCTATTTTGTTAGAAAAAAAAAATCAATGATTTCACCAGATATAATTCGTGCCTTTGACTAATCATCTTTAATGTCATTATATTTCATATGAAAATTAGAATATTTCTCATGTATTAAACTGCAATAGATTATACTTATCGGTAGTTTCAACGTAGAGTGCTATTCTGGATGTTATTCATGCTTCACAGACAATAACTTCTTCAAACAATTTGTCGAATCGTCTTGAGACTCTAAATGGCTCTTATAATATTACACGTAATGATAAATTGCAACAAACTCTTCATTACGATAAATCGCAGCCCTTTACAGGATATTTTATTGCTTGAATCAATGTGGCTAATGTTTCTCATCAGAGCCAAAGGAAATTTGAAAGCCTACATTGTTTTTATGTATGCTTTTGAAATTTATTTCCTTTAAATACACTAAAATTTCCATTTTATTTATAGAGTTGTTAAATCTAAGATAAAAAAAAGTATATGCGCAGTTTGTTTTGAATATCAGCTAGGCAGGTATAATATATTTTATAATAAGAATTCGGATGAATGTTGTAAATTATTATAGAAACCTTAATTTTATTGAATTAAATTTACACCAAGCACTTAGTCACTAATACCATTATATAATTCATAAGAAGATATCATAGAGTAAATAACATTTTAGGGGTAAGAGATGTCTCTCTCTGTCCACTAGAAGTTGTTCCAGAGACGTGAAGAGAAGAAGGCCTCGTAGAAGAAGGGACAGTGAACGTACGCTCCATGCACTAGGTCAACAACTCTACTACCACAGGAAACAGTGTCGAACCAGTGCATGGATGGCAAGAACCCATGGATCAGAGACCTACACAGTCAGTCTGCTTACTCATGGATCAGAGACCTACACAGTCAGTCTGCTTACCCAAGGATCAGAGACCTACACAGTCAGTCTGCTTACCCAAGGATCAGAGACCTACACAGTCAGTCTGCTAACCCAAGGATCAGAGACCTACACAGTCAGTCTGCTAACCCATGGATAAGAGACCTACACAGTCAGTCTGCTAACCCATGGATAAGAGACCTACACAGTCAGTCTGCTAACCCATGGATAAGAGACCTACACAGTCAGTCTGCTAACCCATAGATAAGAGACCTACACAGTCAGTCTGCTTTCCCATAGATAAGAGACCTACACAGTCAGTCTGCTAACCCATAGATAAGAGACCTACACAGTCAGTCTGCTAACCCATAGATAAGAGACCTACACAGTCAGTCTGCTTACCCATAGATAAGAGACCTACACAGTCCGTCTGCTAACCCATAGATAAGAGACCTACACAGTCAGTCTGCTAACCCATGGATAAGAGACCTACACAGTTAGTCTGATAACCCATGGATAAGAGACCTACACAGTCAGTCTGCTAACCCATGGATAAGAGAGCTACACAGTCAGTCTGCTAACCCATAGATAAGAGACCTACACAGTCAGTCTGCTAACCCATAGATAAGAGACCTACACAGTCAGTCTGCTTACCCATAGATAAGAGACCTAAACAGTCAGTCTGCTAACCCATAGATAAGAGACCTACACAGTCAGTCTGCTAACCCATGGATAACAGACCTACACAGTCAGTCTGCTAACCCATGGATAAGAGACCTACACAGTCAGTCTACTTACCTATGGATAAGAGATCTACGCAGTCAGCTTGCTACCCACGGATGTAGCAAGGAAGAAGAAAGGAGGAAAAAGTAGAGAAAAGACATAAAAGAAGAAGAAAAATATAAAACTAAACAAAAACCTAAATGCTACAACATAACAAAAAGAAGGTCTACCTAAAAGTAGTCTCATGGTAATGAGGGAGTGATCGACAATGATGATTTAAAACCACTAGTCTGATAATCAGACACCCTGCTCCCAGCATAAAGTAAATCAAATGTACGTACTTATAATGCACTCAGAGCTAAAGATTGAAAAGAAATACCGCAATTAAAAAAAATGTTCAATTAATTACAACTGAATAAGAACAAGGTTAAACGCCTGCCCTTAAATTGCTATGTGCGTTTAAACTGATTAGACACTTAAATAATCAGAAAAATATAGCTATCTTGATGGGAGGAAATGATTAGTTATTCCATAAATGAAAATAATTTTATTTTTTGGCAATTACGTCGTGATACATCAGCTATCGTCATCTTCAGATATTGAAATATTATTAAGGTTGTCCATATGTCCACCCTGGAAAATGAACAGAGATTGTTAGAGAAACAACTAAAAAAATGATTCTATATTGTATGTTTGATTTATATATAGCTATATAAAAAGGAAGAATAAGATTCTATACTAGTGCTAACCTGTGTCGAATTATCATTATTATTCTTGAAGGAACTTTGTAGATCCCAAATTTTGATGACATTTTCATTGGAGCAAGAAGCCACAGCAGTTTGGTCATAGGATACACTCAGGCCCTGCACACCACGATTAGAATGACGGCCAATAACTCCGATATCACAGTGAGGGTAAAACTTCAATGCTCTAGAGTGTGTAGAAAATATATTCAAGTTTACGTGAGATTGAATGATAGAAAGAATTTTAGCATCTAGCTAGAAAGGGGTAACACATTACAAAAGATTAGACAATAGATTCCGTTTACAAGATCATTACCTGATTGCAGCGTCATCACAGCCAGTGATAACATTCAAGTCCCCGATTGGTATGATGGAATTGATAGAGTCTGGTTGGTTGAAGGCTATGTCGCTATGTGCAGTGAATTGACCCCAGTTGAAGATGTGAATGGAACCATCAGAAGAACCAACAGCTACTCGAGAGTCGTTACGGAATAAGGACATACTTGTGAACTCGCAATCGTAAGGTCGAGACTGATGAAGAAAACACATTTATTATGAAAAATTGTACCTTTCAGCTTTTATCAAATTTAAGCAATATCTTGAATATTGAACAATGGTTGAATTATTTTCGAATTTATCACTGAAAAATAATTTCCCTCTAACTTCATTATTGCTATTGATTTTTAATAGAAAAAATTATGTAACAATTTGAATTTGTAAATTAAGTCACGTCAAGAGTGATAACAGAGTATGTAGCTAAGGACCATGCTTGGATAAATTACGATTACTTCCAATGATACGAGTTACAATAAATTAAAACATCTTATTCAAACAAACTCATGACTAGATTCTTTACACTTCACAAGGCAAGGTTTATACTTGTTCAGTATGTAATGTAGCTACATACTATATCTCAAAACATTCAATTGTAAAAATATCTGATTTTTACCACTGCAGCTTGTGTCTTATGTACAGGATGACCCTAAAAGATATAGCTACCCATCATTTCAGAATCATTATTAACGTAAGGATAGCTGTACACCAAAAGAGAAGGAAGAAGAAAGCAAAAAAGATTGTAAGATGTGAGGAGAGAACTACCACACACCAACAGATGGCATTAGTATTGCAATTGCGCCTGACATCCAAAAGAGTGAAAATACACTTACACTCTGTGTGATATTATTTGCTGACACTCTAATGCAATGTTGTGTCCTTCTATATTTAAAGTTTTTGGCTACCATATAGTTACCTATCAATGTTCAGGTATTTTATAAGTAATGTCTGATAAGGTTAACGCGACTAGATAGTTGCCTTCTATAGCGCTGGCTTTAGCACCAAGAATATCGTCAAATAGCTCCGACAAGATGTTCACAATGGGAGCTTTCACTATGAAGATTTGTCTGTTAATGTTAAGAACCATTGAAGACACCAGAGGCTTGCTTTCGCTATGGTATGGGCATTGGATGGGACCAAATCTCCTTTGCTCTTCATCAATGAATTAATCAAAGGCAGTCATTTTTATCTGAATATATGCAGGAAAAAGCACTTTCTTGGCTGTCTCAAATCATTTAGCACCAATTTCATCTTCACTTAATACAGAGCACTAGCTCAGACGTTGAATGTGGCTTAAAGGTGGTGCAAAGACACCATTCAAGACTTTCGGACAAAACAATGTCGCCATTCAATTCTTGTTATCAATCCTAAGGACTTAGCAAAGTGGTCCATTTTGAAAAGTAAAGTTTCCTCCAGTTCCTATCTCAATTTGAACTCTAAAGGCAGTCATTCGTTCTGCTTATGCAAGATAGATGAAGAGAAATGCTTCAGTAACAACCAGCGTTGAAGATAATAATCAAAGCAGCAAAAGGCAGCCATAATTTTTTTTATATTACTTTGGTTCTAAATGATTCAATCGAAGCATTTTCTTATCATCCTTCTTGTCTGGATGTAATCTATGAGCTATCATTTATAGTAGCTCGTGTAGAACTATGATTGAACTCTCTACATTATTTTGTGTGTATTATCAGATGTTCAATTGTTAATCACACTATCTTGTTTGATAATACATTAACGTACAGTTAATATGTGCACTTATATGCACTGCTATTTGGACTTATTTCTCATTTATATTACAAACGCAGAGCACCTCTAAAACAGAGTTAAATTCATTATTCACCTTCTCACGAATATTCCTCTTTCTCAAATCGAAAACAGTTAAGAAACCATTACTAGAAGCAGCTAATAAAGTTCTTCCATCACCATCTGAAAACACATAGAAACTAAGAAAAGTGTTTGATAGGAGTAGCTATTTGATTGTAACATCACTTCACTTACGAGCAGCAACAGCATTGAGTGTTCCATATACACAATTACTTTTGTAGATACTACTCCTCCTTCTGATGTCGTACACTTTTAGGGTTCCATTGCTGTCTCCCGTAGCAAAGAGGTTATTGTCGATAGTATTCACTGAGTGCAAAGCGTTGTCGTTCTTAGCCATCCAGTAATTCTTGATTTCAAACTTTTCAGTGTCTATTATAGTTACTGAGTTGTCCCTTCCTGCAATAGAATTTTATTCACTGTCAGCAAAGAGAGTCACAAATAAATATGATACTGAATATTTTTGTTGTAGATTAATTATATACACAATTATAGATAGCTCCATTTCACTTCAGAGTCGCAAATTTCCAGTGCAAAGAAAAAGATTTCTAATTTGAAATCAAAACAATGCATGTCCTATCTTTTTCTTCAGCGTTATATTAGTGTTATGTACTTTTGTTGCACAGAGAATTAAAAACTTATAAAGACATAAAAAATATGTAGCAGCTACTGAAGCAAATTTATTATGATTTTCTATTGATTCTAGACCCTAATTCTCCAATATTATGTAGCTAGCTAAAACTTATTTTTCACTGATCCAGGAGAGGACCTTTTACAGTAGACTCAACCAGAGATGGTTTGATGTTAGAATGAATATAACATACACTGAAGACTCACTAGTAATGATGACATTCTCGCCATTTTCAGTGAAGAGGATTTTCCCATAGGAACAAAATCGATCAAAGTAGCAGTTAACAGGCTCGTCTGACTCATTGCTTAGCTTGTAACTGTGATAATAGTAATGGTAGGATAATAAAGAGTCACATTATTGTACTTAAACAGCTAGTGGCTTTAGCAATTTCAATTATTGTGGTGGACAGAATTGAAATTTAACAGTGTTAATGATGATGTTCTTTATAAGATTCTACAATGGTCATCTGCCTAAGACTGTAGCTAACTAACTAAATAAAATTCTTACTTATGAAGAAATAAAAATATAGCTACTTAAAGTATTATATAATATTAATCACATAACCAAACCATATTGTTCAGTAAGTTAATATTCTATTAGCTATAACCAGCAGAAATCAGAATATTATAATCAAGCTACACACTTTTTTATTTTGATTAACATGTAGCTAGCTAGTAGACAAACACCCACCAGAAAGTCGTATCAAAAGTAGCAGCGGCAAGAAGATCACACCTTGGATGGAACTGAACATCTACCACAATTTGAGATTTCTTTGATTTGACCTGAATATCAGGACGCAGAGGTTTGCACACCTCCTTCATTGGGTCATCGTAAAACAACCTCGAGTAGTCCATTTCATCATCATTTTCATCACTATCACTTTCTTCCTCATAGTCCTCATATCCATCATACCTGTATGACCTATCAGCAAACATTAATCTAGGGTGCTGAAAAACACAGACACAGGAGTTAGTGAGGTTTAATCTTTTAATAGTTACCATTGTTTATTTAATGTAGCTAAGATCTTAGCAATGGAAAAAATCTTACAATGGCTCTGGTAGATAGGATATCATCTTCAGAATCACTGCTCACATCTCTATGACGCAGAAGGTCAATTCCAGCAACAATATCAAAGTTGCCCTCTTCATGGATCTGAAAAAAAACATAGTCATATTTCATATTATTAGAGGGTGAGAGAGAAAGAAAAAATGAGACAGTTGCTTATGCACACGAGTCTAATAAGTTAATGAATACCAAAATTCAGTTAGAAATATGAACTAGCTGTAGTAGCTCACTCACCTCCATCAATTCCTTATATCATTATATAGCTCATCATCTTTTCTAAACAATAGCTAGCTATATAGTACATACTTTATATGAATATTTTAAATGACAAAAAAATCCAAAATGATAATTCAATATAATAAAACTATCCTCTATAGGTGGAAATTGTTCTAGTTATCATACTTTGATGAATCTTCTGAATACTCATCAATCAGATATTCTTACAAATACATCTCTATTCAAGTTACAATTTAGGTCACAGCAACAATATCAAGTCTCTTTATTAATAAACAAACTGCAAATGGATAGCTACTCAAAACTTCATAACTAGCTGCTGAAAATTATCAAACAGGGATCGCCTTAACACATTGCCTCTGTATTGATGCACATTTGTCATTTGGTTACACACCAGTCAATATTTTATACCCCCATTATACAACTTATTATCATAGACATGAACAATAGGTACACACAGAGATACCGGGCTCCTCTAGCAATTGTGGTACACATGATTCAGAAGCAATAACGTTAACTTGGAATTTTGGAAACATCAGTTTGGCAAGATTGTGTATTGAGCATACTTAGTCAACAACAAACTTTATATTATGAATGGACATAATCAATAGAGAATGCAGAAACAATATATTACATATATATTACAGGAATTATGCATAAAAAATCAGAGAGGAGTTAAAACTTAAAAAATAAGAACAAGAGTCACCTGAGTTTAAAAAATAGCTAATTGGAAAAATTGACTAGAGAATGAATGTGAAAACAATGACAAACATTGGAAAAGAAAATATGAATTTATCTTTCAACGTATAGTTATCTTTAAAGTGTTTTACTTACAAGATTATACATACTGCCAATCGGGTCAGCCGCTCCAATTTCAAGGAAATCTTCTTCCTCCAAAGGAAGTAAAATATCTTGCTCATCATCAGAGCCTCCACTCTCTTCATCCTGGAATATTTTGGTAAATTGATATGGAGATTTAATTGAAATTATAGTAGCTATCTGCAACTAATTACTATAACTACCAACCATTATGAAATAGTAATTTACATATAAAAAGACAACCAGTCATTTTAACCATGCTCCAGGTAGCAAATAAGAACTTTGATAAAATATTCATTAGTGAGTAGAGATTTGAATTCAAATGTTTTAAGATTAGAATAGCTGTTCAGTTTCACAATGTTAGGCTAATTTAATATTGGTTTGTTATTATTCAGCTGCATAATTGAATTAAGCCTATTGACTATAATTATAGCACACAAGTGATCAGAAAATAATAAAACACAAATCTAAATAGCTACAGTGTGTCCGCAAAAAATGTATCCACTGCCTTGAATATACATTATTCATCATTTACGATAATATGAAATATGTTGGTACTATAGATACGTAGATTAATATTAATTAATTTTAAATAATAATTTTATATTTTCGATGGCAGTGGATACATTTTTTGCGGACACACTGTATATTACTTACTGTATCTCCGATCAAAGTCCTCATGATGTTGGATAACTGTCAACCTTTTTCTTATTAAGGATGGAAAATTTATTTAGCAATAGCTAGTCATTTATATTAAAATTTGAACCTGCTTTGGAATAAGAAGATGAAATTATAGATTAAATTGTGACAAATTTGCAAAACTAGTGAAGTGTTTGTAGAAAAAAAAATAGCAAATAAAATAAGGATTCATTAATTCAGAAAGTATTAGAATTTTAGAAACAGAAGTAATGCAACTGAAAGCTATGTCCACACTTGTTCAACATTCCTTTCAATTTTCAATTCAGTTTGCCATTGGCACATGCCTTGAGTTGAATAGTAAGAGGCATGTAGATTCTGTCCACAACTATCGTCAGATTGGTTTCAACTTTACTGCCGAGTGTCACTCTTAAATATGAAGACCACGGGAGAAATACAGTTCTGTTAATATTGCAAGTGCTCTTCTATGTAAGGTCTTATTTGATTGCTTAGTAGTAAATGGCAAGTATTTTCATGTGTAGATAATTACATAATTTTTTCATATTAAAAAAGGTTGGAAATAATAGAATTAATTTATTATATGAAGAAAAGTCATTTGACACACTATTGAGTAAAACAATATAAATAAAAAATCTTATTAAAAACTCCACAGAAGTACAATGGAATCTATTAACCCTAGAACGGTTGCACACTAATTTGCTAACGTGGGAGGTAGACTCGGGAGAACTTTACCCAAATAGAATAATTAATAAAAACATACTTATTAACGAAATCATCTATTTTTGAAGATACAAAATAAAATAAAACAATGTAACTCTTCTTTCATTATACCTACCTTTCTAAAATGGAAATGGCAATTAAAGAAGTACATTAGAAATCACTCAAAGATGTAACAATATACCAAAAAATATAACAATTACATAACAAAAAGTAATTATTAAAAGGAATTTATATAATTCTACTTTCCTTTCAAGAATAGACGCATGCTTCATGAAAAGTATCCTTCAACAGCACATGCCTCCTTTTAATGACGCACATGTACCACCTTTGAACACCGTGTGCGCTTGTTGAAAGGAAAATTGAACAGGTGTGGACAATGGACATGCTATAGGAATTGATTTATAACAGTTTTAGAATCCTTGTAGCATTTCTAACAAAGTTATGAACCTATATTTACCATTTTCTTGATGACTAACGAAAATTTAAAAAAAATCTAAATTTACGGTTTTGAACTGTTATAAAAAGAAAATATTTAAAAATTGAGAATAAATCAGTCATTTTTTTAGAAATCTTTCAAGGATTCTAAAATTGTTTTTGGTTTTATTGTAGCATGAAAACTAATTCATTTCATATATTTTTTAAGAGAAAAATTCACATTTTATAGGAGAATCAATAATGTAGCTAAATAATAGCCATAAAAGTAAATGCACCTAGATCCCTGTGGAATATTCCATTAGGCGGATCATAGTGCTTCTCATCCCCAAAACCATTGGAACATAGAAGTAGAATGCTAACATTCCAAAAGAACATTTAGCGGCAAGGTGGGAGTCCACAGAGTCCTTAACACGTTGCGTGCCGGAGTCAAAAACTAGGTTTCCACTGCATTGCGGGAGTTTATAAGGTCCACCATATCTGTACTAGTAACGCAATTGAGCTGACATTTTGTGTGGTTCATACTACCAATTACAGAAATAAAATAGCGTGTCCACCGGTGGGCAATTCGCAATGTAAAGCTCCTTGCTCTACTGCACTGCAGAGTGCCCACCAAAGGTCACACTCACTGCTTAACATCAAAAATGGCACGTTTTAGACTAGTTTTTTTTTTCAATTATTCAAGGTTGTAAATGAATATTTATTGTTTCTTGGTGTTAATAATGAAAATATAATTATAACTATGCTAATATATGTCAGCTGTTAAATTTAATGATCTATTACTCGTATCCTCGTACGGACGTGTCTTCCTTACAATGTCCTTCTTTATGGTTTATAAAGAAATTTTGATAATCCTAATGAATTTCCATTTTCATGTGATGTTCTGAATGATACTAGTTAAGAATAATGCATTTATAAAATGCTGCGAAATATGTTAGATGAATTCACAAAATGAGTGAGCCAAAAAGTTACAAACTCTAATCAGAAAGCTATGACCTGCCAGACATGGGCACCCATATTATTATATGCCGTTATTTATTAAAAGATTGCATTTGATTTATATTTGGTAGCTGCATATATTAGTGAAAGGTTTTACAGATATGAAATCATATTTATTGTATTTTTCGCTTTATACGGTCTATTAAATGTTTGAAATATGATCAGTTGCTTAGAGAATTGATCTCCTATGATGAAGCAATTAGAAATATTGTTTTATTTCAAAAAATTATATTAATTTTCTCAATTTAGCGTCGGACCGGGTGGCTTTGCGCATTTTCCGCATACTTTGATTTTACGAAAAAACTAAAGAAGTCAGCAATCTGATTTTTTGTGTGTAGATAGATGAAGGGTAGACCTAGGTGCACACCAAGTTTCAACTCTTTAAGTTAAATAGAAAAAAAGTTATTATCGAAAAACTGTGCGCAAAGATCCTGTGGATAAACCGGGTGAATTTTGCGCACTTACCGGGTGTACTTGCGCACCGCGCAAATACACCCAATGTGAAACTGCGCAGTGCGCGAGTTCACTCTATGTATAAACTGTGCATAGAAAATCTAACCCCGATATGCTATGCAACTGCCGTGAATCTGCCCCAATCTGTTGTGCAATTGCCGTGAGTCTGCTGTGCAATTGCCGTGTGTCTGCTGTGCAATTGCCGTGAATCTGTTGTACAATTGCCGTGAGTCTGCAGTGCAATTTCCGTGAGTCTGCTGTAGAATTGCCGTGAGCCTGCTGTAGAATTGCCGTCAGCCTGCTGTAGAACTGCCGTAAGCCTGCTGTGGAACTGCCGTGAGCCTGCTGTGGAACTGCCGTGAGCCTGCTGTGGAACTGCCGTGAACCTGCTGTGGAACTGCCGTGAACCTGCTGTGGAACTGCCGTGAACCTGCTGTGGAACTGCCGTGAACCTGCTGTGGAACTGCCGTGAACCTGCTGTGGAACTGCCGTGAGTCTGCAGTGGAACTGCCGTGAGTCTGCAGTGGAACTGCCGTGAGTCTGCAGTGGAACTGCCGTGAGGCTGCTGTGCAATTGCCGTGAGGCTGCTGTGCAATTGCCGTGACGCTACTGTGCAATTGCCGTGAGGCTGCTGTGCAATTGCCGTGAGGCTGCTGTGTTATTGCCGTGAGGCTGCTGTGCAATTGCCGCGAGGTTGCTGTACAATTGCCGCGAGGTTGCTGTACAATTGCCACGAGGTTGCTGTACAATTGCCACGAGGTTGCTGTACAATTGCCACGAGGTTGCTGTACAATTGCCACGAGGTTGCTGTACAATTGCCGCGAGGTTGCTGTACAATTGCCGCGAGGTTGCTGTGCAATTGCCGCGAGGTTGCTGTGCAATTGCCGCGAGGTTGCTGTGCAATTGCCGCGAGGTTGCTGTGCAATTGCCGCGAGGTTGCTGTGCAATTTCCGCGAGGTTGCTGTGCAATTGCCGCGAGGTTGCTGTATAAATGCCGCGAGGCTGCTGTGCAATTGTCCGTGAGCTTGCTGTGCAATTGTCCGTGAGCTTGCTGTGCAATTATCCGCGAGGCTGCTGTGCAATTGTCCGTGAGCTTGCTGTGCAATTGTCCGTGAGCTTGCTGTGCAATTGTCCGTGAGCTTGCTGTGCAATTGTCCGTGAGCTTGCTGTGCAATTGTCCGCGAGGTTGCTGTGCAATTGCCGCGAGGTTGCTGTGCAATTGCCGCGAGGTTGCTGTGCAATTGCCGCGAGGTTGCTGTGCAATTGCCGCGAGGTTGCTGTATAAATGCCGCGAGGCTGCTGTGCAATTGTCCGTGAGCTTGCTGTGCAATTGTCCGTGAGCTTGCTGTGCAATTGTCCGTGAGCTTGCTGTGCAATTATCCGCGAGGCTGCAGTGCAATTGTCCGCGAGCTTGCTGTGCAATTGTCGTGAGCTTGCTGTGCAATTGTCGTGAGCTTGCTGTGCAATTGTCGTGAGCTTGCTGTGCAATTGTCCGTGAGCTTGCTGTGCAATTGTCCGTGAGCTTGCTGTGCAATTGTCCGTGAGCTTGCTGTGCAATTGTCCGTGAGCTTGCTGTGCAATTGTCCGTGAGCTTGCTGTGCAATTGTCCGTGAGCTTGCTGTGCAATTGTCCGTGAGCTTGCTGTGCAATTGTCCGTGAGCTTGCTGTGCAATTGTCCGTGAGCTTGCTGTGCAATTGTCCGTGAGCTTGCTGTGCAATTGTCAGTGAGCTTGCTGTGCAATTGTCCGTGAGCTTCCTGTGCAATTGTCCGTGAGCTTGCTTTGCAATTGTCCGTGAGCTTGCTGTGCAATTGCCGCGTGGTTGCTGTGCAATTGCCGCGAGGTTGCTGTGCAATTGCCGCGAGGCTGCTGTGCAATTGCCGTGAGGCTGCTGTGCAATTGCCGTGAGGCTGCTGTGCAATTGCCGTGATGCTACTGTGCAATTGCCGTGAGTGTGTTGTGCAATTGCCGTGAGGCTGCTGTGCAATTGCCGTGAGGCTGCTGTGCAATTGCCGTGAGGCTGCTGTGCAATTGCCGTGAGGCTGCTGTGCAATTGCCGTGACGCTACTGTGCAATTGCCGTGAGTGTGTTGTGCAATTGCCGTGAGGCTGCTGTGTTATTGCCGTGAGGCTGCTGTGCAATTGCCGCGAGGTTGCTGTACAATTGCCGCGAGGTTGCTGTACAATTGCCACGAGGTTGCTGTACAATTGCCACGAGGTTGCTGTACAATTGCCACGAGGTTGCTGTACAATTGCCACGAGGTTGCTGTACAATTGCCACGAGGTTGCTGTACAATTGCCGCGAGGTTGCTGTACAATTGCCGCGAGGTTGCTGTGCAATTGCCGCGAGGTTGCTGTGCAATTGCCGCGAGGTTGCTGTGCAATTGCCGCGAGGTTGCTGTGCAATTTCCGCGAGGTTGCTGTGCAATTGCCGCGAGGTTGCTGTATGAATGCCGCGAGGCTGCTGTGCAATTGTCCGTGAGCTTGCTGTGCAATTGTCCGTGAGCTTGCTGTGCAATTATCCGCGAGGCTGCTGTGCAATTGTCCGTGAGCTTGCTGTGCAATTGTCCGTGAGCTTGCTGTGCAATTGTCCGTGAGCTTGCTGTGCAATTGTCCGTGAGCTTGCTGTGCAATTGTCCGCGAGGTTGCTGTGCAATTGTCCGCGAGGTTGCTGTGCAATTGCCGCGAGGTTGCTGTGCAATTGCCGCGAGGTTGCTGTATAAATGCCGCGAGGTTGCTGTATAAATGCCGCGAGGTTGCTGTATAAATGCCGCGAGGCTGCTGTGCAATTGTCCGTGAGCTTGCTGTGCAATTGTCCGTGAGCTTGCTGTGCAATTATCCGCGAGGCTGCAGTGCAATTATCCGCGAGCTTGCTGTGCAATTGTCGTGAGCTTGCTGTGCAATTGTCCGTGAGCTTGCTGTGCAATTGTCCGTGAGCTTGCTGTGCAATTGTCCGTGAGCTTGCTGTGCAATTGTCCGTGAGCTTGCTGTGCAATTGTCCGTGAGCTTGCTGTGCAATTGTCCGTGAGCTTGCTGTGCAATTGTCCGTGAGCTTGCTGTGCAATTGTCCGTGAGCTTGCTGTGCAATTGTCCGTGAGCTTGCTGTGCAATTGTCAGTGAGCTTGCTGTGCAATTGTCCGTGAGCTTCCTGTGCAATTGTCCGTGAGCTTGCTTTGCAATTGTCCGTGAGCTTGCTGTGCAATTGCCGCGTGGTTGCTGTGCAATTGCCGCGAGGTTGCTGTGCAATTGCCGCGAGGCTGCTGTGCAATTGCCGCGAGGCTGCTGTGCAATTGCCGTGAGGCTGCTGTGCAATTGCCGTGAGGCTGCTGTGCAATTGCCGTGACGCTACTGTGCAATTGCCGTGAGTGTGTTGTGCAATTGCCGTGAGGCTGCTGTGCAATTGCCGTGAGGCTGCTGTGCAATTGCCGTGAGGCTGCTGTGTTATTGCCGTGAGGCTGCTGTGTTATTGCCGTGAGGCTGCTGTGTTATTGCCGTGAGGTTGCTGTGCAATTGCCGTGAGTCTGCTGTGCAATTGCCGTGAGTCTGCTGTGCAATTGCCGCGAGGTTGCTGTGCAACTGCCGCGAGGTTGCTGTGCAACTGCCGCGAGGTTGCTGTGCAATTGCCGTGAGGTTGCTGTGCAATTGCCGCGAGGTTGCTGTGCAATTGCCGCGAGGTTGCTGTGCAATTGCCGCGAGGTTGCTGTGCAATTGCCGCGAGGTTGCTGTGCAATTGTCCGTGAGCTTGCTGTGCAATTGCCGTGAGGCTGCTGTGCAATTGCCGTGAGGCTGCTGTGCAATTGCCGTGAGGCTGCTGTGCAATTGCCGTGAGGCTGCTGTGCAATTGCCGTGAGGCTCCTGTGTAATTGCCGTGAGGCTGCTGTGTAATTGCCGTGAGGCTGCTGTGTAATTGCCGTGAGGCTGCTGTGTAATTGCCGTAAGGCTGCTGTGTAATTGCCGTGAGGCTGCTGTGGAGAATCGGGGATGAATATCACAGGTTTATTAATGAATAAGAGCTCTTTAACTTTATTAATAAATGTGCGCAAGTCCACCCGTGAATTAAAATATTCCCAGGGTGTCCTTGCGCATCTAGTATATTGGGTATATCTCAATAATTTATAATTATTAAAATAAAATCATCTTACATGACGTTAATCTGCAGTAAATTATGCGTATCCAACGTAAATTGCAATCAAATTGAAGCATAATTATCAACACTACAGCATAGTTCGCGGAGATTCGATTCTAGTCCAAAATAATTATTTTGCTATGAAATACATAGGTCTCTGTTTGAACACTTTGTATCTATACTTAATCTCTTACGATTTTTCCAATGGTGTTGTCAGATTTGAAATATTTTCACGCATTCGCCGTCAATTACCGATGCGCAACTTCACCCGGAATGTTGAAGTGCGCAAAGCCACCCGGTCTGACGCTACATGCAAATTATTTTAAGTAGTGCCATATATATTGAGTGGCCAAATTTCCTGATTTATGATCATGATTACTTGTAAACTCAATACATTTAAAAAAATAAAAGTAAATAAGTCACCCAGCACGCAACATGTTAAGCATCAGAAATTCAAGGGCGTCTTTACGCAACCCTATTTATTAACTTGGAATCTAAAGAGATTAATCCAAATTTGGATTACGCCATTGTAAAGAGCAACTTCTAAACTCTTAGAAACAATCTTAAAAGAACACTAGTACTGCACTTGGAAATAGCATCAAATGTTTGAACAAATAACACCTATGAAAGAATAGCTTCAATATTATTATATTGCGACACATGAAAATATAAATCACGCGCAATTTACTATTATGAAATAAGTTGTAAGTCTTATTCATTTCAGTAAAGTCAGATCCACATTACAGACAAGATTTTTTTATAATTTTATTTCTTGTCTTTTTTGTTAGTGCATAAATAATCCCGCTTAATCAAAGTTCAGGCTGTAGTCTTTTCGCATCACTATTGACTCAGAAACTATTGGATTGATTTAGTTTAGTGTTATACCATCGAAAAGATCTGCTTCTGACCCCTTTAGAAAGAATTTTGCTTATTTGAGGAACATTGATATAATTCATATTTTCGTAAATATTAATCATATTATATGTGGTGCGTAAAGACGCCCGATTTAGCTATCACATCAGAAATTTGATTGTCTTTTTGCATCTCGTATTAAATTAAAAACTAATGGATCAATCTAAATTCGGATTACGCCATCGTAAAGAGCAGCTTCTGACCCCTTAGAAACAAATTCAAACAATGTTTAGGGGACCATTCCTGGTTCATGAAAACTCTTATTTATGGAGCTAGGTTCTGAAACTTGGTACTCATACATAAAATTGAACTCCCTATCGTTCTTGTTCGTGGCATTTTTTTGATTTGACCCATAGAAAACGAGTTATTCAAATTTTGAACGAATTTCAACCATTTTTCACAAAGCCTAAGGCGTATACAACTTTGAACCTACGGCATTGGGATTATTTGCATTCAATTCTCAACGATATTATCTACAAAACTCTCTGTGTCAATGTAACTCTCTGTTTTAATGTAACTCCCAGTGCCACAGCAACTCCCAGTGCCACAGCAACTCCCAGTGCCACAGCAACTCCCAGTGCCACAGCAACTCCCAGTGCCACAGCAACTCCCAGTGCCACAGCAACTCCCAGTGCCACAGCAACTCCCAGTGCCACAGCAACTCCCAGTGCCACAGCAACTCCCAGTGCCACAGCAACTCCCAGTGCCACAGCAACTCCCAGTGCCACAGCAACTCCCAGTGCCACAGCAACTCCCAGTGCCACAGCAACTCCCAGTGCCACAGCAACTCCCAGTGCCACAGCAACTCCCAGTGCCACAGCAACTCCCAGTGCCACAGCAACTCCCAGTGCCACAGCAACTCCCAGTGCCACAACAACTCCCAGTGCCACAACAACTCCCAGTGCCACAGCAACTCCCAGTGCCACAGCAACTCCCAGTGCCACAGCAACTCCCAGTGCCACAGCAACTCCCAGTGCCACAGCAACTCCCAGTGCCACAGCAACTCCCAGTGCCACAGCAACTCCCAGTGCCACAGCAACTCCCAGTGCCACAGCAACTCCCAGTGCCACAGCAACTCCCAGAGTCCCAGTGACACACTGACACTGAGAGTTGTTGGAATTTACCATGAAATACAGTCTGGCATGTAAACACTAAACATAGGAATTAATTAGAATATTGTCGCAGGTCCGCCAGATAATTCAGGAGACTAATTTCAAGGCCTCAATAGTCGCCAGATAAAGTTTATCTGGCGACCCATGTTACAGAGTATGACAGTTAAAGCCAATTAATTGGCTTGAATTTCAAAAGGTAAAAACTCAGATATGTCTAAATGTCTTTAAAGTTTAAATTTTGAATTAATTCCTATGTTCCCATGTTAATTTTTGCTGGAAATCTTCAAAAGATTCAAAAATTGAGCCAAGATGAATTGGATCAGAATTTTTGTGAAATTTTGGCTCAAAAATTGGCTTTTAATTTTCCAGTAAATTCCAAATAGTCCTACCGGATTTTTTCAGCTTGTAGAAAAAATCAGTGGGATTTTATGCACCAAATAGGTACAGTCTGGCCTGTAACCCCAGTCTGCACTTGGTAGAACATGGGGACATTTTTACCAGTCTGCAAAGTGTGTCAAATCCGTCACCAAGATTTCATATTTTTATTTCAGGACAATTAGTCTCCAAAAATTTTCAAATGTCTCCAAAATTTTTAAATTTCTTCAATATGTCTCCAATAATAAAATGTAAACATAGGAATTAATTAGAAACTAGTCACCAAGATCTTGTTTTGATGAATTTTCCCTCCAATATAGTCTCCAAAGATCTTTAGCGACATGGACGCGCTTTGCAGACTGGCATTTATAATAATTCCTGTGCGAACAATCCTTAATTTCCTCCTGCATTTACAGGTAGGGTCAAGCAGGTAAATTGCGGCCTCTAACAACAGAAACGTCATAGCTTTAAATTACACGTAAAAAAAAAAGAAGTAATAAATTATAGCATGCACTGCGCTCATTATAATTATGGTAGCTAATAGCTATGCAACATTTAAATGTAGTTTCAGTTCAGAATGTTTTAGAGACTGTCTTCCCAAGTAATAAAGCATGTCCAAACTCGCCATTTTAATGGCGAGTTTGTAACTTTGTGACTGTTATTTTGAGCCCTTCAATTGCAAATGGCGAGTTTTATCTATTTTTCACCTATGCTACCAGTCTGAAAAGTACAGCAGGATTTGTGGATTAATCCTGCGCCCAAGTCCTATTTAATTCCTATCTTCCCATGTTATTAGCTGCGCCCAAATCACAATTTCTGTAAAAAATCCTGAGTCTGATGTGACCTTCTTTTCAGACTGGCTATGCTACAATGTTATTTTGGAGAGAATTTATGAAAATTTGATCATTCTTGGAGAGAATTTGTTTAATTTTGGAGAGAGCTGGAGAGACAAATGGCAAGTTTATGAGACATACTATTTTGTTTGGTCCACCAACATGTCGGTGGAATTTTTCTCCATTGAAAATAATATTCTGGCAAAGTCGGACGTCGGTGGATTTTTAGCTACCTAATTATTCCTATGTTACAATTAATTTTCGATGGAAAAATGGGTGAAACGTTGGTGGATTAGCCAAATTACTGAAAAATTTTGGTTGATTTTTTCAGCTTTTTCAAAAAGTAAGTGAAATTTTTTGCACCAAATACAGACTGGCATGTGTAAACATTCCAGTTCTTGACGATTTCAAGTTTTAACTATAACTAAACTAACTACCTAACTAGTTAGTTAAGAAACTACTGACACATTGTTTACTATGGTGTGACTGTACCTACACCGTGCCGCTTTCCTTTTCCTTCGCCTGGAGTGAACCGACATGGTACTAACCTATGTGACCATTTTGAGTCGTCAACTGCTCAAAGTTAACTAGGTACCAAGAGGTTTATGTGGAATTCTTTTGACCTTTGACAATTCTGACACCAGATTGTCACAAAGAGGGAAAACCTGTCCTCTTGATCTGCGTTTCTTCCATGTTCAAGTCGGACCTCTGACTTTTACAGAACACAGAGACACAAGAGTCAGATGGACAGTACTCTTATATAAAAAATTCACCTTTGGAAAATAATGTATATTATTACAGGTAATAGATATGTATGTATAACTGTAAATTTCATCGCATTTACAGTAATAGCGCTGCGAGCTGTTAATTTACATTATTCTTGATGATTGCAGGTTTAAGAATAATAATGAATTTTCAATAAGAAGTTTCAATTGTTGGAAATTGTACATTATTCTTGTTAGAGCCTTTTATATAGGTACTAGCGATCATCAAACTGCAAACCGCATACAATTCTGTTCAGTATATATTTTATTATTTGCCTTAAAAAATTTTAATACTATGTGTGCAACAATTGAGCGAATCACTAACCTGACGCTGAAGAAGAAGATTGTACACTTTTTGTTTTGATTTCAATTTTTAATTTTATATATAAACAACAATGAGTTTTCGGCATTCGTTTAAGATATTCTTTCCTTAAGTATATAAACGTTTCTATAATAAGTTTATCCAATTTTATACTTTTACATGAATATTAAATGGATCTATTATACCTAGTTGAATATTTGAACAAATGGTGTACATTCTTTATCTTCACAGTGAAAGTTTAAGGTCCTCTCCAAGCAAATTTTTTATTACCTTAATCAACGAAGCTAATGCTTCTTATCATTTTACTTCGAACTCCATCAAATTTGATAGCATATTTTAAATTTTATATGCTTTTAAAGATTTTTAAAATCCAAACTCTACTTTACTTCAGACTTTCTAATTTTCAGTCTGAAGAAGAAGAATGTACACCATTTGTTTTGATTGTCAACTAGGTATTTGGTTTAATAAATCTATTTATTATTAGTTTAAAGGTTTAAATTTGGATAAACTTATTATAGAAACGTTTATATACTTTTAGAAACAATTATATCAAATTTGAAATCAAAATAAAGAGTGTACAATCTTCTTTCTCAGCGTCAGGTTGGAGATTCGCTCGATTGTTGCTCGCATAGTATTAAAAAATTCAAAAATAAATAATGAAATATATACTGAACCGAATTGTATGCGGTTTGCAGAATAATGATCGTAGACCTTAGCTCTATAATATTATGTAATAAACTACTTTTTCCCCGGAGTCTGGAGAGGACATTTAACAAATCGGAAGTAAAATAGGTATTAGGCCCTATTGAGTTTTGATTATAAAAATCTTTAAAAAGCATATAGAGTAAGAATCGAATCGCCGACCGAATCGATATTTCGACCAAATTGTGTTTAACTTCAAAATTATAATTATTTACTCAGAATTAGTGATGAAGTGAATTGTAATCTTATTTGCTGGTTATTTACGAACATTTTGATCTATTCAGCGAGGTGAACGCATCATCAGAACTTTAAAAATATAGAATTATGTTTATCATTTGATGAAACGTAAAAAAATGAACCAATTGGCTGCTTATTGACTCAATTGGTCGAAGCCAATCTTACTCCGTTATCGTTTGCCGACCGCAATTCTAATTGTTAATATTAGTTAACAATGAGTGTTACCAGAAGTTGGTTTCTTTATTAGGTGAAAAAAATGTTAGTAACATATTTTTTTTCAATGGTCGGTAAATCGTTACCCAACCTATGCAAATCGAATCATCGACCAACTGGTCGGAAATTTGTGATCGAGAGTCATAATGTCGACCAACCTAATTGGCTTTGTCGACCAATACAAAAAAGTATATTTACAATAATTATACATATAGATAAATAATAATAATAATGTCAAAATTGAAATGATAAATCACACACACTAAAAATGTTTTGTTAGAAGAAATATCGGAATAATTAATAAAAACACATTGTGAGATATTGGTTAAATATGAAATTCCTAAAACATCACAAGTTGACAGGTTGATGTTTTTATTGATATGGAAGTTGGTACGAATTATTTTTAGTATTAGTGTGTTGAAACTTTTTCTTATATACCTATAAGGTAAAGTATAAATATAGAAACTAATAACATAATCAATAGTATTAATCATATCCTACTTAAACTTCCTCTCCAGTCTCCGAGAAATGTGAGTTTGTTTCTTAATTTTGTAATTATTACTCTGATAATCGCATAACATATTATATTGTACATATATACTTTATATATGATTTAAAAGTTTTTAATAATTTTGTATTAAAGTACGAAGTACTAATATGATGCTATATATGTTCGGTGCTCGTCACTAAAGTACTTTTGTTATGCGCCATCAGCCGATCTGATCATCGATCGATGGTTGTTCTAATGATGGATCCATAGATGACACAGCGCGATCGATCGATAGTGTAGATCTTCCATTTTAACAATTTGAAATCGTTCAGAATATGATAAATATGTGTATTACATCTTGTTAGAAAATGTGAAAAATTGCACCATATGACAAGAAGGCAAAGAAAATTATGTACAATATTTTTCTTCTGACTTGTACTTAGGGAATTGGAACGTATATTATATCTTATTGATTATATAAAATTAAATCCATATATAAGTAGCGAGTAATTGGCACTCTTAGGTTTACAATAGTTTCAGTGATAATTTGATGAGTTTCCTCAATTCTCATGACTTAGTAAGTTTGACTGTTAACTGTGCCTCCATTAAAAAAAAATCGTGTTACAATTCGTACTTGTTTAGTAGTTTTTTGTTATATCACAGAATAATAGAAATTAGAAAACTGAGTGTCTCAAGTTACATAATCATATTGATAATTCAGAGTAAATACCTCACCCTTACTTCAACCATATCTTGTTAATTTCATGGTAGATAGAAATTATAAGTATTACATTTTCACCATTAGAATTATTTTGTTGATACCATTTAGTATATCTATATTTGATGTACCTCATCTTAACCCCTTCTCCATCAGTTCCTCCACTCAAATTCTATTTGAATTTGTATCATATTCTATAATCTATATCAATAAAGATTGCATTAATAAATTTAATGGGGACTAATACTGAAACTTATTTTAGCAACATTTCTTTTGAATTTAATTTCTGTAGGAATTTAACCTCTGCTTCGGAACCGAAGGCCATATCGCTGACATAAAAAATAAATTAAATACAAGGGACTGGAAAAAGCAGTCAGAAAGGAAAGTGGCTTCATGAGCTAAGTACGTCATCTAACTTCAACGGTGACAATGCTCATGGATGCACAAAAGCTACTCCATGGATGACGTCACTTATTAAGGAATGTGACGAAACGGGACACAAGCAACAGTGGCTGTACTCACGGATAGAAGAGAAAAATGAAGAATTGATAGTAAATGAAGTCTACGAGTCTACCTAACACAAAATCTAAGACCTCGTAGTTGAAGAGCATAACCCCAGCGCTATCCTCTAAAATTCCAAGTAGCGTTAACAAAATTATAAATAAGGTAAAAAAAATGAAAAAGACAATTCATAATCCAAATTACAACAGTTCGGGGCCCTAGTGACGCCACCTCTCTTTTCTTCCATTCACCAGACAGCTTCGGAATATCAATCCAAACTTCCAAAGTATAAGAATGTACACCATATGTTTTGAATTCCAACTAGGAAGGTACACTCAATCCAATACAAATCTTCTTAAGGTATGAAATATGATAAACTATAGAAAGGTTTATAAACTTGACGAAGTAACTTACATCTTAAACTAGGACTGAACATGCAATTTTTGTTAATAGAATTCAAATTGAAAATCAAAAGAAAGAATGTATAGTGTATAATCTATTTCTACAGCATTTTATTTATAGTGTTTCGTACAATTGTTGCACACAGAATATTAAAAACTTTAAAAGCATGTAAATTGTCTTATACTGAACTGAATTTTATACGGTTTCGCAGATAAATAATCCTAGACGACTAGACCTTAGTTCTATAATATGCAATAAACTCATATTTTTTCCGGAACCTTGAGAGAACCTTTGAAGGTCATAAAAATCTGGAACAAAATTGCATGGAGCTAATGTATTTAAAACTAGATTACATGCACTCGGTAGAGCGCATACCTTCGCCGCCGCTTTGACCCGTTCCCTCCCAAAAACTAACAAACTAGTAACTGGATAATGACCAATCGTCCCACCAAGTATTATATTACATGGTTGAATATTTTTTGAGTTATTGAGTTATAAATGACCTTGACCTTGATCTTTGTCCAGATTGCTCCCAAATTTCTACCAGATGGTTTCTGGACATTGACCATTCGTCTCATCAAATTTCAGACAATTGGGTTGAATACTTTTTGAGTTATTGAGTTATAAATGGCCTTGACCTTGATATTTGACCTTTGACCAGATCACTGCCAAATCTGACAAAATGGTTCATGGATTTGACCAATCGTTCCACTAAGTTTCATGCAATATGGTTCAATACTTTTTGAGTTATAAACGACCATGACCTTGACCTTCGACCGGGTCGCTCAAAATTTTTTTCCTGAAAGTCACTGGACATTGACCAATCTTTTCACCAAATTTCAGGCAATTTAGTTGAACACTTTTTCAGTTATGCGAATAACAAGATGATAAATAAATAAATGCCGACTAAAATAAGACCTTCCTTAAATTTGCGAGGTTAAAAATTGATACATATTTATTCATTTGAAGTCATTAATTTATAAATAGCTATAGTGCAATACAATTTTAAGGAATCCACGAAACCTCAATTCCTAGATTTAGAAAAATAATTATGAAAGTAGAATAATTATTTTAATCATATTTTTCATTCAAAAACGTCTAATTTACAATTTTAAAACAGCTTATTTTTGCCTAATGCGTTGCATTTCTAAATAGTAACCATTATGAGTAGTTAAAATGAATGTTTTAGTAGATATCAATTCAAGTAGTATTCACTTTTTGTGCGTACATTTCACATAACAGCCTGGTCGATTAATTGATTTTATGGTCGGTAAACGATACCTGGTCGAAATATTGAACTTATAAATGAACCTTGGTCGATAAATCGATATACTTCATAAAATGCATGATCTCAAAAAATGATGTTTAGTTCAAAAACCAATATAGCTAGAAACTTCCTGTTTGCAAATAAAGAAAGTACAAATCAATGGTAACACTCGAGTATATCTATCATTGTAGTGAGAGTACTTGTTTTCAAATAAATTGGAAATTAGGAGAAGGTGTGTTAATTGGTCGGTGATGCGATTCTTACCCTATACTATATAGGTATAAAATTGAAAATATGTTATCAAATTTGATGCAGTTTACAGAAAAGTGATAAGAAACATTAACTTCGTTGAATAAAGCAATGAAAAAATTTGCTGGAAAGGACCTTCAATTATGAATTTGAGTAGCTAATTTAATATTCTAAAGTAAACCAGAACGTTTATAAAAACACTAAATCAACAGTAGATACAAAGTTAGCGTTACATCGCTTTATCACTCGTCACTTTGATTATCCTCAGTAGTTGAAAATTAAATATAATTCTAAATCTGATTTCTAAAAATTTAATTTATAATTAACATCTGGAAAAGATAGCACAGTAGTTTTAAAGAAACATTTTCTTTATTATCTTCCTAATTTTACCACCGTGGAATGATATATATTTAATACCATTTTCTCGAAACTGGTGGCCATGCGTTAGTTTGTATTATTTTACAATAATTGTAAATATTGTAATGTAAAGAAGCTTAATCCAGATACAAAAGTTCGGATCCCAAGGACGCCTCTGCCTTCTTTTCCATCCACAAAAACAGCTTTCGAAGAGATTCTAAAGGGCCGTACACACGTAGGGTTTTTTAAGTCTTTCCACCAGACTTTTTGCTAAGCTCCTCTTACTTTTTCCACGAGAATATAAGAAAAAACGATAAAATTAATATATATTTTAGTTGGTACCAGCAGGTATCATGGATACCAACTAAAATAAATAATAATTATATCGTTTTTTTTTTATATTCTCGTGGAAAAAGTAGGAGAAGCTTAGCAAAAAGTCTGATGGAAAAACTTAAAAAACCCTACGTGTGTACGGCACTTTAGGTCTCCGTCATGATTTATTTCAGATCTAACACACATATGGATAATAATATAAAATAGACAGTATAAAATTTATAAATGTCACTATCATCATACTGATACATTCGAAATGCAAAACATTGTAATGATAATTTCAATATCACAAATTTTCATCTAAACATAGAATCATGACTAGATATTTTCTAATTGCTATTAATATTATTATAAAACTAATTGATAGCTAGATACCTAAAGTTTTGATAAATATTTATTGCAACAGGTAATGAATGGGTTCTACAGTTTATCAAAATATCAACACGAAAATATAATTAGACTAGAACTGTAATTTAGAAAATTAAATAATACTCTACTTAGGTGATTTTTGATCCAAATGATCCATGAGGCGGAATATATTCTTTTGGGAACATTGCGAGCTGTAACATTGTGAAGGCATATTTTCTGCAACCAATATTCTTCTGAACGTTGTACATCCTAGTGCCCTCGCTCCTCATAGTACTGAGGCACCTTTTCACCTCCACCTGCGCCAAGTCGAACTCATTAGTGAGCACACTGGTCTGCTCTAGAGTGACACTCATACCTGTCCTGTCCTTGGCACTCTTGCAGGAGGTGAATCTACAGCCAGACATGGCCCGTGTGATTGAAGCAGCTAGAGTCAACACCTCAGTGTTCTTGCTCTTTGTGGAGTTGACAGCTGTTTTTAGTTTACTGATCATTTCGCTGATATCAAGATAGTTACCATAGTGACTCCACATGCGTTTGTTACTTTCTTGAGGCAGAGAGAGTTTGGAGTATCTGTTGTAGTACTCTGCTAAACGTTGGTAGGAGTCGAGGTTATTTCGATGCTGAGGCGCATCTTGACCCAATTTAGCCGAGACTGTTGCCTGAAAAGTTAATTCAAATTATATCATCAAACTGTAACTAGAATAGGATAAAGTGGTTAATCACAACAAATATAAAGTATTACTAACCTCTTCATTAATACCAACGTTAAAGAATACGGGAGTGACGTGAAAACTGAATGCTTCTCTATCAAAGTTATGAGTATTCAACTGGATCGTTATTGCTTCAGGCACCGGTAGTAGAACTTTGAGATTGCACCTAGTAAAATAAATTCACAGAAATTACAGTTAGCTACGTAACAGTGATATGCACACAGTGTGGAGTTTGAGAACAGATATTAGACTACCAGATTTTATAGGATTGAGCATCTCGTCTCATCAGAAGTGATTGTTTCAATTAGGTATATCTTTATTTCAATGACTTAGTAACTAATTTAATCATTGTTTGGTAAATTCCTAGTTCATGTCCATATTTCATTTAGGGACGTGAACTAGGAAGGGGGTATTTGGATCGGTTCCTAGTTCACGTCCCTAAATGAAATAATTAATTTATTAGGGGATTTAACGTCTGCTTCGGAACCAAAGGCCATATCGCTGACGTCAAAAGGAAATTAAATACAAGGGACTGGAAGAAGCAGTCAGAGAGGAAAGTGGCTCTATGAACAAAGTCACTTACCACCGTCGGTGACAAAAAAAAGCTACTCCGTGCATGCAGTCACTTACCAAGGAATGTGACGAAAAGGGACGCAAGCACCGGTGGCTGCACTCACGAATGGAAGAGGAAAATGAAGAGGTGATAGTAAATGAAGCCTATGAGCCTACCAAACACAAAAATCTAAGACCTCGTAGTTGAAGATCATAACCCTAGCACTATCATATAAAACTGCAAGTAGCGTTAAAAAAATGATAGCTAAATATGATAAAAAAGAAAAACGACAATACAAAATCCAAATTACAAGAGTTCAGGGTCCAAGGGACGCCACCCCCTTCTCTTCCATTCACTACAGTCAGCTTCAGGATAGAGCCCTTGGGGGCTCTAAGCTCCAAATGAGAGAGAAGTCTTACCATAGTCGCCCTCATTTTTTACAACCCATTATAAAACTCTCTCATTTTCAATATTTCAAGATAGTTTGGTATTTTAAAAAGTGCGACCTATTCCATTCATTATAATTATATCCTATGATTCATCAACAGTGTTACCATTATTCCAGTAAATCACTTCGGCATTTGCTACATTATTAGTAAACCTTGTTTGGAAGACAAAACGCCCTACCCTTATGTTAAATAGGCCAAAGTGGATTTGTTAATCCACATGTAAGTATATTCTTATCTCTCACTTTGAGCTCAGTCCTATACTTCATTAGTGTAGAACCGACATTGGGTTTACTCAATTTTCGGTTATACTTTTTATTCGCTGAACTGTGTTATTTTTCATTTGTTCCAATAGACAATAATCGATAACATTTCCACTTTAAGAAATAGACTTCATTGAAGCTAAAAACCTAATGGATGCAATCAGTTATGAAAAGATTAGTTATGCACAATCCAATAAAATCTGGAAGTCTATTATTTGTTCTCAAAATTTACATAACAAAGTAACTGAAATATCCCTTCATTCATGAAATTATATGCGAAATAATAAGTAATAATCACCTGTTTCCCGTGACTTTAGGTGTTGGTGTTTTACCATTGACAAGGACAAACTTTACAGTGGTGAGATCCTCGACAGCCACAGCCATGTCACTGATGCGCCCGAAGTCACCACCAATGCATGACAATAAGCATTCAAACTGGAGCAACGGACCTAGATTTTGAAGAACAGTAAGGAATAGTTGATCGTGATGAACACTTCCAGACTTGTTCCAGAATTTGTTCAAGAGAGCAGTAGTGGCGGCAGTCAAAGCTTGAGAGAAGCAAACATCTCGACGATACTGCAAACTGTGCATTTCGTGTAAGGACTCTGTAGGCAACTGAAGTCTGTGCAAGCTGTGCACTAGTCTGGCTGTACGTACAGCTCCATCTAAGGCTCCTTTCAATTTAATGATGCCAGGAATAACGCTCTCTAAATTGAAAACCTCTGGTAAAATATCTGTATTCAAGTGATTATTAATCATATCAGGATTTTGAGTAGCTATAGATTGTTGACCTTTAGGATTATTTGAATTTTCAACAACTGTTCCAGAGTTAGAACCTTCTATATGCTTGCCATGGCTGCCAGGTAAGTGACATACTTCAGAATCAATCAGGTTTTCTCGACTGGTTTCCATTATACTCTCTAACTTGGGTTTATTACTGTTATTTGGATCATTCAAATTATTTCTTTCTTTAGAAGGACTCCTAAGAACCCTCTCAGTCTCTGTGTTACTCTTACTTTCTGCCAGCTTGCTATCTTCAACATCAGAGACTCTAGAGCTCTCTTTAACCACTTTCTCTTGCATGCTTATTCCACTGTCATCTTCAGTGGGGGATGTTTCAGACGAAGAGACAGAGGCGTCAAATTGAGTATAGTCAGTGGAACGCAAACCTTCCTTGGTACTATCAGGAGACACCTTAACCTTAGCGTTAGTTGCCTCGTGATACGCACTGCAGATGTGACTGACTTTGGCTGATAGACAGATGAAACTGGCCTGCAGATTCAGTTTAATCAAGTCCCAAGGCTCGGGTTCATCGGTAGAACAGTAATATCTGGCCTCAACATTCTCACATTCGGCTGATAAAATACCATCAGATTTCAAATTTCTCACAGCGCTAGTAGGTTTATCAGGATTGGAATCTTTCATCATTTTCTTATTTGTTGTTTCATCATTTTTCTCTAAATTAGCAGTATGAAGAGATAGTGTTCTGTCCAGTGAAGATTCTGGACTTAAATAGCCTGCCAAATCACTGTGAACCTGGGGCAAGAAAAAAAACATAATTAGTAAACAGGAACAAACATAGGGACATTCAGCCATATTTTTCCTAGCATAAATGCAATGCACAATTGCACATACATATGTACATCTCTTACGTAGTTAACATTTTTAAAATTAAGTAGTTCCATCTCTAACATTGTTAAAATTAAGTAGTTGCATCTCTAACATTGTTAAAATTAAGTAGTTCCATCTCTAACATTGTTAAAATTAAGTAGTTGCATCTCTAACATTGTTAAAATTAAGTAGTTGCATCTCTAACATTGTTAAAATTAAGTAGTTGCATCTCTACCATTGTTAAAATTAAGTAGTTGCATCTTTAACATTGTTAAAATTAAGTAGTTGCATCTCTAACATTGTTTAAATTAAGTAGTTGCATCTCTACCATTGTTAAAATTAAGTAGTTGCATCTCTAACATTGTTAAAATTAAGTAGTTGCATCTCTAACATTGTTAAAATTAAGTAGTTGCATCACTACCATTGTTTAAATTAAGTAGTTGCCTCTTTAACATTGTTAAAATTAAGTAGTTGCATCTCTACCATTGTTAAAATTAAGTAGTTGCATCTCTACCATTGTTAAAATTAAGTAGTTGCATCTCTACCATTGTTAAAATTAAGTAGTTGCATCTCTAACATTGTTAAAATTAAGTAGTTGCATCTTTAACATTGTTAAAATTAAGTAGTTGCATCTCTAACATTGTTAAAATTAAGTAGTTGCATCTCTAACATTGTTAAAATTAAGTAGTTGCAACTTTAACATTGTTTAAATTAAGTAGTTGCATCTCTACCATTGTTAAAATTAAGTAGTTGCATCTTTAACATTGTTAAAATTAAGTAGTTGCATCTCTAACATTGTTAAAATTAAGTAGTTGCATCTTTAACATTGTTTAAATTAAGTAGTTGCATCTCTACCATTGTTAAAATTAAGTAGTTGCATCTCTAACATTGTTAAAATTAAGTAGTTGCATCTCTAACATTGTTAAAATTAAGTAGTTGCATCTCTACCATTGTTAAAATTAAGTAGTTGCATCTTTAACATTGTTAAAATTAAGTAGTTGCATCTTTAACATTGTTAAAATTAAGTAGTTGCATCTTTAACATTGTTAAAATTAAGTAGTTGCACCTCTACCATTGTTAAAATCAAGTAGTTGCATCTTTAACATTGTTTAAATTAAGTAGTTGCATCTCTACCATTGTTAAAATTAAGTAGTTGCATCTTTAACATTGTTAAAATTAAGTAGTTGCATCTTTAACATTGTTAAAATTAAGTAGTTGCATCTTTAACATTGTTAAAATTAAGTAGTTGCATCTCTAACATTGTTAAAATTAAGTAGTTGCATCTTTAACATTGTTTAAATTAAGTAGTTGCATCTTTAACATTGTTAAAATTAAGTAGTTGCATCTTTAACATTGTTAAAATTAAGTAGTTGCATCTTTAACATTGTTTAAATTAAGTAGTTGCATCTCTAACATTGTTAAAATTAAGTAGTTGCATCTTTAACATTGTTAAACCATAATTTAACGAAATAAAAATATCTCACAAATAATTGCATTTTTTATTAGTTGTTAAAACCATTAGACACATTTCGTGTTATTGTTCTCTCTCTTAAATAATTCATATAAATTGGTACATTTAATGTAGTTGCCATTGTACAAGAGTAAGAATGATTAGCGATGTCTCACCGAGTAGTTCCTAGAGGCAAGAGTGAGGGAGTGTGACGGACTCTGTGGGAGTCTAATCTTCTCCAGAAAGTCGAAGGCATTCTCCACCATGTCTGTTTCCAGTGAACTCAGTAGCAGATCAATCTTAAAGAAATAGCAATTCACAATGGTTAGTTAATCAATACATTCTAGTTATTAGCTTAATTAGATGAGCTACCTAATAGTTAAGGGAGCCAAAGTCCCAATCTTGCACGGTTTCGAAACGAAAGTTTTTGATTTTAAAAACTAAATGGAACAAATGGTGTTTCACTCGAAATGAAACACCAACAAAAATTCATTCGAAAGAAAATATTTACTAGTAATTTATTATTAACTATTAGTTGCACGTTACATACCTAGATATTATATCAAATCAATTCACTAGTTAATCATTTTTTTTCATGCATATACATATCAGAATTATGTATATATATATACATTTTTAAGAGTATGTAGCTATATGTGATTTTTCAAATCTTCTCAACTCTGTATCGTTTCTTTCAATTATCCTTTCAGTTTATAATAGCTAACCTTAGCCTTTATCTCCATGAGAGTTTGAGGTGTCCCCTCCAGTTTGTTTGTTCTGAGAGCTTCCACCAAGACATTGAGGTCCTGAGCCAGAGCAGCTCTGATCCTCCTGGTGGCATCGACAGCTGCTTTGCTGCACTCTGCCCTCCCATTGACATCAGCACGGGACTTACGGCTCTGGTTCTGAAGCAAACTGAGAAAACAAAGTTAGGTGGTGAGTGTGATAGAATGAGAACAAACTGACTATTTAGCCTCTATCAACTCTAATGGTTAGCTTTACAGTAGAGAAGAGAGGTCAACTAAAATTATAATAGAGGCGAAATAATTCTAGAGCTTTGGCTACAGTCTATTCATCGTCATTTTGTTACTGAAAAATTCATGGAGAGCAAAACTTGGATGAACTAAATTGAGAAAGAATCTTTAATGAGTAAAACAAAAAGCTATACAATTTGAGAACAATTTTCCATCACACAAAATTGAAGAACACACTTGAAAAATGAAGTAATGGCAAAAACAGTTACTCAGCTGTCAAACGAAGGCACAGGTACTATCAGTCCTATTCTCACTCACGTTAGCAAGCCTCCTTGTGCAAATCCCAGGGTGTTGGCGGAGAAAGCACCCACTGTGTGGAGGTCATAGCAACCTGAGGGGCGTGAGCATGGGGGGGGGGGGTGATAATGAGTTACCAACAAACACAAACCATTTTAAAGTGATAAAAGGGAGAGAGGTGCAATGCAAAAATAAACCATTGGAAGTTGGTGCAATGTTTAGGAAATTCTTATGTCACACAGGATATTGTAAATGCATTTTTAGATGAATTGAGCATAAAACGGGAAATGATTTTTGTTACACCAACCGAAACAAATGTTCAGATTCTCAATTAATTGAATAAATTTGTCATTTCAACTACACTTTTTAATAGCTAATAAGCTAATATTTTAATTTCAAATTTGATGTTTGTTTAGGTTGGGTGTAAAAGTTAAGATTTTTACTAGCCACACCTGTTCGCTTCAGGGACTCATTCTGTGCCCACATTCTCTGCAGGTGGAGGTTGATTGGGGCAAACTCCAGGAGGGGATTGCTCTTGTCTGTGCTTCGCTTGAAGAAACTCTTGCTAGAGAGTGCGGCACTGATTGCCGTCAGTGAGTCACTGTACACCTGTAATCTGAGAGAGAACTAGTAAAAGTTAAATCTAAATTTTTCAGTCGAGTAGAGGATTTTCAGGTACACAAACCAAGAAGAGAAGGACAGAAATAAAGCATTTGTAGAATATAAGTAGGAACTTAGATTAAGTTAAGCAAACATATAAATGAAAGTCATAGCAGCAAATATTTAGTTTTCATTTGAGAGAAATAACTTAGCTATACAATAACATCTAATTAATGCTATTCCTATCTACGGGTTCATATCTCACCGAGAAGAATGCATAGCTACCAGGTCCCGCTGTCTGCTGACCCATGGTTCCGAGAGCTGTCCCAACGCCTCCACTTCGTCTCTCCAAGCACGCTCAGCTCCCTGCCACAGAACTAAGAGTTGCATTGGCAAGAGGAAGGAGAGGCTTGTCTCCGCCATCACCTCAACCACTGAGATGTCTCCTCCCAGTCCTGAGTGCAACCTGAAAAATAACAACATTGACTCAAACGCTCACGATACTTATTAATGATAATGAGTATTCTAGAACATATTAATAATTTCTAGAATTTAAATTTTTCATAGAATTCATCTTCTGTAATAGCCACTGTGAGTCATATCGCTGACGTCATAAGGTATACATACAAATAGAAAGGTTTTCAAATATTCAGTTCATAAAATGATGCGACTCAATGAACAAAGAGAGATAGGGTAAGTTACGTTTTATTGGTCAGTTTCGCATCTTCGGTTCACAGTGTCTTCCGATACTAAAAAAAATAATAATTAAAATATCTACAAAAAATTAACTAGAATACAAAAAAGATATTATTTTTTTTCATATAGTTTTTTCTTGTATGACCGACTATGTGAAACTGACCGACAATTCGTAACTTATCGAAGGTATGAGTGCAATGCACCCTTCTAGGAAAATGACACAACCACTGGTACACTTCTCACGAATGGAAGAGGGAAACAAAGAAACAGTAATAAATGAAGCATCATCTACAGTGAAACTATTAGAGTAACATCATTAATGGAAACTTCCAGATAGAGACCCTGATAGTTTATCCCATATTTTTACCTTCTTTAAATAAATAAATAATAACTATCCCATTGGGTGGCTACATAATAAGTCAGGCATATGACATCAAAATGAAACGAAGGAGAAACCTCTACATTCTACAAAATGCAGCTGAATAAATAAATAGTTTAAATTACCAAATAATAATATAGTGAAATTTGAACATGCTGCCATCTAATTAATTTCAAGCAACGTCATTGAATCGACGATTAGAGAGAAGTGTTAGGAGACTAGTATACCTAGAGCAGTATTTACTAGGTATTAAGTGTAACCTAGTGAGACACACCTGTAGTTAGCTGTGTGGGGGTTGGTGTAAATCTCAGAGAGTTGTGGTGGAGCGATCAACTTCCCCCTGTTGGTGATAAGGCGTGGGGGGAGGGACTGAGTGCGGCGGTGGTGGTGGAAGTGACTATCAAGCTGGAGGAATTGAACACAATTGAATGTTTCATCATTCATTGAGTAGCTACTAGCTAGCAATTATAAAATAAGGTAGGTAGTTATTAAAAAATAAGTTTACTGCCCAGGCTTACAGCATTTAACTAAAGACAGTTAGTTAATTCACTATATGGAAAAATAATGAATGTTATTTTCAGATATACTATCAATTTAATATTTAGTATCGTCACCAAAAGTATAGTTACCATTGAAATTAGCACATTCAATGGTATTCCTACCCTTTATAACAACCAAATTAGTTCCATACACTTGTACAATCTGGTGTCAATTGGAATGCTCGCCAATTGATAACACAATCAATTACCTATATAAACTGAGAATCAATGAGAAATAGAAAGACAAATAGCTATATTCACATTATTTAATTCTCATGAGTTATTTCCCGAATAGCTTCTAACAACTAGCTATAATGGGATTGAAGATAATAATTATATGTAGCTATAGCTATATTGATTTGAATTTAGAAAATGTAAATATATTTTTTTTTATGTGAACGAACTTTTAACTATTTTTACTATCTTCAATTAACTTTATTATTATTAACCTATGGACTAACGCAATGTTACCTGAGAGTGTGTTGCAATGCCGTGTGTCATGTTGTGCTCCTGCACCTTACAGTGGGGATTGGGGGTCTTTTGATCATTGGAGCACTCCTCCTCACCAGCCCACGTGAGAATAGACACGAAACCAACAGAGTCCCCATTGATGGGGGAGATGAGACACAGCCTCTGGTTAACTGAACTCCTAACGCTGCCCAAACTCGTCTGGTGAAAACACAGATAACTAATTAGTGAATTAAATACACAGTAACCAATAGAAAATTACAAAATATCTTCAGGATCTTTTCAGTGCCGCGTCATTCAAACTGAATGATATGGTGCACTGAAAATATCTTCCCAATCGTAAACTGAACTTCTTTCAACTTTCTATCTTCTTCTTCACAATTTTGGTGGCTTTAAACCAGAGTCTAAAGACCACCTAAAGCTGTTGGATAACCAGGATGGTTATTCCGTTCTGCCTGGAAACTTCTAGGATTAAAACAATATTAAAAGGTATTTAGAATTCAATCAAAAGTGGTAAGATTGTTATAGGAAACAAAAACTAAAAAAAGTCTAAATAAAACAAAATATAACATGTTTTAACAATATATACAGACTCAACTACCAGGTTCTCTTCCACATCTTCACCCTACTGACAGCAAGATGAAGAGTGTACTGGGACAGACACAACTACCAGGTTCTCTTTCAACTTTCTATCGCTTACTGTGTATTTGCCCGTTTATTTCAGAGAAAACTCAATATTAGTACACGAGCTTCAGGAAAACAAGTAGGGTAAGTTACGAATTATCGATCGGTTCCACATCTTAGGACTTATAGAAAAAACATTATAATTATTTATTTTGATTGGTATCCATAATACATGCAGGTATCATAGAGGCCAATAAAAATAAAAATTAAATAATAATTGAACAGTTACCCAAGGCTTACCTGTAAGGTGAAGGGTGACTTCAATTACTTCGGAAGCCATTCTTGTTCATTTTTCTGGAGTGTTCCAGAGGTGCCAACTTATGAGATGTCCACCTGCATCGGCCGTTAACTTAAGCATTCAGTATTCAAAGATCGAATCTTTTGTTGTGTATTTCTGGAGTGTTCGGGCGGGAGCGCTCCGGGCGGGAAAGAACACTCCAGAAAAATGAACAAGAATGGCTTCCGAAGTAATTGAAGTCACCCTTCACCTTACAGGTAAGCCTTGGGTAACTGTTCAATTACTTATCGCCATTCTTGTTCATTCTGGAGTGTTCCAGAGGTGCCAACTTATGAGATTTTAAAGAACGCAGCAAAAGATGAGACCAACCAATTTTCAAGTATGAATTTAAAATAAGAGCATCAGAAAATTGTAACGTTGGCCCAACCTGCGACCTTGAATATCGTCAATGGTAATATTATGGTTCAAGAAAGAACAGGCAGCTGCTGCACAAGTGCAGAGATTAAAATTAGCGATGTCGATTCCTGCCTCTTCCATAATTGCTTCAATCCGTCTACCTATTTTTGAAATAGATAGGTACTGTTTGTATGATTTTCGGAAACTTACAGAGTTGATTAGACTCTCCACGAAATCTAATCCATGTACTCTTTGAAGGTTAAATATAGACAGAATTTGAATTGACATTAAAATACCTCATTTAATCAGGAATTCATTATTTCCCACACGTGGTGTAAAAAGTAATTGAAATAGTCTCATGATACAAAATCTTTATACATCCATAACTTTGAAAGTTGGAACTTGATGTATAGATCATTGAGCTTGTACCATATCTCATTAATTAATAGGTTGAAATTCTAAAAGCAATACTTTCCAGAGGGAAATAATTTTTCAAAATTCAAAACAGAAGAAACTTCCAAGATCATTTGTACATGGGAGTGGTTAGTCTCATTTAATTTTTATTTTAATTGGTATCCAGGATACCAGCACTAATTCAATAACTAACACTCTTTACTGCAAGCGATTTCACTGTACATAATCCAGTATTATAAGAAAACTTTATATCAATAATTTACATCATTAAATTGCATGGGATCAATTTTCTGTCTACTCAAGAAATATACCACTTGTGATCTAGCTATGTTGTTTATAGAGGTTTGGCGGAAATTCTGCACTAAAAACACATGATACTGATTTTGTACCGCAAAAGGGGTAATGAACACTGTTGCACTTGGTCTTCCTAAATTTTATAAAGCCTCATGATACTTAAACGTTAGATATCAGCTACTATTCGGTAATCCCATCAAAATACCAACTTACTTTATCAGCATGAATGTTTTGATAAAAGTATATTTTTTCACAGAAAAATAAGTCTTCTAACAGACGTTGTCAAAATCTTTAACTAATACGAGAGCATGACTGAATATTTGAAGTCTTGACAGTAAATATTTTGATGTGGACAAACTAAATGTCATTTGAAAAGGCCCTGCCAACCGGATAAAAATGGCCTTCAGTTCTAGTACATTAATGTGAGAGGTAGAGTCTTAGCATACATAATCCCATCTATTTTAAATAAAATTTAATACATTTATAAGAAATGTACATTCATCAAGTTTATGCATCAGTGGTAGCTAATTACAATACTTTGAGAATTATGGTTTATGCTTACTAAACTGATTGAAAAGATTCATATTCAACTGGAAATATATATTATCAGAGGTTATATAAACTCAGAGTTGAAGGCCACGTTTTCCACACTTCTCCTGATGATGAATAGAAATCTTTTCAATCGAAAGCTTGAAACCAAAAATACCTTCAACGCTTACGAAACTAAAGTAATGAAAGGGTGTCTAAATACTTTAAGCTGGATAATCATCATCAATTTCTATTCTTTTGTAAGTTACTATTGACAATTTTGAGAGCATTAATTTTAAGACGTTCTAAAATTATAAAGAATAAACCTCCCCCTTAAACTGCTGGAAGGCAGAGAGTCAACAGTTTGATAAAAAATAAAAACGTCACAATTAATAGAATTTTGCTCAAATTTGTTGCATCAATTAAAAATCATTCCTTTCTAATGATTAGGAATAAACAAAATAAAATTTCTTTCATAACTAATAACAACAGTGCTCTCTCTCTCTCTCTCTCTGCAACAGTCCATTCATATACGAATTCATCTATCAATTAAGTAAATTAAATAGTACGTAGACAAGTAACTTTCAGTTCTTAATTTTGCCAATATAGAATACATGACTTAAGTTGCATGATTCACAAGTAGAGCCTTAAGCTACAAACTTACCTGAGTTAGAAATGTTTTCCAATTTCTAATATCTACGGTATTATTCTCTATATGGACAGAAAAGTAATCATCTTCAAAATCAATAGAGGCCACGAGACAAATTTATTCCATTGAACCAACTACAGTTCTTCAATGTTCTAATTAATAACGTTAATAATGGATATGCAGATTCAATGGCTTAGATAAATTTATAAATAAATGAAGTCCTCCACGTCTTATATGAACGAGAAAACTGAACCGAAAATTATTATTCTTCTCTATGACCATCTTCATACCTATAGACACTAATTTTTGAATTTCCAAAATAAGAAATAATTTTGAAATACAGGTTTTATGTAACTATGTGTACCAAATTTCCGGTTGAACTAATTGTTGCTCTAGTGCAACAACGTATTGAACAGTCTTCAACTCTTCGTCAATTCCCGAGTCGCAGAAGAATTTATCGGGGAATATATGTAATTAGGGTTTAGGGTTAAGTAGGTATATTACGACACATAGTAAACTGGCCTACTAGAAAAACTATGAACAGTCTTGAATCCTAGCAGGAGGTTATCGAAATTCCCCTGTTAATTCTCTGAATCAGAGAAAAACTTAACATTGCAAATTCATTTGGGAAGAGACTGTAGGCATTAGCATATAACTAGTAAGTTAACTGGCTTCCAGCAAAATTTTTATTGAAGAACTAGACTTGGATATGCAATTGCAAAACATATCTGTAGTGGTATTAACAGTCTGTATTTGTTAAGAAATTAATATTGGTACTTGAGACTAAAGTTCAAGTTACACGATATGTCTAGTGTTCCTTAGATGTAGCCAGTACAAGCTCGGGTCACAAATTCCCGGCTAAAATAGCTAACTAGTTGCCCTAGCTGAAAATTCATAGAGACTGTCTTCAATCATAGTAGTGAATATCGAAATCCCCTCAAATTGTTCTGAAACAGAAAATTTTTATAATGTGAGTTTATATGGAAGGAGACTCAATAGGCCTGTAGCTAGTTAGTAGTCAATAGGCCTCAATAGGCCTGTAGCTAGTTAGTAGTCACCATGAATTTGCGACGAAATTTTTATAAAGAGTTGAAAAATTATACACAATATAGCGTAGCGTATATTTGATATTTCCAGTGAAAGCACGGTCTCAAAATACCGGCTTCAAACTAACTAACTAGATTTACCTTAGTCACAAATTTTTAGGATTTCTCTTCAAAATTCCCCTGTCTATATTATATCTCTGAATCAGAGAAAATTTCACGATGTGAAGTTATTGTTAAGAGACTATAGGCATATAACCTATAACTAGTTAGTAGTTAACTGGATTATTATTATTAATTGTATCCATAAATTCATGGTGCTTCTTGAATGGAATACATAGCACTAGTAGCAATATCAATCTTTAAGTAGCTACCAATTATAAGCTAGATAGGGTAAAGCAGGTAAATTGCGGTACACTAACTAACTGTGTCCTCTAACCACAGAAATATCATAGCTTCAAACAATAATAAAATATAGAATGCAATTCCGCTACTTCAGATACCTGAACAAATTTCAATAAAAATTCGAATCAAAAAGTTTAGAAAAGTTCTTGCAAAGACTGCAATTGGACCGCAATTTACCTGTGGGACCCTAGGCAATGATTACAAACAAGTATTATTTACAATTTACGCCACTTTGTACCCGTTAAAATTTTTCATTTTGAGTATTATTGCACATATGTAAAGTTACCATATAATATAATAAGGAAGTTCAAGAAAGTTATAGTATTATACGATATATAGTGTATATTTGTTCAATCCAGTAAAGCACGGTCACGAATTTCCGGCTTGAACTAGCTAACTAGTACCCTAGTCACGAATTCTTAGGGTTTTAGTCATCAAACCTAGCAGGGGGTTATCGAAATTCCCCTGTCTATAATTTCTCTTAGTAGAGAAGAATTTCACTGAGTGAAATTTGGAAAGAGACTCTATAGGCATAGCTAAGCCTATAGCTAGTTAGTAGTAAACTGGTAGTCACCAATTTGTGACGAAAATTTTAAGAGAGTTGAATAGTTACTAGATATAGGGTCAAGCAGGTAAATTGCGGCACGCTAACTAACTGCGGCCTCTAACAAAAGAAACATCATGGTTTCAAAACACACGTTAAAAAATAATATTAATAAATTATATTATTCACCGCGCTTCTTTTGATATCAATGCAACATTTCTATGTAATTTGGGAGCCGCAATTTACCTATGTGACCCTATCGTATTTTTGAGATATCCAGTTTAAGCACGGTCACGAATTTCCGGCTTTATCTATTCTAACTAGTAACTCTAGTCACGAATTCTTAGAGTTTTAGTCATCAATCCTAGCAGGGGGTTATCGAAATTCCCCTGTCTATAATTTTTCTCTTACTAGAGAAGAATTTCACAATGTGAAATTTGGAAAGAGACTCTATAGGCATAGCTAAGCCTATAGCTAGTTAGTAGTTAACTGGTTAGTAGTCACCGTAAATTTGGGATGAAAATATTAAGTGAGTTAGTTATACACGATATAGCGTATATTTGCAGTGTAAGCACGGTCTCGAATTACCGGCTTCGAACTAACTAACTAGATTTACCCTAGTCACGAATTTCTAGGGTTTGTCTTCGGTCCAGCAGGGGGTTATCGAAATTCCCCTGTCTGTGAAATTATTGGAAAGAGACTATAGGCATACAACCTATAACTAGTTAGTAGTTAACTGGCTCACTTAAAAACTATCAGCAAGGCCTGTTTTCAAGTACACGCAAGATAGGTAATTTTTTAAAATTTATAATAACGAGCAAAAGTGGCTAAAATTGTATATCCTAGAGAACTAAAAGAAAAGCTATAATAAAAACACTTATCTGTATACGAGAACATCTAGGCTTGTGCACGCACAATTAGACTTTAAGCCTAGGGGAGCAGGAAAAAACACACACATGTTAACGCGCCGAATGCAAATGGCGAACTGAATGCTTAAGTTAACGGCCGATGGAGGTGGACATCTCATAAGTTGGCACCTCTGGAACACTCCAGAATGAACAAGAATGGCGATAAGTAATTATTAACTATACAGGGCTACCCACAAAAAAGTGTAGCTACCCAAGTTTGAATTAATATAAATATGGTACACGTACAATCTTAAGCAATGACGGTGGTAGAATGGATACACGAAAAAATCTATTTTTCAAATTTACTTCAACTCCTTTTTTAACTAATTATAAATACGATATTTATATTAATTCTAACTCTAAGTTGGGTACACTTTTTTGTGGGTCACCCTGTATAGTTTTTTCTTATATGACCGAAGATGCGTCACTGACCGATAATTCGTTACATAGCTACCCTAGCTGAAATTGCATCACAGGGCAGACTATCTATTCATCATGAAGATGTCTCACCAATGCAAACCCCATGATGACGGATGTGTTGCTGAATGACTCTAACACCTTCCGCACCACTAGCTTCACTCTGACGCTATCCTCTAGGGGGTAGGTGGGGGAGGACCTCAGCACAACCGTGGACACGTACGAGGGGTTACTGCTGCACTGTGGGTATGAATACATTGTTAATATGGAGAGCTATTTTAGTATATAAAAATCATTATTTTAGTGGTTAACTATTAAATAAACGGATAAAATAGCTAACATTTGAGAAAATAAAGAATTATTCACATCAAACAATAGGCAGTTGAAAATAACAAAAAATAGAATAAGTAAAAATGAGATGTATATTATATAACGATGTAGCTAATGAGAATAGCTAGATTAAAATAACCACCTCTATACCTTTCAAGTATATAGTGAACTAATTCATTTTTTGATAATTTATGATAATTTTAGTTATTATCACAGAACACATTTAATTACAGTTTGAAATATCTAAAGATGAAAATAAAACATTATTTTACTAACTAATCTCCATTAAATTTCAATCCTGTAGCTAATTGGAGGTAACTGGAAGCAACTCCCACAACTCTAATTACCTTTATGACTTCAGTGGAGTGGACTGAGCGCCAGACTGGTGAGGCTTGGGTCATGAGCTGCATCTCCACGAAGGCAGAGGGTGCTGAGCCAGTGACATCACACAGCAAATTGTCACAAGACAGGGACACCTCCATGGTGGGGAGGGAAGGGGAGGAGACTGGGGAATATTTAGGAGACAAGATTACTATCTATATATTTATAGGAAAAGATATGCTAATTTCACAATCGAAGCTTTTTTATTTCCTATTATTTCAAAATCTTACAAATTTGTCGTAGTGTACTCAGATCAATTTTAAAATATCTACAAAACATTACAATTAGCTAATACAGTTTCTTTTAGAAATTAATAAAATGACCTAAAAAGTCATCACACTTTTCTTTGACTGTACATCACACAGTTAAATAATGAATGACTATCACTTACCCGCTACTTTATTAGTGATGACATTGAGGCTAGATCTCTTCTTGGATATCTCTTCTTGTAGATACTCCATCTGGAAGAACAGAGAAATGAATGAAAGAAGGTAAAAAATATATTAGAAATAGTAGTACAGTGAGAGGTTTATCAAGAGGTTATTAGAACCCAACCTTGAATGTTTTTTTTTATTTCAAGCTTTCGAATAGAAAGATTTGTATTCATCATCAGGACAGAGAGAGGACTAGCTATTTAACCTATTTTATTTGGTATTCATGATACATTGCAGGTATCATGAATACCAAATTATATAACTAGTCCTCTCCTCTTGTCCTGATGATGAACGGAAACCTTTCAATTCGAAATCTTGAAACCAAAAACATTCAAGGTTGAGTTTAAGTAACATATTGATAACTATATTTCCCATTGAGTAGCTATGACTCTTTTGAATTTAGTGAGAGGTTTATTGTACCTTTTCCCTGAGGCACTGCAGACTACTCCTCTTGATGGCAGCCACCCACATGTTCCTCTCAGTCTCTGTAATGGCCTCACACACTTGCTGACTGCCGCAACAGAACTCTGAGCAAAAGAGAGGTCGGTTAGGTAGGCATCTTGAGTTTTAACTAATAGTAATAGTAATATGGCAGATGAGTGAAAGAGAGTACAAATCTGAATGAGTTATATTGTCACCATCGATAGCTATTCATTATTAATTTATTAGAGCATTAGTTAAAGTATACACTAGTGGATAACAGGAGAAACACACTGATGTTCTTACACACGTAAACACACAGAAAAGTTTTACAAGACTGTATTCATTATATTGTTGTAATATGCTTTAATGCAAGTGACAGTGAGATATATTAATAAATAATTATGAGGTAAAGAATTTTTTCTTACATTTTCTCGTTGCAATGTTTAAACTATTCAATTTAGTGATTGTAATGAAACCTTTTAAATATATCGGTAACTTCCTAGTTCGCATTCCTATTTCATAGGAGCCAATCGAAATACCTATCAATAGAGTAAAGACTATCTGGAAAAGAAAGGTGGACGGAAGAGAACGAAACATAGATACTTTCTTTATACTTTCTTTATGTCCCGACTGCAGAAACACCAATAGCATCTTCTCATTTTCGTCACGTGAAAATGTTAATTTTGCTAACACTACGTTGTTATAATACAACTTGTTATGTTGTATTACATCAACACTTCGTATGGTCGACAGACTCCTTAAGACACTCTAGAACTGTAGGTATCCTGACTTCAAACCGTTCAGACGCCTTTCCTTCCTTTTTCATCCGATTATCTAATTCGTGAATAGGTAATCAATCCACCCAGTGATGAGTTAAAGATCACATTAATATCAAACTTAAGGGATAACAATCAGGCGTCATCGGATGGAAAATAAAAGTTGAGTACATAGTCAACAATATAATAAATTGACAAGAGTTACAGGTTCCAATCAATTAAATAGGTTTTGGCAGCCATTGTCATTTAATTACTTTAGAAACTGGATTCCTAATTTAGTATTTAGGTTTATTCTGGTTTCGGTAAAATACTATTTTGATTTGTTAAAATTAATTTTCAAACTATATTAATATTGCAATTCACAACTAATGTCAAATAATAATCATTAATGAATAAATTAATGTAAAGTGCATTCTTTATTCATCTTCAACTTAAATAGCTTTGTAGGTAGCTAATGAACTGATAGAAAACAAACAATTAAATAAAATAATTAGATATTGAAGCAATAAATGAAAAACGTGCACAAATAGTAAATTGAATTGAATGAAATCTTAATTAATCAATTGAAATAGGTAGCTTACGTTATCACCAAGAAGGGTTCACAATACTTGACGTCGGCAATTTGTGTTGAATGCTGTCGTGTACATCATAACATATAATATAAGATAGGAATAATAATGAATTTCGAAAATTGAATATCCATCAAAAAATCACATATCATTTATTTGATTATTTCGAATATTTAGTCATTTTCTCACCGTTAATAATAGTAAAGTAATTACTATATTTTCCACCTTGCAAAATATGTCTTTTACTTCCGTGAGAAAAATGATAACTAGTGTGGAAATTTATTTTTCATTCTCTATTTTTCGACTTTTTTCGAAAAGTAGCTACTACGAATTAAAAAAAAAACAGTTAAAGCTATTGTTTTTGTAGACTATTTAGTATTTTAACATATGATACATATTTAATCGAGTCGATTAATGCGATTTTATATTTAATTATTTCATATGTTATTATGTATTTCATTTTCCGATTATAATAAAGTCCCTATCTAGCCATTAGCCATAACTTAAAGTATGAATAATTCAAAATTCCTATCGAATTTCATAAAACAAATCTACAACATTCTATAAGACCATGGGCCGGTAATTTCAAGAAAATTTCAGCTCATTCTGTTGGATAGACTAAAAAGTAGCTACGTCAAATTAATTCCTATCTATCCCATTTTAAATCTAGTGTTAAGAATTCGAAAAAATAGTTAGAATTAAAAAAAAATCCTTTTAACAAGATAAACTCGACACCAATTTGTTAAAAATTGTAAATTTTCAGGTTTGTTGGTATAAACGTTTGTGAGTAATTTTGCTGACAGACAGACAGATGTAACACATTATAATTAACCTAATTCAACTTAAAATTGAATAGAGTAATAACAGGCAATGAAAGTCTCCTCCTCAGGTATGACTAGTTAATCCTCACCAATGGTGAATGAGCAGGGAGCTGTGTCCTCTACCCCCAGACTGCAGTTCTCCAGCACCAGCACCCCAGCAGCCTCTTCCCAATGATCTCGAGACTTGAAGTAGAACAGCAAATTGCCTCTGAGTCTGCACCACCGCTCACACGATACTGTAAAAACAATGGAAAATGATTAACACAACGCTGCTAATAATGCGGTTAATAAAATTAAAGTTATTGAACAACAAGTATTATTTTCATTAGGAAAAATCCACTTGTAAATACAGCTAGCTAGGGTATCCCAGAAAAAATTGTACCCAACTTTAAATTAGTATATTTCGACAACTATTGAAGGTACAGGTTTCTTTCAAAAATAATTTGCTTGTTGAAACCTTCCATCCAGTTAAATTTTCATAACATTTTATTCATTTTTGTGAACATTATAACGATTTTATTAATGGGTGGTGAAAATGGCTTTGCGCGAAATGACAGCAAACGGACAATGCGGTAAGTTCAAACATAAAAATATCTATTACACAACAACCCCACAATAAAACAGATTTATTTCACTATTTTAACAGCATTTGAGAACTATTCCTTTAATAAAATATTGGCGATCCGGAGAAATGTGTTCACTTACAAAAACGAAGGCACACATTTTAATCTTCACGAGGGTCTATCAGGTCACAAGATATGAAAATAAAATCAATTTTGTTCAGCAACTCATTTTTGGAAAATACGAAATGATTTTGTTCAGAGAGATGGATTAATTATCTCAAAATCTTCAATCAATAGAATTACTAAACAAGACCTACTGTGCCACCCGTAAAAATGAAAGTCAGACATTTACTTTTAGAAACAGATTTTTGACGCCGTAGAAACTTTGTCAACTGGTTCTTGCAAAGACATGTTTGTTATGCGTAAGATATTATCATGAGGGACGAAGGGGTATTTTATTGAATGAATAAGTAATTAATCAGAGTATTTTGCAATTTAGTCATCAACATATCTATCCTAATTATAACTTTGACGACTTTATCACTGTGGAAATTAAAATCATCACTCTGACTTTCATTTTGTAAAGGGGGCCTAAACGGCCCTTGTTATAATTTAAACTTGTGTCTTCCTTTTTGTACCTAAACACATTTCTCCATATTGTCAAAAATTTATAAAAGGAATAGTTATTTGAATGCTTTAAATCCTGGAAATAAAACTATTTTATTAATAGGGTTGTTGTCCAATAAATGTATTCGTTATGCTTCAAATTACTTCATTGTTTGTTTGCTCACCGTTCGCGCAAAGCTATTTTCACCACCCATCAATAAAATCGCTATAACATTCAAAACAATGAATAAAACTTTATGAAAATTTACCTGTGAAAGGAAAAGATTCCAACAAACAAAATAATCCTTAATAGAAAACTGTACCTTCAATAGTTGTTAAAATATACTAATTTGAAGTTGGGTACACTTTTTTGTGGGACACCCTGTAGATATTGAAAAAATGTAAAGCCAAAAAATGTGGATAGCACATGTAGGTACCTTCAGACCTCCTGAAGAAGGAGTCCTGCTTCTCCTTCAGGAGCAGCACACCCTCTTTATCAAACTGGTGCGATGGCTGCTCGGCAAGAGCAGACAGACCTGGCTTATGGTAGCGCATTCCACCGCCCGCACTGCCTATCCACCACCGATCTGAAGAAGAGACACGGACTATGCATTAGGTATATTCAGGACTCCATTTGTAGGATGAGAAGTAAATTGGATAAAAAATTGAATAAGGCAATTAATTAATTAGTAGGGGTTTAACGTCAGTCTCACACCAAAGGCGTCGAAAAGATATTATATGCAAGATATTCGAAACCAAAGGCCATATCGCTGACGTCAAAGGGGAATTAAATAGAAGGGACTGAGAAAAGAAGTCCGAAAGCAAAGTGGTTCCATGAATAAAGTCACCTACCATCGTCGGTGACGATTCTCATGGAAGCAGAAAAGCTACTCCGTGAATGAAGTCACTCACTTACCAAGGAATGTGATGAGGAAAATGAAGAGGTGATAGTAAATCAAACAAACGAGCCAACCCCACAAAATCAAAGACCTCGTAGTTGAAGAGCGTAATTCTAGCGCTATCTTCTAAAACTGCAAGTAGCGTTAAAAAAAGATAAACATGGTAAAAAATTAAAAAAGACGATCCAAAATACAAGTTACAGCAGTTCGGAAGGCTAAGTAAAATGTTACCCCCCCCCCCTCTCTCTCTCTCTCTCTCTCTCTCTTCCATTCACCACAGAGTGTTCAAAATAGAGCACCGGCAGGATTGGACATTTCGAAGTTTACTATAAAAATAATTATTCAATATAAAATGCTAACACGGTTCGTAAATGTGCACAATATTGGCAAAAGAAAATGGCACACTATAAGGTAGTGTAAAGATCATCTATTATTATTATGGTGGAGGGGGTGCAGGCCTTATTACTAAAGGTGTTTGAGCAATATAAGGTGACGCCAAAGAGTTATTGGAACACACTTGGTTTGCTCAAGACTAATACAAACAGTGTGGAGAATATTTCTATTCTTAGAATACTATAATATGTTACTAATATATATAGTAATTAAGGTCAATACATAATGTGTCTATTTAGTACTATGTACAAACTGTTGAAATGTCATTGAACTTTTCGTTCATTCAGTTACTGTATGATTTACAGCCTTCAAACATTCTATTGCATCACTCGTACTTCTCTTGGGTTATATCCTCCTAGACATTTGCGAGATTGAGAAGAATTATTGCTGTGTGAAGGGAAACACAAGACACGGTTTGAAGAAAGAAAAGAAAATGTACCATTGGGTGGAAATGAAGAAGAAAATGTACCATTGGGTGGAAATGAAGAAGAAGAAAATGTACCATTGGGTGGAAATGAAGAAGAAAATGTACCATTCGGTGGAAATGAAGAAGAAAATGTACCATTGGGTGGAAATGAAGAAGAAGAAAATGTACCAGTGGATGGAAATAAAGAAGAAAATGTACCATTCGGTGGAAATGAAGAAGAAAATGCACCATTCGGTGGAAATGAAGAAGAAAATGTACCATTGGGTGGAAATGAAGAAGAAAATGTACCATTGCTTGAAAGCTGGCGAGAAGGAGTTGCAATTGAATAAATTGAGAAAAATTTATCGAGAATACTTTTCCAGTTTTTATTGAGCAGAAGTGAACATCTCATTGCAACATGAACACTTTGAAATGTTTCACTTAAACGTTCTAGTCGAACTTTGTGATACACTTATAGTATTTTCGTTATATGAAATTGTAAACATTTTTCTACCAGATTCATTGAGAGGACCAAACTTTGGAATATTTTATTTCAATTTTTGATGGGACATTGGTAGGATTATCTGGACTGCGTGGAATTCTGAACCCAGTCACTATTCTGTTTAATTTATATAATAGTTTGGTCTCTACCTATTATATTATTGCACTGTATTGGTGATTGTCATTCTTAATCTTATTGCACTATTATAAATATGTATGTACAATTACAAACGGTGGGTATTTATATCACACTATTTATTTATTAATCTGCACCAAGGTTGTAAAATTGGACGATGTGCATGACATATAAGTTAGATGTTACCAAAATTTAATATTTGAAATATCGCTAATAGGTTTACTATAAATATACATGCCTGTAACACCAGTACTAATTAGAAGTTTTTTATCCTTTTCATTTCAATGTAATCAGTATCATTATTTGAGAATTTGAGCAACATTTAAATTCACAACACAGAAGCCTGCCTATATTTATTGATTTGAGAATAGATTTTTCCAAAACATTGCATCGTGTGATAATCCAACAAATAAGAGTTTCTCACCAGAAAGCTCATAAAGGCAAAAGTATCTTCCATTAGTTTGATATGAAAGACCATTAACCAACTCTTCACATTTTTCATTTGGTGGTCTGAAGGATACTTTACTTTAAAGGAAGACAATACCACTCCCCTTCACAAGGCTTTCTCACTGTGCTATTCTGATCACTTTCACTAAACTCTTTGTCTCTCACCTCACTGAGATCATTGCAAAGCTGCAATTCATTAGGATATGATGTTCTAATTCTCTAACACGTCCATGAAATTAGAACAAATAGGCTAAGTTACGAATTATCGGTCAGTACTACATCTTCGGTCATAAAAGAAAAAACAATATAAAGTTGTTATTATTACAGAGTGCTATCTATTACTTCTGCAAACACAGGTTTGCAGAAGTAATAGATAATAATATTATGTAACTATAAGTACATATAATACAGTTGGCAGATTCTATATGTCAGATGCATTGCTGTGAACATGACTAACATGTCAATTTGATGTGGATGGTGACCGGAAAGATGCCAACAGGAAAAAAGCCCACAACTACATAGTTTAAAAACAAAACAGAAAAACATAAGGTGTTTTAAATAAGGGCATAAGTTTACAAAGGCACGAATATTCAATTAGTTTTCTCTGTCTTGCACCTTTTGTCTCATTTTGAAAGTCTTCATCGCTAAGATTAATTGTATACTTGTTGAAATTAAATTTTATAGTACCTATATAAATTTGAAAATCATCCGTGAATTTCAAATTACCATTTCAATTATATGTTGCCACCAGGGGGGGGCTATCCTGAATTGTTTTGAGGTGGATGGAAGAGAAGGGGGGTAGCGTCCCTTTGGTTCCGAACTGTTGTAATTTGGATTATGTATTATCTGTTATCAAATTCTCCATATTTATAATTGTTTAACGCTATTTCCAGTTTTAGAGGATAGCACTAGGTTTATGCTCTTCATTTTCCTCTTCCATCCGTGAGTGCAGCCACTGGTGCTTGTGTCCCTTTTCATCACATTCCTTGTTAAATGACTGCATTCACGGTGTAGTTCATTTTGTATCCACTAGCTTTGTCATCGACGGTGGTAAGTGACTTTGTTCATGGAGCTACTTTCCTTTCTGACAGCTTCTTCCAGTCCATTTTTTATATTTATTTTTGACGTCGGTGATACAGTCGAAATGGCTGAAAGCTGACGTTAAACCCTGTACTAAACTAAATTAAAAGCAACTGTATTTTGGAATATTTGCGTTAACTTATGCCCTTATTTAAAACACTTTGAAATAAGTTATTTATTATATATCATTAAATGTCCCTAAATCCTTTAAATTAATTAGAGTTTACATAAGAAATGTGTGAAACCTAGAACAGGCACTCGAAGAGCACATACCTTCGCCGCTGCTTCAATCGCATTTGAACTTTTTGTGACCTTGACCTTTGACCCAATCGCTCCCAAAATCTAATCAAATGGCTCCTGAATAATGACAGAGCGTCCACCAAATTTAAGAAATTTAAGAAAACATGTTTTCTGTATTTTAAAAATTAGGAAGTTCTGGGCTTTTTTCCTTGAGGGCATTTTTCCCTGTGGGCATTTTTCCCTGTGGGCATTTTCCCTGTGGGCATTTTACATGTGGGCATTTTACATGTGGGCATTTTACATGTGGGCATTTTACATGTGGGCATTTTACATGTGGGCTTTTTACATGTGGGCTTTTTACATGTGGGCATTTTACATGTGGGCATTTTACATGTGGGCTTTTTACATGTGGGCTTTTTACATGTGGGCTTTTTACATGTGGGCATTTTACATGTGGGCTTTTTTCCTGTGGGCTTTTTTCCTGTGGGCTTCTTTCTAGTAGGCTTCTTTCCGGGAACTGATGTGGATATGCTTTTAAAAATGAGTTACCATTAATATATTTATACAAACACAACGAAAAACATAGGTACTATATATCACTCTACACGGAAATACACTACAGTGCGTATTTGCTGGGATGGTTGATTGGTATGTTGGCTGTGAGAAAAATGCCAATATTCAACATATGATTTAATTTCATAAAATATTGGTCCGGATAACAAAAATCCAGAAAACAGAAAAATCTGGATAATAAATATTCAGGTAACAAAAATCTATTCTACTTTTTTTCAATCTGGATAATTTTAAAAATTAAAATTATTTATTGTTCGTCATTTTTGATGAGAAGTACACTAGTATAGTTAATAGTGATTATTGTAGTAACCATTGAACATGTCCAACATTCACCAAAAACATGTCCAACATTCACCAAAAACATGTCCAACAATTCACCGAAAACATGTCCAACATTCACCAAAAACATGTCCAACATTCACCAAAAACATGTCCAACATTCACCGAAAACATGTCCAACATTCACCAAAAACATGTTCAACATTCACCAAAAACATGTCCAACATTCACCAAAAACATGTCCAAAATTCACCAAAAACATGTCCAACATTCACCAAAAACATGTCCAACATTCACCAGAAACATGTCCAACATTCACCAAAAACATGTCCAACAATTCACCAAAAACATGTCCAACATTCACCAAAAACATGTCCAACAATTCACCAAAAACATGTCCAACAATTCACCAAAAACATGTCCAACATTCACCAAAAACATGTCCAACATTCACCAAAAACATGTCCAACATTCACCAAAAACATGTCCAACATTCACCAAAAACATGTCCAACATTCACCAAAAACATGTCCAACATTCACCAAAAACATGTCCAACAATTCATCAAAAACATGTCCAACAATTCATCAAAAACATGTCCAACAATTCATCAAAAACATGTCCAACATTCACCAAAAACATGTCCAACATTCACCAAAAACATGTCCAACATTCACCAAAAACATGTCCAACATTCACCAAAAACATATCCAACATTCACCAAAAACATGTCCAACAATTCATCAAAAACATGTCCAGCATTCACCAAAAACATGTCCAACAATTCAACAAAAAAATGTCCAACAATTCACCAAAAACATGTCCAACAATTCACCAAAAACATGTCCAACAATTCACCAAAAACATGTCCAACAATTCACCAAAAACATGTCCAACAATTCACCAAAAACATGTCCAGCATTCACCAAAAACATGTCCAGCATTCACCAAAAACATGTCCAACAATTCACCAAAAACATGTCCAACAATTCACCAAAAACATGTCCAACAATTCACCAAAAACATGTCCAACAATTCACCAAAAAAATGTCAAGCATTCACCAAAAACATGTCCAACAATAATTCACCAAAAACATATAGAACTAGATTACGTGTACTCGGTAGAGCGTATACCTTCGCCGCCGCTTTGACCCGTTCTCTCCCAAAATCTGATACACTGCTGACTGGATAATAACCAATCGTCCCACCAAGTTTCATGCAATATGGTTCAATACTTTTTGAGATATTGAGTTATAAATGACCTTGACCTTTGATCGGATCGCTTCCAAAATTCTACCAAATGGTTCCTGGACATTGTCCAATCGTTCCATAAAATTTCAGACAATCCGGTAGAATACTTTTTGAGTTATAAATGGTCTTGAGCTTGATCTTTGACCCGATCACTCACATAATTCAACAAAATGGTTCCCGTATATTGACAAATCGCACCACCAAGTAACTTTATGGCTTAATACTTTTTGAATTATGGATGACCATGACCTTGACCTTTGACCGGGTCGCTCCCAAAATTCTACCAGAAAGTCACTAGACATTGCCCAATTGTTTCACCAAATTTCAGGCAATTTGGTTTAACACCTTTTCAGTTATGCGAATAACAAGATGATAAATAAATAAATGTCAGGTAGCTAAATATAACATTTCGCAAATTTGCGAAGGTAATAAGTAATTAAATATATGAATATATGTACGTTACTGTGCATTTTGCACGGGTACCCACTACAGTATATGATAAGAAACAAGTACCTGAATTAATTACATTTCGTAAAATATAGATATCGGTATTCTGTCTACGGAATAGTGCCGAATGTATATAAAGTATCGGAAAAATAACTAAAAATTTAGTAAGTACGGCTCTCAGTAAGAAACCTACGCCCAATTTTTTCTTAAAATGGGATTTTGCTCTCGCATCGGTTCTTTCTTGGCCTGTTTATTCTGCTGTGGAGCTCCAAGAAGAAGACGAAGATCTTCGCAGGATAGAAGAAGATCTTCGCAAGATAGAAGAAAATCTTCATAAGATAGAAGAAAATCTTCGCAAAATAGAAGAAAATCTTCGCAAGATAGAAGAAAATCTTCGCAGGATAGAAGAAGAACAGATCGAGGTTCCAATAGAAGACTGACATCAGAAGACAGAAGACGATAGGATGTGAAGATGATGAGGAGAAGAACTTCAGAAGATAGAAGAAGGTAGAACAAACACTCCAAGAGAAGAGGACTATCGTAGGATAGAAGACAGTAGGATCGACTTTCCAGTAGAAGAGGGCCATCATAGGATAGTAGAAGATATGATGGACATCCCGTGAGCCGATCAAAGACTTTAGATGGAAACAGACGGAAAGTTCGGTAACAAGCAAGATGGACACCAGCTAACTCCTACATCAGCACCATATCCTTTGGATCGAACCACACGATTCCGAGCAGTCAACTGATCCCAGTTTACAGAGAATATTGATGTACATATTTTACACATTGAAATGAAGGTGTATAAATTTAGCTGATTTTGATATGCTATACTTAATTTAAGAAATTAAATTATATCTACTCAAATACAAAACTACAATGACTTTGCTTATCCTAATGATATATAAATAAATCTAAAATAATTTCCTAATGATTACAAAAATATAAGTAGCTATACAAGGTGACCCACAAAAAGTTTATCCAACTTAGAATTAATATAATATCGTATTTATAAGTAGTTGAAAAATGAGTTGGTGATTTTAAAAATTAGATTTGTTTCATTTATCCATTCTACCAGTCATTGCTTAAGATTGTACGTGTACGATATTCATATTAATTCAAACTTGGGTACACATTTTTGTGGGTCACCCTGTATATTAAGAGTATATATTTATAATATAAAGGAATTTGCTGCTAGTTTGGTATGCGATCTGGGAGGTTTGTGTGATCTGATGATGCATTAGTATTTTATTTTAATATGATAATTTTACTGTTTAAGTACCTGTGCTACAAAACAAACCATATAGACGAGATATGTCCTCAATAAATTATATTATATTATCAATAAATTTTATTATATCTAAATAAATAAATAAATTATATTATATTATGTATGAATTTTATTATATAAATTGTATAATATTAAAATAAATAAATAAATTATATCATATTATGTATAAATTTAATCATAGTATTTAATAAATGAATAAATTTCATTTTATTAATCAATTATTAAATTTCTTTTTATTACTAAATAATTGAATTTTATTATACATAATTAATAAATTTAATTATATTATGTTCAATAACCTCAACAAAGTTTATTTTATTATGGATCCCTTATACCTATACCCTTCATATATGCTAATATATTCTAACCAGATCGCATACCAAACTAGATTACGTGCACTTAGTAGAGCGCTTACCTTCGCCGCCGCTTTGACCCGTTCCATCCCAAAATCTAATAAACTAGTAACTGGATAATAACCAATCGTCTCACCAAATTTTATGCAATATGGTTCAATACTTTTTAAGCTATATATGACCATGACCGGGTCGCTCCTAAAATTCTACCAGCAAGTCACTGGACATGGACCAATCGTTTCATCAAATTTCAGGAAATTTGGTTGAACACTTTTTCAGTTAAGAGAATAACAAAATGATAAATAAATAAATAAATGACGGGTAAAATATTACCTTTCCGCATTCTGCGAAGGTAACAATTCACTAAAAACATGTCCAACAATTCACCAAAAACATGTCCAACAATTCACCAAAAACATGTCCAACAATTCACCAAAAACATGTCCAACATTCACCAAAAACATGTCCAACAATTCACCAAAAACATGTCCAACAATTCACCAAAAACATGTCCAACAATTCACCAAAAACATGTCCAACAATTCACCAAAAACATGTCCAACAATTCACCAAAAACATGTCCAACAATTCGCCAAAAACATGTCCCACATCCACAGTCATGTCCCACATTCACAGTCATGTCCAACATTCACAGTCATGTCCCACATTCACAGTCATGTCCCACATTCACAGTCATGTCCCACATTCACAGTCATGTCCAACATTCACAGTCATGTCCCACATTCACAGTCATGTCCCACATTCACAGTCATGTCCCACATTCACAGTCATGTCCAACATTCACAGTCATGTCCCACATTCACAGTCATGTCCCACATTCACAGTCATGTCCCACATTCACAGTCATGTCCCACATTCACAGTCATGTCCCACATTCACAGTCATGTCCAACATTCACAGTCATGTCCCACATTCACAGTCATGTCCCACATTCACAGTCATGTCCCACATTCACAGTCATGTCCAACATTCACAGTCATGTCCCACATCCACAGTCATGTCCCACATTCACAGTCATGTCCAACATTCACAGTCATGTCCCACATTCACAGTCATGTCCCACATTCACAGTCATGTCCCACATTCACAGTCATGTCCAACATTCACAGTCATGTCCCACATTCACAGTCATGTCCAACATTCACAGTCATGTCCAACATTCACAGTCATGTCCAACATTCACAGTCATGTCCAACATTCACAGTCATGTCCAACATTCACAGTCATGTCCAACATTCACAGTCATGTCCAACATTCACAGTCATGTCCAACATTCACAGTCATGTCCAACATTCACAGTCATGTCCAACATTCACAGTCATGTCCAACATTCACAGTCATGTCCCACATTCACAGTCATGTCCCACATTCACAGTCATGTCCAACATTCACAGTCATGTCCAACATTCACAGTCATGTCCAACATTCACAGTCATGTCCAACATTCACAGTCATGTCCAACATTCACAGTCATGTCCAACATTCACAGTCATGTCCAACATTCACAGTCATGTCCAACATTCACAGTCATGTCTAACCACAGTCATGTCTAACCACAGTCATGTCTAACCACAGTCATGTTTAACCACAGTCATGTTTAACCACAGTCATGTTTAACCACAGTCATGTTTAACCACAGTCATGTTTAACCACAGTCATGTCTAACCACAGTCATGTTTAACCACAGTCATGTCTAACCACAGTCATGTTTAACCACAGTCATGTTTAACCACAGTCATGTTTAACCACAGTCATGTCTAACCACAGTCATTTTTAACCACAGTCATGTTTAACCACAGTCATGTTTAACCACAGTCATGTCTAACCACAGTCATGTCTAACCACAGTCATGTCTAACCACAGTCATGTCTAACCACAGTCATGACTAACCACAGTCATGTCTAACCACAGTCATGTCTAACCACAGTCATGTCTAACCACAGTCATGTCTAACCACAGTCATGACTAACCACAGTCATGTCTAACCACAGTCATGACTAACCACAGTCATGTCTAACCACAGTCATGTCTAACCACAGTCATGTCTCTCTCATCAAGAAGTTGCTCTCGGTCCAAAGTTTCTTATTTGCAAGACTGACATGAAAGAAACTTAGAGGCGAACTTTCCGATAAAATAAACAATTTCAAACTAACTTTTTCAAAAAGGACCCAAGCAACAGTGAATGGAAGGCAAAAATGAATAGGTGAGAGCAGTGGAGTTTCAAAGAGAAATTGCAAATAGAGAAAACAAATACAAATTATTAAGAGAAAACTTATTCGAACATCTTTTTACGGTATACTCGATATAAAATCTTTTCATTGGAAGTTAATTATCATTATAAGTCTGAAATAGGGACTGGTGTAAGTTGACATTTTTTTTCTCAAGTGATTTAGTGACTGGTGAAAATATTGCTTAGTCAGAGCAGTATAACTTCCCTATGAATACACGATGCAGGATTTTGTGCAATTATATTTTCGATTTTCCGTTATTCTCCTCTAGACCCATCTGTACCCTCTGTGGTTAAAGTGCAGAACTTCTGCGAGATAATTACCGAGGTTAAGAGGAATTAATTTAGAATTAGAGTTTCCATTGATTTGAGTTAAAAATTGGAGACGGTGCACTGGTGGTTAGGGGGACCAATAGAATTTGAAGAAATGAGAGGTGTCTTGCATGAGGCCTTTTTAAAAGATCTCGGGGTATATAAATAGCTGGTTGGATTCATGAAGGTTTGTTTGTCGGACTCTTTTTCTATCTCTTTCTGTACTAGAACTGTAAATTAAGTTTACGAGCCCCTAGGCTCATGCAGGGTGAAGCTCTTTCTCACCCTGGCCTCGGTAGGATCAACGCAAGACTTAGTGGATGCATCCACTCTAGCAGTAGAGAGAGAACCTGAGATGAGTGACCCAGTCGTGATATTGTACTGGTCAGTTTAAGTTGATTGTATTCTCTACGACAAATTCAGTGCTGTAAGCAAGCAAATGAAGCAGATTACAGAGCAGCTTTAGACCTTACTGAACAGTGATTCTACGAGCCAGTAGAAGTCTACAGTCAGAGTTCTCTTCTGCAGTTACTATGATTCCGAAGAGTCTCCTGTCGCAGTCAATTAGAAAAAAACTCATTTCCCCCACCCATTTCTTCTCAGTGCTTACTGTAATACACTAATACTCAGTGTACTTAAGGTACGTTTTGCATGCAGCGATTGCTAATTGCGATCAATGGTTGCATGCAATACGTACCTTAAGGCACGTTTTGTATGCAGCCATTGTTGCGATCATCAAGCATCGCTGAGCACCAGTTCAATGCTATTCTTATGGGGCTGTTTTGCAACGAGCGATTATCGCCGAACATTAGTCCAATGTATTCCTATTGCTGAGTGATCATCGCAACAATAGCTGCATGCAAAACGTACCTTTAACAGTTAAAGGGTGAATCCATCAACCTCTAATGTTTGACCCCATGTTTATAAGTTAAACTGCTCCATAGGCAGGTATTTATTCATTAAATTATATTAATATAGGAATAACCTTTTGAGTGATTACTTTTAAAATACATTTTATTTAGATGTGAGTTTTATTGCCCTTCTGATTTAGTAAGATAATGAAATTTTGGTGCTATTACTTGAAGAATTTGAGTATTTATTTGACAAACAGAGTTAACAGTAAATTGAAGAAATTGATTACCCTGCGTCACAGAACGGATCGCAGCCCACTTGATAAATGACCGCCACTCGGAATTAATAAATTACCAAGCTACCAAGTGAAGGAAAGAATTTGGTTATTAAAAAATATTTGGAATAATTTTCCTGAACGAAAAAGTGATGAGAGGATTGCAAAGTACGTACGTACAAATCATCTTAGAATAAATATTTGATGACTAAATAAAGAAAAGTAAATGTCATTTAAAATACTGCATAGGTTAGTTTATTCTCTAACTTGACGTTGATTGACGATTCAAAATAGCAACACTTTCCAAGTTCCAATTGAAAGAAGTGAAGACTTTTTGATTGAAAGAGGGGTGTCGAAACTGGTTTTCAAATGAACTGAAGAAAGGAAGAAGAACTTCACCAGTCTATTATACAAGTCTTTATAACATGATTTATTAGAGCAAATTCCACTTGTTTGAACAATCTAAACTCTTCATTAAATATACATAAATACAATGAATCGTTAGCCACATATACCACAATATCATTAAGATATGGTAAATTTTATGGTATATTAAATTAAGGTATTTTATGGTATGCTGAAATATGGTATATTTTAGAGTATATAAAAATGTTGTAAATTTTATGGTATATTTTATGGTACATTAGAATACGGTATATTTTATGGTACATTAACATATGGTATATTTTATAAGGTACATTAAAATATGATATATTTCATAAGGTACATTAAATAAATATATATTCTTATGGCATAATTGAGACTACTGAATATGATGTCCAGATCTTAATTATCAATTCTCAGTAATTTAAGATCATTATCTATGATAACTATCGAGAGTCTCTCTCAATACTTACAAATTATAACAATGTTTACATTAACTTTTTGATACTCTTCGAGTCTGTAAGAAATAAAATAGTATTTCTGAACTAATTCCACTGAAGTATCCGTTGGAAATGCAAATATTCATTATTGAAAAGTACGTAATCTTATACGTACAGTCAAAAAAGAGTGTGTCTGTAATTATTTAGCAGTTTCACATTAACAAAAATAAACTTTACTAATTGTAACGAAAATAAATTTACAAGATTTGAAAATGATAGGAAATCAGAAGATTATTAATTGAGAAATTTACATCATGTGGAAACTCTTTTATTTGATATTAAACAATAAACATTATCAACTTAAATTGACAAGATTATAAAGGAGTAAGTTACTACAAACACTGTCATACATTATAAATATTCAAAGATATCTACTGTGAACACAATTCTATTTTTATTCTTTAATTTTCATTCAATGTATATGCAATGACCTAAATCTACCTAGACATTTTACTTCCAGTCTAGATCAGGGTTTCCCAACCTGGGGTACTGTACCCCGGAGTTACATTTGCCCATCTCAGGGGGTACATTTGAGTTTTCTGCACAAGAAAACAAAAAATAAGTATAGAATCCTAATTCTTTAGAAGTAGCATTCATATTAATATAAATTAATAAAATTTTGTTAAATATTGATTTCAAGTCATAATTTGTAAATTGCTAAATATTTTATGATTAGTAATGGTATTTTTTTGGAAAAGAGTCGATCTAACTAGTATTGCACTTAGACTGGTTTGGTACAGACATGCATCATGCCTCATTAATTTAGAGTTGTGATTGAAATGTATAGTCATAATTCAGAAAATATTAATAGAACTTGAAGGCAAATTTGTTATGGAAAACCCTGGTCTAGATACATATCTCACCAGTCTCTCTCACCACTCACCAGTCTCTCTCACCACTCACCAGTCTCTCTCACCACTAACCAGTCTCTCTCACCACTCACCAGTCTCTCTCACCACTCACCAGTCTCTCTCACCACTCACCAGTCTCTCTCACCACTCACCAGTCTCTCTCACCACTCACCAGTCTCTCTCTCCACTCACCAGTCTCTCTCACCACTCACCAGTCTCTCTCACCACTCACCAGTCTCTCTCACCACTCACCAGTCTCTCTCACCACTCACCAGTCTCTCTCACCACTCTCTCTCTCCACTCACCAGTCTCTCTCTCCACTCACCAGTCTCTCTCTCCACTCACCAGTTTCTCTCTCCACTCACCAGTCTCTCTCACCACTCACCAGTCTCTCTCACCACTCACCAGTCTCTCTCACCACTCACCAGTCTCTCTCACCACTCACCAGTCTCTCTCACCACTCACCAGTCTCTCTCACCACTCACCAGTCTCTCTCACCACTCACCAGTCTCTCTCACCACTCACCAGTCTCTCTCTCCACTCACCAGTCTCTCTCTCCACTCACCAGTCTCTCTCTCCACTCACCAGTCTCTCTCACCACTCACCAGTCTCTCTCACCACTCACCAGTCTCTCTCACCACTCACCAGTCTCTCTCACCACTCACCAGTCTCTCTCTCACCACTCACCAGTCTCTCTCACCACTCTCCAGTCTCTCTCACCACTCACCAGACTCTCTCTCCACTCACCAGTCTCTCTCTCCACTCACCAGTCTCTCTCACCACTCACCAGTCTCTCTCACCACTCACCAGTCTCTCTCACCACTCACCAGTCTCTCTCACCACTCACCAGTCTCTCTCACCACTCACCAGTCTCTCTCACCACTCACTAGTCTCTCTCACCACTCACCAGTCTCTCTCACCACTCACCAGTCTCTCTCACTACTCACCAGTCTCTCTCTCCACTCACCAGTCTTTCTCCACTCAATAGTCTCTCTCACCACTCACCAGTCTTTCTCCACTCAATAGTCTCTCTCACCACTCACCAGTCTCTCTCTCCACTCACCAGTCTCTCTCTCCACTCACCAGTCTCTCTCTCCACTCACCAGTCTCTCTCACCACTCACCAGTCTCTCTCACCACTCACCAGTCTCTCTCACCACTCACCAGTCTCTCTCACCACTCACCAGTCTCTCTCACCACTCACCAGTCTCTCTCACCACTCACCAGTCTCTCTCACCACTCACCAGTCTTTCTCCACTCAATAGTCTCTCTCACCACTCACCAGTCTCTCTCACCACTCACCAGTCTCTCTCTCCACTCACCAGTCTTTCTCACCACTCAATAGTCTCTCTCACCACTCACCAGTCTCTCTCACCACTCACCAGTCTCTCTCACCACTCACCAGTCTCTCTCACCACTCACCAGTCTCTCTCACCACTCACCAGTCTCTCTCACCACTCACCAGTCTCTCTCACCACTCACCAGATAGACAAGGGAGTCTAGAAGTCTCGTCAAGTCCACAACGTAGCTTGTGACTGCCTCCACAGCTGCCATAATCGTTAGAGTTTTTCCTCACGTCAGCAGCTTCGTAATAACCACTGTCAGTATCAGCTGCTGATAGCATGTTCTAGCGCGCTATAACCACCAAATAGAAAGAACTACCTTAACGTTACCAAATTACACTGATGTTGATTCCTCTGCCCAAGTAAATAATATAAAGTTAGATAAAGCATCTCTAGTTCTGATATCATGTTACAGACTTAAAGCCACTGAGTGTTACAGGCACTAAAAGTAAAGCAATCTTTGAACAGGAAAGATGAGGAATGCTCATCGGATGATAAGATCTAAAGGGCCGTACACACGTAGGGTTTTTTAAGTCTTTCCACCAGATTTTTTGCTAAGCTCCTCCTACTTTTCCCACGAGAATATAAGAAAAAAAAAAGATATATAATTTTTATTTAAATAAATTGGTATCCATGATACCTGCAGGTATCATTATATTCTCGTGCGAAAAGTAGGAGGAGCTTAGCAAAAAGTCTGGTAGAAAGACTTAAAAACACTACGTGTGTACGGCCATTTAGGGTTTAGGAGGCATAGAGCCTCACACTCCAAAGGAAAGATGGACATTGGTGAGAGGTGTAAAATAAATTGAAAACATAGAATGACTTAATATCAGACAGTCCATTATTTTCAAATTTAAAGTATTATATACATTCTTGACTCTATTTAAAATATAGTTTTTACAAAGTCATAATAAAAACAGCAATCTAAATTTTCACCAATAATATATCAGTGCACAAGGTAATATAATAATAACAACAATAAAGCATATTTCATTCTGCATGTCAAATACCATCACTAACAGCCTAACTTATGTTCTAGTAAGTAAGAGTACCTTTCTGTCAATTAAATCAGTGTCTGACACTTTTATTATTATCTCAAAAAACTAAGCTATCTACCAATGGACATAGCAGAGAAAGCGTGGTGAAAAGTAAACAAAACACGGTAGAATGACCTATTCATTCAATAGAAATCTATAGTAAATACGTTTAACGAGCAACTAAGCACCATTTAGGGAGAAAATGTCATATCCAATATTGTTAGTTGCGTTCAAACATTCTCCAGTGAGCAATAATGGTGGTATGAATTTGCTGACTCAGGTAGAGATTAGACATCAAATCTCATTAATGGTGATCAGATGATGTCAATCTGAGTAGCCATAAGATGGTTAAATTGGAACATCAGAACATTCAAACAGAAACGGGAAATATTCATCCGAGAAATAACGGTATAAAGTGACTAAAGTCTACGCAGTTTACTAATAATATTTCATTTACTCTACAATGCTAACTACAGGGCAATCTAGAAAGATAATTTGAATCTAAAATTGGATGAGGTTTCAATTTACTCGAGCAAAGTGAAGAGCGAACATAAATATCAGCGGTGCAATCTCTTGGGTGGTGCAGTGGTCTCTCTCTGGAGTGCATTGGAAGATTTTGGCAGCGTGCCATAGAATGAAGTACACGAGCACTAAATAAGAAAATGCATTCAAGCGGAGATTGGTTCACTCATGATATTGTGTACAAATGAACCATTTTACGAGACAAAGGATTCAAATTTACCTTATATTCTGATTAATTCAAGCCATTAACTTTGAGAAGAAATTAAAGTTATGCAAGGCAAATAAACAGTTCTTTATATCCCCATTGGTAAAGAAATGCAGTAAGCTAAGCATGCTAACTATTAAAGGAACTACTCAACTCGATCCAGATAATGTAATCTAAGAATGAGAGTGATACGTCTCAGAGCTTGGGAGGCGAGACATAGGGGATTTAGAGGCGAGATATAGGGGATTTAGAGGCGAGAGATAGGGGATTTAGAGGCAGGAGATAGGGGATTTAGAGGCAAGATATAGGGGATTTAGAGGCGAGAGATAGGGGATTTAGAGGCGAGATATAGGGGATTTAGAGGTGAGAGATAGAGGATTTAGAGGCGAGTTATAGAGGATTTAGAGGCATGATATAGAGGATTTAGATGCATGATACAGAGGATCAGAGGCATGATATAGAGGATTTAGAGGCATGATATAGAGGATTTAGAGGCATGATATAGAGGATTTAGAGGCGAGAGATAAAGGATTTAGAGGTGAGACATAGAGGATTTAGAGGTGAGAGATAGAGGATTTAGAGGTGAGAGATAGAGGATTTAGAGGCAGGAGATAGAGGATTTAGAGGCGAGAGATAGATGATTTAGAGGCGAGAGATAGAGGATTTAGAGGCGAGAGATAGAGGATTCAGAGGCGAGATATAGAGGATTTAGAACAGAGACATAGAGGATTTAGAGGCGAGATAAAGAGGAATTAGAGGCGAGATATAAAGGATTTAGAGGTGTTAAATAAAAGCAAAGAGGCTTTAGAGGTGAGAAATAAAAGAAGCAAAGAGGCTTTAGAGGTGAGAAATAGAAGAAGCAAAGAGGCTTTAGAGGTGAGAAATAGAAGAAGCAAAGAGGTGACCTCTAGGCCACATTGAGGTCATAACAGAGCTGATAAAAGTGTAGCACTTTATTTCTTAGTTACTTAGCAGGGTAAAGATACACTATGCTATCAAAGGTAAAGTGAGAACAAATTGGAGACTGGGTCATTTAGAGCTAATGTATAAATGTAGTTTAAGTATATTGTGAAATGATTCAAATTAGTCGAAGGGTTAAAATAGATACATTAGCGAAATAATAAAGACTTAAAAACGTATAGTCAAATAATCTAGAACTGAGTTGTATCCTCTAAACCTTCTAACTTAAACATAGAAGTAGCACTCTAATACAGCTACAGACATTAAATTAAAAAGAGCGAAGGAAGGCAGCACTGAGCTCATTTTAGCAGTTGCACATCAGCTTTATCCTCAAGGACAATATATTAGAGGTACTAAAGAGGCTTAGGAATTCAAAATAGAATTCTCTTAAAGGATCGCGCTAAAAATAGTGTGAGAGAACGTCCAGATTATTTCGCCCAGATGAGTAATACCTGCAAACTATCATTCTGTACAAGATGAGTAATTACTGCAATCTATCATTCTGTACAAGATGAGTAATACCTGCAAACTATCATTCTGTACAAGATGAGTAATTACTGCAATCTATCATTTTGCACAAGATGAGTAATACCTGCAATCTATCATTCTGCACAAGATGAGTAATTCCTGCAATCTATCATTCTGTACAAGATGAGTAATACCTGCAATCTATCATTCTGTACAAGATGAGTAATTCCTGCAATCTATCATTCTGCACAAGATGAGTAATTCCTGCAATCTATCATTCTGTACAAGATGAGTAATACCTGCAATCTATCATTCTGTACAATATGAGTAATTCCTGCAATCTATCATTCTGTACAAGATGAGTAATACCTGCAATCTATCATTCTGTACAAGATGAGTAATACCTGCAATCTATCATTCTGTACAAGATGAGTAATACCTGCAATCTATCATTCTGTACAAGATGAGTAATTCCTGCAATCTATCATTCTGTACAAGATGAGTAATTCCTGCAATCTATCATTCTGTACAAGATGAGTAATACCTGCAATCTATCATTCTGTACAAGATGAGTAATTCCTGCAATCTATCATTCTGTACAAGATGAGTAATTCCTGCAATCTATCATTCTGTACAAGATGAGTAATTCCTGCAATCTATCATTCTGTACAAGATGAGTAATACCTGCAATCTATCATTCTGTACAAGATGAGTAATACCTGCAATCTATCATTCTGTACAAGATGAGTAATACCTGCAATCTATCATTCTGTACAAGATGAGTAATTCCTGCAATCTATCATTCTGTACAAGATGAGTAATTCCTGCAATCTATCATTCTGTACAAGATGAGTAATACCTGCAATCTATCATTCTGTACAAGATGAGTAATTCCTGCAATCTATCATTCTGTACAAGATAAGTAATACCTGCAATCTATCATTCTGTACAAGATGAGTAATTCCTGCAATCTATCATTCTGTACAAGATGAGTAATTCCTGCAATCTATCATTCTGTACAAGATGAGTAATTCCTGCAATCTATCATTCTGTATGCTTATGCAGCTAATTATAAAAGGGAAGGCAAGTAAAATTTGAGATTTTTAGAACACTTAGTAAAACCCATTATATGTTACAGAGGTGTCAAAAGAAGGAGATGATGAGTAGTAAAAATAGTCTACGAATATTATAGCCTGTAGAATAAAAAAATAAACATTAGAAGTTTACCGCTCTTGTTGAGTAAGATGAGCTAATTTATTGCGTTAATTACTTCCCAGTAACATTATCTACTTGAGATTAATAGACTAGAGTGATGGCAGACATAATATCGGAATATTGTGAGCAGAAAGATGTCGCATCTAACGGCAGCCAATGCTTCATTTCCAGACCATTTCCTGTCAGATATTGCCACCAGCTCTGGTAGATATATCACCACCAGGTCTCGTAGAAATATCACCACCAGGTCTCGTAGAGATACACCCACACTATAGCTACAATATAGCAAGGCACTGACTCAATCCAACACAAACACAAGACTGACGTAATGACAATGGTAGGTAGTGACAAAGCTCAAAGACTGGACACATGATATCAGAACTTATTGCCGAGACTGAGAACGTGTGAGGGGCATGCAAGAGAGGCTAGCACCGACACCTACCACCTTAAAGGGACGGGGCACACTGAGGCAGAGGGTAGGAACTGAGGCAACAAACACACCAAACACACAGGGTATGGCTAGAAGAGGTCATCTGTCGTAATGAAGTGACAAAGAAACAGTAGTCCAACACGCACAAAAACAACTTTCAGTCTCCGCCATTTTACAAACTCTCGTTCTCGAAAATGAAAGGGAATTGGTACAAGATATTAACTATATTATATATGAATAAATAGTAACTCTGTATTTTGAACATTTACATTTTAATCTACAATGAAATACGATGATTAAGCTCATGTATGCATGAAAGCTACTACTAGCACATCTTACTATAGAATAGGACGGAAAGGGAAACCTAACACCGTTGGCTGCACTCACAGATGGAAGAGGGAAATGAAGAGGTGATAAACACAAAGCTACTAACCACAAAATATCATACCTCATAGCTGAATATATAAATACAGCATGTCCCACAAAAAATATACTCAATATAAATTTAAATAAGCTTTGCTATTAATAAAAATCTATTGATGCAGTAATCCCTTCCTTTAATACATGGTTATATATTTTTTATTCATTATTATGCTTGAAATTCTAGTTAGAAAAATATTCACTAGAATTATTTGCAAGCATATTAATGAATTAATTAAACCTTTTATAAGAGATAGGGACTACTGCATCAATAGATTTTTATTTACAGTAAAGCTTATTTAATTTCAAACTAGAGTACACTTTTTGTAGCACATATGGTATAACTCAAGATACAGGGTGGGGCGTAAGTTTGGAAGCAAATGAAAGTACATATTATAATCCAACGAAAAATATATTTAATAATTTACAGTTATGTATTATTACATAAGGGTTTTAAGAGTTCAAAAATCATAAATTTATTCAAAATGTCCCCCCTTGTTTTTAATAACAGCCTCAAATCTCCTCCGAACTCCTCCTACTGCGGCACGCAACTGTTCTTGTGAAATTTCCTTCCAATATCTCTGGAGCGAACGCTTTAAATCATCCACACTGCGATGGAATTTACCACAGGCCTTTGATTCAAGAATGGACCATACCGAAAAGTCCATAGGATTAACATCTGGGGAGCAGGGAGCCCACATTTCTTTGGACCAAAACCGTGGAAGATGGTCATGGCACCAGTTTTGAGTGACATTTGCAGTATGTGAAGTCGCGCCGTCTTGCTGAAATGTCCATAGAGTGTCATTACCGAAGTGATCCTTAGCTGACTCCAACATTGGCGTCAAAATATTCTCAATATAACATTTAGCATTGATTTTGGCACCTTGTTCCACAAAAATTAAAGGAGATCTCCAAGTTTCTGAAACGGCGGCCCAGACCATTACTGAAGCAGGTTTCATGGTTCTGTGAACAGTTTTTTGGTTGTATGGGATGTCTTTTGCACTTTTACCAATTATTCTGTCATTCCTCCGGTTGTGAGCCATTTCCACTGTGAAATTTTTTTCGTCAGACCAAACAATTTCACCAGCCGTGCCAGACTTCAATTCTATCAGAAGTGCTTTGCTTCTCTCCAATCTCTTTTTCTTTACAGCTTCTGACAGAGTCTGTCTCTTTTGGAGGGTGAAAGAGGACATCTTTAGGTCTTCTTTGACATCTCTTCTCATTGTTCTGGGACTCACATTAGCTGTTTTGGCTAACATTCGTATTGACCTTTTCGGGTTTCTCCTGATCTTCTCTCGGGCACATTTTATCAGTTGTTTGATGCGTTGTGAGCGTGGTCTACCACTTCTTGGACGATCAGTCAAGTCTCCTCTCTCATTAAAACGCTTCACACACTTCCAAACAGTCGATCTCGCTACTGAGAGAGTCTTTGAAATGACGGAATCTGACTTCCCGGCACGGTGTAGAGCAATAATGGCTTCTCTTTTGTCTGACATTTTTGAATTGACTTAATTTTTGTAAAAAATAACACTGCCACGTCATAATGTAGTGTCTCTACTATAGTTCAAACCCTATCACCTACTTAAGAACTTATTTTTAAGAATTATATTAATGTTTGAAAAATTGCTTCCAAACTTACGCCCCACCCTGTATAATAATACTATAAAATATTTTACTTGTACAGTAGGTCAGTGTTTTAGTGCTGCCATCGCATGGTAAAACTGGCTACTAGCTACTGTTTAAACATTTTATTCGCTATATTCAAATTAGGAATGAAGGTTTCTATAGTAGTATTAAATTCTGGTTAAACGATAGTTTTTACTATATAATAAAAAAAATCAAAGTCGCAATTTACAGATTTTTTTAAGTATAATTATTTTATATTTTTTTATACAAGTTTAAGTGTTTCCTTACGATGTTCTAATGGATATAAAATAGCAAGGTTTAGTACCCACTTTGAAACACATGTGGCAGAACAGTGCATTTAAAAAACTGAATATTCAGCAGTGGTGTATTTCACTGGAGTAAAATATCTTAAAAAATCATTCAATGAACATAGTGAAAATAAAATCCCAACTGATCCAAATTACAACAGTTCAGAGGTCAATGAACGCAGCATTTCTCTTCTCTTGCAATAACCGCAAGCACCTCATAGCTGGTAATTAAATGTACTAATAAAGTACCTGTTCTACATACATTGAAAGTAGAAATAAATAAATACAAATGCGTATTACGAATACATATATAACAAAATACTGATATAACAAAAATAGAAAATAATAATTTACTCTCAATAGTCAAAACTACGATTTATTTTAAATAATCAATATTAGTGTAGCCCGTAGTTACACTAATATAATAGTTTTTAATAAAAGCATGGCATTTTCTTAAGAATAATAGAAAGCTTCGGAAAGACAGACAGGTATCTCTTATTATAATACTAGTGTATTTGCCCGTTAAAAATAACTGGTCTTCAATAGTTATTTATTACCCGTTGTTAAGTTAATTTTAGTAAATTAAAACAAAAATTAAAAAATTCTGTATAAACTGATACTTATTCCATAAATAGATATATTTAGAAATTGAATGAAAACAAGGAAATTTAAATATCAAGTCAATAGTTCCCGTGCGTATAATCAGAGTTACATTCTTCATGTTTAATACCCGTCGTGTAAAAGCGGACACAAAATAAATAAATAAATAAATAAACACACTAAGGAAATTATTAGTATAGATGGCAGACTGTATGTAAGGTAGAGAAGCAGTTGGTATACAGTCTTCACACGAGAACAATAATAAAGAAGAGTTTTTGCTGAATACGCGGGCGTGTTTTTTTATTCCATTACGTCTATCCGACTCTACTGAGTATATTATTCTATAGGTTACAAATAACTATGAAAACAAACTTAGTGGGTTTCTTAATATCTACAGTTGAATCAAGTAAAAGAGTCGGTAATAGGCTGTCCTCATCGCAAAGATGAATTATAACCATAATGTTTAACATATCGAAATGATTCCTCACCAATTTCCTTATAATTAATTATTGGATAAATTTAACTGCATTAGCAATGTTGCTCATATCGAGTACTTGTCGTTAAATATATTACAGTATGTCACATTTTCATCACGTTCCCATTGTTGAGTCTAGTAGCTAAATTACCTTCTATAACTACAAGGCCTCACCATACTATTTTGTGACGTGAAATATCGCCAAAACCACCTGACATAAAGCAGATAATTAGTTAGGGGAAGTTACGAATTATCGATAAGTTTCACATCTTCGGTCATATAAGAAAAAACGATGTAATAATTATTATTTTAATTGGTATAAATTATACTTGCATATATCATGGATACCAATTTAAAAAAATTCACCATTACTATATCATTTTTCTCATATGACCGAAGATGTGAAACTGATCGATAATTCATAACTTTTTCATCAGACTAGTAATTTAAATCGCCTGAAGATATTTAGATAGGAAAGAAGCTTTCGAATAACAAATAAGTTATTTATACTTTCAAGGCTTAAACTTTGATGGAGACCTTAGATAAATAGGACAAAAGAAATATCGATACCAACATCATATTTCACTGAGATTATTTAAGGTTCACATAGTCAGTTTCATGGACCAATAGAGTTTTCAATTTACAGTTGGAAAGCAGTTATCTTGGCCTAATAGTTTTGACTCGTTGTTAGTTAGAAGAGATTAGAAACTTGATAAGAGTTATAGATACCCCGGAAATTTCGGCCTACTTATAAATGACCTCTCAGCATAAATTACAGTTATGTAGTTTGTTGTATCCACTAGTTTGTTGTACAGCACACTTCATGATTGATTAATACATCTAATGTTCTCCTCCCGTTGCATCTAATTCATAAGTTTTATTTATACCTGAGATCGAATATTCCAAGACTGAAATTTCCGAGACCGAATTTTCCGCTCGAATTTCATGTTAAATAAATGTCAAAATTACTAATGTTACGTATCATTATCCACTTTTAATAAATTTACTACACATTTTAGTACTCATAATTTCAATCTTTTCTATTAGTGTTCTTAAATAACACCATTGTGAACTGAGACCGAGTTTTCAAAGACCGAATATTCCGAAACCGAAATTTCCGGCCACCGTTTTTAAAATCTCTTTAGGGACAGAGAATACGAGTCTAAAGATTTAGGATTTAATGAGAATGAAAACACCAAAAACAAGAAATAAGAAGTTTCGCATTTGAAGAATTTTGATCAAGATTTGAATCTCTGACCTCCATCACAGTATGTGAATTTGCAATTACTCTGAGATATTTAATATTTTGAGTGATAGAAGCATTACTTTCTGATTTAAAAATTGCTTTATTAGCTACATTGTTAACATTTTTACGATAAACAAACTGTTCACAAAGAAGTTGGACCCACAACTAATAGAATGAAGATTAATTTGCATGCAGTAGCTATATGGATATCTTTTTATAATTCAGTTAGAGGTTTAAAGTTTGTGTTTCATTTCGAGAGGCCCATTAGCAACGGTAAACGAAAGGGGAAATTTTAAAGGAAAATTAAACGAGGAATGAAGTTCCATCAAGAGCCACATTGGTATCAGATCTTGCATTCACAATTGTATTGCATTAGCATAATGTAAAATGCATAGAAAAATAGGGTTAATATGTTGACATAGATAATTATAATTGGAGCGCCACAACCCAAACTGCTATTAGGTGATTGAAGGATATGTTTGCTCAGAAAAGAATGTCTAACAAAACAGAAGTATCTTTGGTTCCAAGGTTAGCTTAATAAGACGAAGAACAGTTCTGAAATTAGTCCTCATGTACTTAGCCACAAGTACAGAAAGAGTTCACAAATGTATCAAAACCAAATTACAATAAAATGGCACATATTGTTCCAATGAAAAAGTTTCGTTGTTCTAGCACCAATAGCAAGTAGACACACTAGATAAACAGACTAACATCTTATATAAATACACGTGTGATTATTCTTGATACCCTGTATAACAGTTAGGATACTTACATTCATAAATATTATTATTTTACTCATAATTATCAGAAAAAAGAGAGGGAGGGGCACATTTGCCGACATTAAAAGTTGAAAGGAAATTAAATACAAGGGACCTCAGAAAAGCAATTAGAAAGAAAGTGGTTGTATGAACAAAGTTCTTGATCAATAATCAGTTAAATTGCTCATGAATAAATAAAAACTCAGTAAATTGACACGTTCACTGCGTATCTGGATATAGCTGGCATTCCTCTGTATATTGATGACAGTTAAGTTGAAGAATAATATTTATATTAGTATTTATTAGCATTTTTAAAAATACAATAAAAATTTGCATTCGGTACACGGGTGTCCCGATACGCAACAGTGTAATCCCACATATGGCCCGAAATGCAGTGAACGTGTTAAGTAATCATTGCACTCATAGATGGAAGAGGAAAATGAAGAGGTGATAATAAATGAAGCCTACGAGTCTACCAAACACAAAAATCTAAGACCTCGTATGTGAAGAGCATAACCCTGGTGCTACCATCTAAAACTGCCAGTGGCATTATTAATAAAATGATAAACAAAGTAAAAGTCATAAACAAAGTAAAAGAAAGAAAAATAAATAATCCAAATTACAACAGTTTGGGGCCCAAAAGACTTCACCAATACACAACATTAGCTTCTTGATATATCCCCTTAGGGAGGGCCAATATTTTACTTAAATGTTTCTGTGAGTTATCACTTACCTGATCAAATAGAAAAGTTATTAGATGTCCAAATGAGACTGCAAAAGAGCTGGCTTTAAGAGTGTAGAGTAGATAGCCAATTCACTGTTACACCATTTTATATTTTTATACATCTGAAATTAAGTATGAATTTAAAATAAAATTATATACAGGCTTTTCACATATATTTCAAATAATAAATGGAGACAGACATACATTAATTATTAATACTAATACAGTATATGTTCTATATTCATTGAGAATTCATTAAATATAATCAGTTTATGATTATATTTAAATGCAAGTACATATTATGAATAGCTATAATATATATATAGTATATACATACCGATTTAACAAAATGATTAATATTAGTCTAACTCATAGTCATTATATTGCCTAAAATTATGAATTTTTTTCTTCATAATTATCAAATGCTATGGACAGACAGGTACACTGACTGTTCTCTCATTACTTTCAATTACATCACAATGGGCAGACATAGCCCAAAAATAGATACAGTGCCATAAAGAAATCAAACAGCTAGCTATTACTGATTTAATACACATCAAAAATTATATTTCAATGTAGCAATGCTAAAGAAATAATTGAAACAAATTTAGTAGATTTTAAGTAGTAAGATACATACTAGCTACGAGTATTAAATAATTATAGTAAAATATATTAATTTTAATTCTGACAGAAAGGAAGATATTTATTACATTGTTACTGGTGAAAAAAGTTTCATACACAACAAAAAAATCTGAATTGAATACTATTATGCATTCATAGCTTTTATTGAGTTTAACAGCTACCAGTCTATTCCTGTAAGTCACCATTAATGATTTGCTCACAGTAACATGTTGAATATGTATTGGTATACATTAGTACCACTATGTGTATTACTGGTAGACAAGATGTGACAATGTGATGTTTATCATACACTCAGACACACAGACAATATAAATAGGCACACATAGAGATACTCAGCTCCTCTCGCTATCATTAGACATGCGATACAGAAACAATAACAGAAACTGTAATTTTGGAAACGTCAGTTAGACTGGACTGCCTTTTGAATATACATAGCCAACGTTTATAGAGATGTTTCTTTGTTTCTTCTTCTTGATATAGGGCCATTCCAGGACAGGTGGACCAAGGGCAAACACCACACCCCCTCAGATTTGCATGAAAGTTGGTACAAAGAGTTGGTGTACCCAAAAAACTCTATTTTGAGAATCTCACCTCTCTAGCTTTTATAAGTCAAAAGCTATGACCTTGTGAACTTTTGAAAAAAAGGGCAAAATATCTTGACATCACCATTTTTGAAAGGTCATAACTTTCTTATTATTAGACCTAGAACAAAAAGTTTTGCATGTTCTTGTTCAAAAAAACTGGGCAATCTTTCTAGGTGTACAAAATTTTATTATTTCAAATTTTTGAATAAAAAAAGGGCACTTACCCTCTCTGATCTTGACCTTTACCCTCAAAGGCCCCACCTGACAAAAAATTATTAGAACAAAAAATGTAGATTGACTACTTTGCTATAGGTTATCCCTAATCCCTACTATTAATAGGGATATATTTTATCTCAAACAGGTGCGTTAGACAAAATATATAAAAGTACAAGAAAAAAAATCATAATTTTGAAAAATTTAATTGAAGTAGAGTTTCACAAATTACGAATTTACTAATATTAATAATTACCAATATTAAATTTAGTACTATTAACTTTTCTTTACTAATAGGTACTATTATTTACTAATAGTTACTATTGTTTTCTAATATTTACTATTATTTATGAATAGTTATTCTTATTTATTAATAACTAGCTACTATTCTTTATTAATAACTACTATTATTGATCAATAATCACTATTATTTATCAATAATTGCTAATATTTACCAATATTAAATTCACTAATGTTAAATTTATACTATGTTAAATAATAGAAAATATTAATAACTTCATATTAATGAATGTTAGTAAACATTAATAAATATCTGTAAATATTGATTAACACTAGTAAGTATTAGTAAATTTTGATAAATATTAGTAAATAGTAATAAATTTAATATTGGTAATAATTAATATTAGTAAATTCGTAATTTGTGAAACTCTACTTCAATTTTTAACTTCTCAAAGTTATGATTTTTTCTTACACTTTTATATTTTTTATCTAACGCACCTGTTTGAGCTCAAATATATCCCTAATCCCTATAATTAGTAGTAAATATCAACTTTCCAACCTATACCAAAGTAGTCAATCTACATTTTTTGTTAGAATAATTTTTTTGTCACGTGGGGCCTTTGAGGGTAAAGGTCAAGATCAGAGAGGGTAAGTGCCCTTTTTCTTTCAAAAAGTTAAAATAATAAAATTTTGTACACCTAGAAAGATTACCCAGTTTTTCTGAACAAAAAGCATGCAAAACTTTTCATTCTAGGTCTAATAAAAAGAAAGTTATGACCTTTCAAAAATGGTGATGTCAAGATATTTTGCCCTTTTTTTCAAAAGTTCACAAGGTCATAACTTTTGACTTATAAAAGCTAGAGAGCTGAGATTCTTAAAATAGAGTTTTTTGGGCACAATAACCCTTTGAACCAACATACTTTAAGAACCACTGCCCTATATTGTCTACAATGTTGTAATAGGATACCTTAATTAAAAGTCTCAGTAAAAACTGAAAACTAACAACAATAAAATGCTGATACCTGTTCAGGTGATGGTAGTTGATAAATTTAGAATATTTAAAGAGTAGGTAAAACTAATTTTAGTAAGGGCGGGAATACAAATATTCATTACAGTGTCAAGTGGTCAGCAGATAGGTTTTATTATTGTGCGACTATTAATAGTATTATGTCATTCATATTTTTGCAGGATAAATAAGGAATATAATTTATCCAATGGTATAAGTGTATGGATAGAATAATTAAGCTAAGGATAGGAGACATGCCAGGGTATGTGTGTATGAATATTTATGTATTATTTGTATATATTAATGTTATAGTCAATTCTAATTAGTCATGTTTTCCAGGCCTCAAATGTACACTCTTAAACATTAACATAAACCTTGTCAGCCAATCATTTATCAATTTCATATAATCAATAGTAACTAATAAAAAATACATGCACTCTTTCTGATGTACTTAAACCTTTCCTATCAATATAGCTATCAATAAAAGGACAATAAAAATAAACCATCAATAGTATTTAATAGTCAATAGATACAAACTAGTCTGCAGAAATAAATAGTCCCTAGATAGTTCAACGTGCGGTCTGTTAACATATCTAAATGGTGCCGTGACCAGGATGCAAATTTGGTGTTTCTGATGTCTTGATTGTCAATGTCGAAGTAGACTTTCAGTATTCCTGATCTGTAAAAGTGGGAAAGGTAAATTATTAAAAAGTAGATAAATTTAGGTCTGATTCATATTTTAAAAGTAAATTTGTTTTCAATCTCTAGTTTATTTAGAAGGGGTTAAGTTGGAAATATGGGATCTGAAGATGAAGCGGACATTCTTCAAGAATATTCTAATATTGAAGAAGCATGGGGTATTACTAAGGATTTCCTAACTAGTATTGAAGACAGAAATAAACGGAATATGGATGACAAGGTGACGGATTTGATAAAGGAAATTAACGAGGAAATTAAATTGTATGTTAGTAGGTCAATGGGTGCTATTCCTAAACTATCTAAAGATATCGTGAAGAGTGAAGAATCTAATACTTATGTTAAAAGTGAAGTTAGGAAATCTGATGGTAGAAAGAGTAGTAATTATGACGTTGAGAGTAAAGGTTCTAAAACTAATATGCATGAAGATAAGAAATCTAAAAATAAAACTCTTAATTCGGACATGGAAACTTCTAGTGACTCTGAACAGTCAGTTTCTGAATCTGTCGACACGGATTTGTCAAAGGACTTTAGTATTGATGACAGAACAACTAAACGTAAAAGATATTCTAAAGACAAGGATGTAGAGTTACTTAGCAGGCTTTTACAAAAGATGGATAATAGGATAACACCAAAATTGGAAGATTACGATGAAGAGTCTGGTCAAGATTTAGTTAAATACTTAGGAAAGTTTGAAAGTTATTGTGAAGATAATTATAAAGGAGGAAAGAAGCTAAAATGCTGCGGATTATACAATTTTTAGCTATTTACCATTAATTTTTAAAGTCTGTAAAACTCCAACAGAGTAATTAGTTCATCAGAAAGCACCTATTTTTCCAGACTGGCTGAGTGAGAGTCAGAGAGTAACTGTGTCTCCAATTAAAATCTCTGTGGGAGAAGAGACGCATTCTGCAGACTGGGCGCAGGATCACCAGTTTGTATTTGGTGCACTGAACTACTCTGACTTTTTCAAAAATCTGAGAAATAGCTGCCAACATTTTTCATCAATTTGTCTAGTCCTCCAACATATTTTCAGTTTCTCCTCCAAAATTAATGTCAATATAGGAATTAATTGCTAAATATCCTCCGACATTGAAGGAATTTTTTTATTTGAGAAACTGAATATCTCCCGAGATATCATTGGAATTTACCACCAAATACAATCTGGCAGGATCAATCCATAAATCCTGCTCAGACTTGCTGTACTTTTCAGACTGGAATGTGGCGACCTTGATCCATTTTCTCACTAAACTGGCAACTTTCCAGTCTTTCCTGACACACTTTGAAACATGGAAATTTGAAAATCTTTGGAGACAAATTGCTCCAAAAATTAAATATCTGGAGACTGATTGAGCATGCTTTGCAGACTGGCATGACCCTACCAAATTACCAATTAGATGAATTTAGTTAATTAGATCTACAAACTAAAAATAAATCATATCATTCAAACGAGCAGCAATCGATCGATGGTTGCGCTATCGATCGATGGCTGCGCAAACTATTGATCAGTAGATCGCGCAGCGAAATCGCTTGATGTTGCAGATCACTCAAAGGCGCGCAACAGTATCTAAAAGCTGAGCGGCGCACCACATTACGGCGCACCACTGTACTTTCTATTAATGACCTTCATGTGAAAAACTGTTATGTAGTTTGTTGTATCCGCTAGTTTATTGTTCTGCACACTTCATGATTATTTAATGACCTGGCAGGGGGGTTCGGACCTATACATCTATTTACCTGATAAGTTTTTATTTACACCTCAGACTGAAAGTTTACAATAGTTACCCCATAAAATTACAATTACAGTTTTCTATGATGAATTTTATTTTCTATTCCAAATTAAATATCTCAATCAAAGAATTAAACTGTGTAGTATAAACATTGGATTCAGCCTCAGGTACCGTCAGCCGTCAGACATAAATTTGATACGACAATTACCTATCCAGTCTGCAGAATATGGAACATTTTCCAAGACTCTCTGCGGGAGTTTTTGATTGAATTTTTAGAAATTGGAGATCTCAGCGGGAGATCTTGAATTAATTCCTATGTTACCATTAATTTAGCTGCAGGAGATTTTGAATTAATTCCTATGTTACCATTAATTTAGCTGCGGGAGATTCTGAATCTGCTACTGAGAGTCCAGATTGCATTCTTTGTGAATTTTTTTCGAAACTCGCGGTCTTCTAAAAGACATTTATATAGAGTTTCAAAACTTTGCGGCTCATCAAATGTGAATTTTCACTTGATCAAATATTCCCGGTCTGTTAATAAGTAACTAAATCTAGGTAGTAATTTCTCCTTCCACCACGGCTCGCTTTATATCCCATTGCTTGTAGTTTTTATCGCATAGCTCACATTTTCTATCCCACGACTTGCATTTTTATCCCGCGGCTCGCATTTTTTATCCCACGGCTCGCATTTTTTATCCCACGGCTCGCATTTTTTATCCCACGGCTCGCATTTTTTATCCCACGGCTCGCATTTTTTATCCCACGGCTCGCATTTTTTATCCCACGGCTCGCATTTTTTATCCCACAGCTCGTATTTTTTATCCCACAGCTCGTATTTTTTATCCCACGGCTCGTATTTTTTATCCCACGGCTCGTATTTTTTATCCCACGGCTCGTATTTTTTATCCCACGGCTCGTATTTTTTATCCCACGGCTCGTATTTTTTATCCCACGGCTCGCGATTTTTATCCCACGGCTCGCAATTTTTATCCCACGGCTCGCAATTTTTATCCCACGGCTCGAGATTTTTATCCCACGGCTCGAGATTTTTATCCCACGGCTCACGATTTTTATCCCACGGCTCGCGATTTTTATCCCACGGCTCGCGATTTTTATCCCACGGCTCGCAATTTTTATCCCACGGACCCACGGCTCGCGACTTTTATCCCACGGCTCAGGGCTCTTCAAATAACCTGTTGGTGAAATGGCGGCTCTTAGACAACAACTAATGCAATCTGGCTGAGAGTCAGAGAGTAACAGTCTCACAAATTAAAATCTCTGCGGGAGAAAAGACACATTTTGCAGACTGATTACCTATCAAATTCACTCCATTTATCATTAATCTGTATTCAAATTACCTATCTAATACAATGTACAGTGGTGCGCCGTAATCTGGTGCGCCGTACTGCGGTGTGCTGCTCAGCTTTTAGATATGTTTCAAGGGATACGTATCTAAGACTAAAAGCTGAGCGGCGCACACCAAAACGGCGCACCACTGTACATTCTATTAGATAGGTAATTTGAATACAGATTAATGATAAATGGTCCATGGAGTGAATTTGATAGGTACCTAATTGTCGTATCAAATTCATGTCTGACGCCTGACGGTACCTGAATCCAATGTTTATACTACACAGTTTAATTATTTGATTGAGAAGTTTAATTTGGAATAGAAAATAAAATTCATCATAGAAAACTGTAATTGTAATTTTATGGGGTAACTATTGTAAACTTTCAGTCTGAGGTGTAAATAAAAACTTATCAGTTAGCCGTTAGGTAGATGTATCGGGGGGCGTGCCGTCCCCCGAACCCCCCTGCCAGGTCATTAAACAATCATGAAGTGTGCAAAACAACAAACTAGCGGATACAACACACTAGGGTCAAGCAGGTAAATTGCGGCCCACTAACTAACTGCGGCCTCTGACAACAGAAATGCCATAGCTTCAAAACACACGTTAAATACATAAAGTAATAAATTATAGCAAGCAATGTGCTTATTTTGATAGCTATGCAAAATTTTAATGTAATTTCGATTCAGATTGTTTTAGAGACATTCTTGAGAGGGCCGCAATTAAAAATTAAAGGACCGCAATTTACCTACGTGACCCTACATAACGGTTTTTCACATTGAGGTCATTAATAGAAAGTACAGTGGTGCGCCGTATTGTAGTGCGCCGTAATGTGGTGCGCCGTAATGTGGTGCGCCGCTCAGCTTTTAGATAGGGTGTTTGTGTCAGTAATCGGTCACTTAAGGATAAATTACAAACAAATACCAATAACAAGTCACATACAAACGCTACCAACGCGATGCAACTATCATTAGAAAGCTGGAATTTTTATCTTTCCAATCGCTTTACACATAAACACATTCATGTTATTACTTATGCAATTAAAAGTAAAAATGTCCCATTAGTCTAAAATGCTAGTAATCGTCATAGCAATATCTATGTTCGGTCACTTCCAATTCTATTATCGTCAGGTGGCCAATCATAAGGAACTAATGTTCGTCATACTTGTTGATTACGATTAGTGACTGATTAATATAATAGTATATAGTGTAATTATTCTCCCGCTTCTAATTAGTAATTACTAGTATTAGATTTAGTCATACCTAATATCTATACAATCAATGTGTATTTTTTTTTATTAACGTAATTCCTACTGTACTAAGTAATAGTAAGTATTATGTTTATATTATTATTACCTACCCATACACACAATCAAAGACTTCGTCAATGGTTAAAAATACGTTATATTTTAGTGTTGTCATTTCACTCGAAAGTTTGAACATGGTATACATTGTTGTTTGCCACACATCAGAATTGAAAACTAAGTTATTTTATATAAATGTGATTATTTATTTACATAAGCTGAAGCTCCTACAACTGCTACCTTCTACATGCAAGAGGAAATAATTACCCGCTTTAAGAATCAACGGCTACTTTAAATTATAAGGTTTATCATATATTTGATTCGTCTGCCAAGTATACATAGATTATATTCAGATATTTTAAAATTAACAATCAATGCTTAATTCATTCATTTCTCAGAAGACTCAGATTGGTATTCAGTAGCTAATATCAATTAATTTAGTTTTAGAGAGATACGTTTTCTTTGATTAGAATAATTCTGAAAAAAGGGGTAACTATTTTAAATAAAAGCAATCTGTAATTGTCATGCGCATTTCATGTCTATTTAGTTGCAGATGTCTTTGCCTTATTATAATGCTAACTATAAGTATATAACACATTTTATTCACTGGTAAAAATTATTTTGAAATTGCTTTACCTCAATTAGATTTTCATTGAAATAGTTCCAAGTAATTTTCGGCCCCTAAATAACTGTTGTTTTGTTTAAATTTAAACGGGACATAATTCGAATGTCCCATTAAAAAATAAATACCGATATACTATATGCCGTCTACATTCCCTCTGGTTTGCCCTCTTCCACTATTGTGATATAGATTCAACCATTCTTTGTCGGCTGTTGTTGCTATTAATGACGTCACAACCTGGAGTGGAAGTCCTGTTTTCTGTTGATTCTAAATCCTTCTGATTGAATTTTACGTATTTTGGTTATTGAAAAACGCCATATATAATTCACACGTAACACTATATAAGTGGGTATGATTATGTAAAATATTTATATATTTGACGTTAAAGTAATCATATCTTGTTATCATATGTAATAACGTATTTTATTCGGAGAATATACAAGCTTAACTATCTCAAAATTTATTCATTAATGTTATTGGTCAAAGTAACGATCTAAATTAATGAGTTAAAATACCAGTTTGTTATCGGACGCATGACGGGAAGTTTTTCCAGTAATCGTCAGGGTGGACAGATGGATTCTATGTTTGATCGGCCAGTCTGTCCGAACATTAAAATTAGATGTTCTGATAATCTAGTGATCGGACTACCATTTTAAATAAAAAGTAAGTATTTGTTTGCTTAAATTTTAAAATGCACTGATAGATCGTAAATTGTACTTCTAGAAAAACATACACCTGGCCAAGTAAAATTGTATGTCTCATAAACTCACCATTTGTCTCTCCAGCTCTCTCCAAAATTCAACAAATTCTCTCCAAAATGATCAAATTATCATTAATTCTCTCCAAAATAACATTGTAGCATAGGAGAAAAATAGAAAAAACTCGCCATTTGCAATTGAAGAGCTCAAAATAACTGTCACAAACTCGCCATTAAAATGGCGAGTTTGGACATGCTTTATTACTTGGACACCTGCCAGTCTGTATTTGGTGCACAAAATTCCACTGACTTTTAAAAAAAGCTGAAAAAATCCACCATAAATTTCCAGTAATTTGGCTGATCCACCAACATTTTACCCATTTTTCCACCGAAAATTAATGGTAACATAGGGATAAATAGCTAAAAATCCACTGACTTTGCCAGAATATTATTTTCAATGGAGAAAAATTCCACCGACATGTCGGTGGATTTTACCACGAAATACAGACTGGGACACCTGGTACATTAAAAGCTACTGAAACTCACTCAGGAGTTTCAAAGAGGAACAGTTCTCTTACAAAAAATACAACGAACTGACCGATAACTTGACTTTCCGACAATGATTGGAAGCTACCTGTTAATTTGTGTGGTTAAATGATTAGAAAGAATTACTAATCAATTATAGTGCTTGATTCTTTAATAATTTAGTACGTATGCCTCTATTCTTTAATATATTATATAGAAAATTATACTCAATGTGTCTGCTATTCCGATTACTAGAGGTATGCCGATTACTGGCACAAACACCCTACTTTTGTATCAAGGCGCGTGACATTTCACATTAGTATAATAACTAAGTATATGAATATGATATATATCCCCTAATTTTGCTAAGGGGTTTAATTTTTGGTCAATTCTGAGATACTCTAAGTTCTTATATTTTTACCAATTTCCACTCCCAAAATTAATGGTAGGTAATATAGGGATTATAGTGACAAACCATGATGCCACAAGCCACAGGCCCACAACTTTCTTTCTTGACCTATCGGAAATTCTCAGATAAGTAGCAATAATATATATTTTGCGGAATTGTGCAGAATACATATCTCAAACAATTATTTTAAATTAATAGAACTAAGCTCATATCACATATCACCGTTACACATAATGATTAATTATTTGCTTTAAAATTAATTTTATAAGAATTAAATGTTCACACTCAAACAGAAGAAAAAGTGAATGAAATAGAGTTTCTTTCGTAGTTACCTTTAAACGAATACGTGCAGTGTTTTAAATTAGCAGTTCTATAGATCAAAAAATGTTTTTATATATGAAAATGACTAGTAAGAAGTACATGTATTTTTTCCAACTAATTTTTGCGTGTATTTGCTGTGGTACAACCACACCAAAGATATTATACTTCAGTAGGATACACCACCTATAGTAAACATTACAACGATGGGTCAAATGATGAGGTTGAGCAAAACCCAGAGGTGGGCAGTGCTACTTTAAAAAGCAGCTACCGCTATAATTTCAGAAAAACAGCGGCGCTGCCGCTACAGCAGAATGTACCGGCAGCACTACTTTCCAAAAAGTTATCATATGTGCTATAAAATTGTATTTATTATATTTATAGCCTCGCACAGAAGTAGAAATTATTTTTTTATCCCCTGAAAAAAGATTACACGCAAGGATAGAAACAATTACATAATAGCTACGAGACATAACTGTCCTTGATCAAGAGAAAACTCAAGAGGAAACCATTGGAAACTAGTGATGTAGTTTTTAATAGTGTATGTGTGGAAAAACCACTCACTGTAGAATACTGAAAGTAAATGATTCGTATGTTTCACCTACTACCAGGTCTCTTTCTAAGGATACACACAAGGTTACTGTGGGCGGAGAAGTATCTTAAAACTGATTACCAAACAGTACTCTACAAAGAAAAAATGCGTGAAATATAATAATCCGCCTAGCCAAAAAAATATATTAATCGTATCTTCTTATCCTTTTGCGTGTTAACTGGCTAATTGAGTAAATTCCTATAGTTACAGATCATATGATCTTAAACTAGGATGCTTCCTTTTAAATATATTTAATATGATCCTAAACTTGGATGCTTCTATATTATATTATATTATTATATATTAATTATTATTATTTTGGAGGAAAATAAAATAAAAAAGAATATTCACTTACAGTAGATATTGAGCAAAATCATAAATGGAAAATATTTCTTATATTAGTGGAATTTAGAACTTTAGATTTTGCGAAAGTTTGCAGCACTAATCCAAAACATGTGAGTTCTTTCTCCTCATGTTCGGATATTATTTTCATACTAGTGTACTTTCCCGTTAAAAATAACGGGTCACCATCGAAATCAATTTATTACAGCCGTTATTAGGTTACTTTTAATGAAATAAAGATAAAAATTTCTGCATAGTCTAATTTATTTTATATGTATAAATACATTTAAAAATTGAATAAAAACAGGAGAATTTAAGTATCAAGTCAATATATTCCCGTGCGTATCATAGTTACATTCTTCATTTTTGATACCCATAGTGTTAAAGCGGACACCAAATAAATAAATAAATAAACACACTACGGGTTTTATTAGTATAGATAATATTATTAATCATTGAAATTGACCTTCTTATATCATCTGGTTGACAAGATACTCGCTTGTACTTAATATGTTATTATTATTCTTTTTTTGATTGTATTTTAACATAAAATATAAGTTTAAAAGGAAGCATCCTAGTTTAAAGGTCCCCTCCAAGCAAATATTTCTATTGCCTTAATCAACGAGGCTAATGTTTCTTATCATTTTACTGCAAACCGCATCGAATTTGGTAGCATATTTTTAATTTTATATGCTTTTAAAGATTTTTATAATCAAAACTCTACAAAACCTATTTTACTTCCGACTTACTAATTTGAGAAATTTTAAGCCTGAAGGTAAAGAATGGACACCATTTGTTTTGATTGTAACTAGGTATTAGTTTTAATAAATCCATTTAATATTTGTGTAAAGCTATAAAATTGAATGAACTTATAATAGAAACGTTTATATACTTTAGGAAATAATTAATATTTTAAATAAAGGCCGAAAACGCATGGTTTGTTTATAAAATTCAAATTTGTAATCAAAACAAAGAGTGTACAATCTTCTTCTTGAGCCTCAGATTAGTGATTTGCTCGATTGTTGCTCACAGTGTGTTAAAAACTTTAAAAAACAAATTATAAAATATATACTGAGCCGAATTGTATGCAGTTTGCAGAATAATGATCGTAGACCTCAGTTCTATAACATTATGTAATAAACACATTTTTTCCCGGAGCCTGGAGAGGACCTTCAAGATCATATGATCCTTAACTAGGATTTTACCGCTAATTGTATCCCCCCTACAAAAATATGTATGTAAAAACATCCAGATGACACAACACACGTAAATGGTAACTGTTGAAGGAATTCTCCCGGATTGGGCTACGGAACACTAACTAATGAAAATAGTTCAACCACATTGAGTTACGCTGCCAGATGTATGAGTTCCAAAAAACTTAAAAATAACGGGTGAATTTCAACCATGTAACCGTTCTAGTGCTAATTATTAAATTTCTGACTACCTACTGCTACTATTCTAGCGTGAGGACACGTTGTTACATGTTTTGACACGCTAAATGCAGTGCGTGCAGTGTAGACAACTCAAAAGTAGAACCAAAAAGCACACGAAGTCACACCAGGCGTGGGACTAATTATGCGTCTTCTCTTTCTCTCAGGAAAAGACGCATATGCGTCATGAAAACTACCCTTCACAGCACATGCCTCCTTTCAATGACGCATGCGTACAGACTTTCAACACTGTGTGCGCTTGCTGAAAGGAAAGTTGAACAGGTGTGGACATAGCTTTTGTTTATCAAGAATTAAATGACGAATAAAATAATAATTTTGAGGGGAAATAAACATTTAAGAACTAGATGTACATTCACTTTGTTTGAATTATAATTAATATAATATTTTTTCTAAGATAAACTAAATATGGTGAAACAAAATTAATTTCATATAATTTCAAACTTAAATAATTGCTTCAATAATTGTAATTGTTTAATTATAGTAGAACATCAGATGAATTATAACTTGAATCAGGGGCGTATCTAGGATTCGGTCATGGGTTTCTGAAAAAATCTACGGATAATTCCTCAGACTTGTCAGTTATTTGGTTATTTTAATTGCTTTGGACATGCTTACACTGTGTTCCGTCAGAAGAGTCATTTTTTGAATTGTGAAATGGGAGGACGTCATTATGTTCATAAAGTATAAAGAATGGATTTTATCCTACTAATATTAGCATTTTTCTTAAACCATAAAAGTTTTTGAATTTGAGAAGAAATGCATCGTCCTGTATTCTGTAGTTTGCCTAAACACCTTCTTCAACAGTATGTCGAAAATTCATGCTTCACTCCATGACAAGTGGAAGGGTGGCTTAATCTTACCACCTGAAAAAGTTCACAAGAGTTCGTGGTCTATTCAATGAAACTGGTTCTATTCACACAAAAGCAAATGATAACAAAACCAAAAAGAACTGAAACAGCGATTCGGGAGGTGAACAGTTCCTATGAAGAACCCCCAGTTTCTCAGCAGATTTCACCAACCATAACTCCGTTGTGGAGGATCGTCAGGTACACATATGAAAATCCCTGAAATATCAACGGAATAAATAATAGGTATGATGCTAAGGTAATATCTTTGTTGCCATTATTAATTGAATGGATATAATCTTTCATGCATTCCTTGATGATGATGGCAACTTGTCATTGGTTAATGACTGCTGCACATATCACCGATATCCGTCCGGGACGTCACCGGTCAGTGATTTTTTATCACTGAAGAGAGCCGGTACTATGTGAATAAAGTCCGTTGAAATTAAAGTAACGATACATTTTTTTCACTGACACCGAATCACTGAGAGGAGAGTGACGGACCCGGTGACGTGCCGGACGGATATTGGTGATGTGTGAGGCAGCCTTAATGGTGTTTCATATCTCAGATTGCTACAGGACATTATTTGGTGCTAGTTTGCTATGCGATCTGATCATCATTTACTGGTTTGACATGCGATCTATTTAGAATTTATTAGCAAATATAAACGAAACAATCAGGTATACGAGATACCAAATAAATATAGTATTTTATTTCCTTAAGTAATTATATACCATTTACATATGCAAAGCCTTAATATGGAAATACTTCAAGAAAATATCGTTATATAAACTACATCCTACCAAACTTATATGAAAATAAAGTAAAAATAAGCAATTAATAAATGTTTTTTTTTTTACTTTTAATGCATTGTGACAATATCATCTCATCTATGTTGTCTGTTTTGTACACAGTTACTTAAAAAGAAAAATTATCTTTAATTATTAAAATGGAAATACTAATGCATTATCAGATCACATTAACCTCACAAATCGCATACCAAACTAGCATCCCTTATTTGGCCCATAGTGCACCATTCTTCATTTCGTTCTTCACTTTGGTGGATGCAAGACGGCGCTTCAACACATTGAATAAATGCTGTTCAAAAAATTTCTCATTGAAAAGGTTAGCGGTCGATTCATTAGCAGAAGAACGGAAAATTCCTGGCCAGCACACAATCAATATCTCAACCCTTTGGATTTTCACTTCTTGGCTGCTGCACAAACTCGAGTTTATATATGAAAAAGAATAATCCATTGTGTCTCTTATACAAAATGTTTAAAGTTTGCTGAAAGGTATAACCCGGAGACCCCTAAGAAATTTGAAAGAATGTTTCGAAGTTTGTTTCGTTCTGTCTTCAGGCTGGAGGAGGTCATTTTCAACAACTTCTGTAGGACCACAGGAGATGTGGTACATATGATATAGCCATATATATAGGACAATAAATGTTCAATAATAATATTTTCTTTTCCATCAACGTGGCGTGTATCTATGATGACAGTTGATGCATTACAAGTGCTCTAATTCGCAATTTAAAAATGTCGTTTCTGATGGAACACAGTGTGTCTGTCAGTGGATGTATTATATAGTCCATAAGCTGTATATCAAGTCTAATAGACTGATAGTTATTAACTTAATCACAATATTCAACCATCGGCTGCAGCAAAAATAATCAAAACCATACTGCTACACTGTGTTTCATCAGATAACGTATTATTTAAATTGCGAATTAGAAACACTTAAAAATAAGTAAAATACCATTATAGATGCATCACTTTGAAGGAAAAGAAAGTATTTTTATTATTATCAAACATTTATTGTCTTATACCATATGAGGCACATCTCCTGAGGTCCTACAAAAGTTGTTGAAAATGACTCCCACCGATGTGAAGACAGAACTATGCACGCTTCAGAACATTCTTGCATACTTTCTTGAGAGTCTTATTGTTATATTTTTGAGCGGAGATTTGAACACATTGTATAAGAGACTCATTGGGATCTGTTTTTTTTATATATAAACTCGAGTTTGTGCAGCAACCGGCAACCCATATGCGAAATTCCAAAGAGTTGAGATCTGAACTGTGTGCTGACCAGGAATTTTATTTACGTACTTCTACTAATCACTCGACTTCGAAACTTTTCCTTAAATTCTAGAGCTGTATTTGTGCAATGTGGTCTTGCATCCACCAAAGTAAAGAAGTTGCTGGCTGAGCCAAATAATGTGCTGGAGCAATCAGAGTTTTGAAAACTATACTAACTGGTAACAATTAAGTTGCCATACTCGTTAAGGAATGCTTGAACAATTGGAACCATTCCATTAATAATTGCAACGAAGATCATTACCTTAGCATTATACCTATCATTTGTTTTCCAGATTATTTCGAGGATTTTCATTCGTATTTTTTCGATGTGTTTTTGATGGAGGCAAAGTAACTTCTCGTCTGTCCAAACGATTCAATTGGTAATGTTGGATGGTTGCCATAATCCACTCACAAAACCGCTATTTATGTGTTTTTCGTTAATGGTCGAACGGAAACTAAATGAATGTATGACGATCCTCAACCACGTGGTTTTGGTGTGGATGAAATCTGCTGAAAAGCTTTTCTGAGAGAAAAACTACCCAAGCAACCATGACACATTGTGCCAACATGGGCACTAGATGGTTAGATGAGCAAGAGATGGCAGACTGAAAAGTAGCCTAGAAATTACATAGGGATAATGTGGTTTTCCATTTTCATGGAATGTTACCTTGGGAGAAGGTTGGTTCAATGTGGCGAATTGTTCCCACGGAATTGTTATATTGGCCCAACCTGATTACTATATAGCGTATCAACATTAAATAACTGAAACTGATTAACATATTGGCAACATCTTGGGCCCAGATGGTTACAACATAACAGCCCATGCTGTCTCCATGTTGGCCCATTTTGCAAAAAAACACACAGTACCAGTACGATTTGTACACCTAGTGCCCACATGGGCCCCATTAACTTGTGTTGCTTGGGTAGTGGTTTCTTCAAAGAAACTCTTCACCTCCTGAATCGCAGTTTGTGTTTTTTTGCTTTTGTTATCATTTGCTTTCCTTGTGAATAGAACCAGTTTCATTGAATAGACCACGAACTCTTGTGAACTTTTTCAAGTGGTAAGATTTAGCCACCCTTCCATTTATCTTTGGAAAGCATATGAATTTTCGACATACTGTTGAAGAAGAAGGTGTTATGGCAAACTACAGAGTAGAGGACGATGCATTTCTTCTCAAATTGAAAAAAAATTTAAATTGAAGAACAATGCTAATATTAATAAGGTGATAGAAATCCACTCTCCAAGGACAAAATGGCTTATATATAATATGACTTGGAGCAATTTAATTTCTCCCATTTCGCAATTTATAAATGACGATTTTGATAGAATGCAGTGTTCAAGCATGTCAAAAGCAATAAAAATAATCAAATAATTGACATTTCTTCTATTTGGATGATTAATCCATATAGTTTTATTAATCCGTAGATTTATTTTAAAAAAATCAGACCTTAAAGGTCCTCTCCAAGCAAATATTTTTATTGATTTATTTAACGAGGCTAATGTTTCTTATCATTTTGCTGCAAACCGCATCGAATTTGGTAGCATATTTTTAATTTTATATGCTTTTAAAGTTTTTTTATAATCAAAACTCTACAAAACCTATTTTACTTCCGACTTACTAATTTAAGAAATTTTCAGCCTGAAGAAAAAGAATGTACACCATTTGTTTTGATTGTCAACTAGGTATTAGGTTTAATAAAACCATTTAATATTCGTCTAAAGGTATAAAATTGAATGAACTTATTATAGAAACGTTTATATACTTTAGGAAACAATCAATATCTAAAATAAAAGCCGAAAACGCATGGCTTGTTTATAAAATTTAAATTTGTAATCAAAACAAAGAGTGTACAATCTTCTTCTTGAGCATCAGATTAGTGATTCGCTCAATTGTTGCTCACAGAGTATTAAAAACTTTAAAAACAAATTATAAAATATATACTGAACCAAATTGTATGCGGATTACAGAACAATGATCCTAGACCTTAGTTCTATAATACTATGTTATAAACTCATTTTTTTCCCGGAGCCTGGAGAGGACCTTTAAAGGGGGATCATCTGCCCCAAATGCCCCCCCCCCCTTGTATACGCGCCTGTCGTCGGTGTCATTTTTGTAGGTAGGCTGTAGCGCTGAGTTCCTAACTTCTAAGCATGCTGTAGATTAATTAATATAGTACTTAAGGTCACGCAGGTAAATTGCGGTCCTTTAATTTTTAATTGCGGCCCTTTCAATAGAGTCTCTAACCAAAATTCTGACTCTATTCTGACTCTAAATTCTGAACCAAAATTACATTAAAATGTTGCATAGCTATCAAAAGGAGCGCAGTGCATGTTATAATTCATTAATTTAAGTTTTTAAAGAGTGTTTTGAAGCTATGATGCTTCTGTTGTTAGAGGCTGCAGTTAGTTAGTGTGCCGCAATTTACCTGCTTTATTTCTGCTTTATTTGCGAAAAATAGTTTTTAGTTTTTCTAAAACAGATGGCACTTCATCTGTTCAATAGTCAGGCTGAATCATAACTCATTTACTATAAAGGAGTTCTACTATGTATAAACTGTTTTATTCTATTTTAATGACTAAGTATATTTTTTGTTATTAAGATTTTATTATTTTTATATCGAGAAGATTGTGTTGGTTATTATTTTATCATTTCCATGTTGATTTCATTTATTAAAATGTCTGGTTAAAATGTGTACTTTTATTTACCTAATTGATATTCAATTTAAAAATAAATCCTAGTTTGGACTAGAGCGGTTAGTAATGGCATGTCGTCGTCAGCCGTAGCTATGCCATCATGGGCCAGTATGGCTCAAAGTAAAATACAGTTGGCTTTAGAGCGGTTAACATCGGCATGTCGTCGTCAGCCGTAGCTATGCCATCATAGGCCAATGCTGGCCCAACAATTAAATTACAGTTGGCTTTAGAGTGGTTAGCATCACCCTGCATCGGCTTGCCGTCGCTAGCCATTGTCAGCCATTGCTATGCCAGCATGGGCCAATGCTGGCCAGCGGTGCAAAAGGCATTGGCCTAACGTTGGCACAGAGATGACCCGATCTGGCACGGTTGGTTTGCTGATGTTGGCCTGCCAACACTGCAATGCTTCTGGGGGTAAGTTTAACCATTTTTTTTTACCTTTACATGAATATTAAATGGATTTATTATACCTAATATCTATTTGACAACCAAAACAAATGTTGTAAGTTAATACATTCATTATATTTCATTATATTTTCAAATTATTTTGAAATTGCTTTACCTCAATTAGATTTTCATTGAAATAGTTCCAAGTAATTTTCGGCCCCTAAATAACTGTTGTTTTGTTTAAATTCAAACGGGACATAATTCGAATATCCCATTAAAAAATAAATACCGATATACTATATGCCGTCTACATTCCCTCTGGTTTGCCCTCTTCCACTATTGTGATATAGATTCAACCATTCTTTGTCGGCTGTTGTCGCTATTAATGACGTCACAACCTGGAGTGGAAGTCCTGTTTTCTGTTGATTCTAAATCCTTGTAGATTCTAAATTCTTGTAGAATTTTTAATGTAAAAATCTTTAAAAGTAAATAAAATAAAAAATACGCTATTAAATTTCATTGGGTTTGCAGAAAAAATGATTGATAAGAATCAGTAGTCTTGGTGATTAAAGCAATAAATATTTGCTTGGAGGAGACCTTTAAGTTTTGCAGTATCTAAGGTATTTTAACTGTAATTTTGGGGGAATTTGTCAGCTGGTTGCGGTGAAATTTAAGAATCAAATTGTCATCTTCTTATGCCACAAACTCTTCACTCATTGGCTCTCAATTGTGCATCGGGTGTGGTCAGAACGGCTCCCAGGTCTCTGTAGTTACTTCGCATTACTTCATTGTCATTTTATACTTTCGTAACTTAGAAAATCTGCAATCATGGTTCACTGGCTGCCTCTCGAGTCTAATCCTGATGTAAGTTTTCTATTATTAGTAACGTACCATATTGAAGTGTGAAATGAGTTTCAAAGCATTTATTTCAAGTGACTGTCACTGTCTGCAGAATATTGTAGATAGTATTTGGGATATTCTCTCCGAACAATTTTGAATTAATTCCTATAGGTATTTACATTAATTTTGTTATTAACAGTGCTGAATAAATCCCTATACTATTTACATAAATTTTGCTACAAACAGAAGAAGAGATCTCTACGAACACTTTAACTACCAGTTTCTGTTTTTGCAGACTACCTACTATATTTTAACCCACTTTGGGTTAGAAAGTAGAAAAAAATGACAATCTTTTTCAATTAGGTAGGTAATATAAGAAGTCACTGTAGACTGTCTGTTACAGTCTGTAGGCACCTGAAAATTCATTTTTATGTAGAAATTAATTTACATTTTTGTTTGTATAATTTTTTGTATCTAATACCTAACAATTAGTCTATTGACCCATTTGAGTTTCTGAAATATTTTTTGGACAATTTTGAGCCCTTCAATTAACTACCTATCTATTTTTCAATTTTCTCCTGGATCCCATTTTTCAAAGTGTGGCAGGAAAGTTGCCAGTTTAGTGGGAAAATGGATCCAGGTTGCCATATTTAAGATAATTTAAAGAAAAAAATTGACTTCCTAGTTAGTGAAAATTTCACTTAAACATGACCCAGTCTGCAAAGCATCCAAATAAAATAGTATGTCTCATAAACTCGCCATTTGTCTCTCCAGCTCTCTCCAAAATTCAACAAATTCTCTCCAAAATGATCAAATTTTCATAAATTCTCTCCAAAATAACATTATAGCATGGGAGAAAAATAGATAAAACTCGCCATTTGCATTTGAAGGACTCAAAATAACTGTCACAAACTCGCCATTAAAATGGCGAGTTTGGACATGCTTGATTACTTAACAAAGCATGCCAGTCTGTATTTCGTGGCAAATTCCACCAACATGTCGGTGGAATTTATTCCCTTTGAAAATAATATTCTGGCAAAGTCAGTGGATTTTTAGCTATTTATTCCTATGTTACCATTAATTTTTGGTGGATAAATTGGGAAACTGTTGGTGGAACGGCCAAATAACTGGAAATTCATAGTGGATTTTTTTCAACTTTTTGAAAAAGTCTGGGATATTTTACACTGAATACAGACTGGAGTCTCCAGATAATTAATTTTTGGGCAATTTGTCTGTGCTAAGATTTTCCAATTTCTCTCCAAAATGGCCAAAAATCTCCAAATTTCCTCCACTAATTACATGTTAACATAGGAATTAATTAGGAAATTGTTGCCGGATAATTCAGGAGAATAATTTCAAGGCCTCGACAGTCACTGGATAAACTTGACAAGTTGTCACCAGAATGTATTTGGTGGTAAATTCCAATGATATGTCAGGAGATATTCAATTGTTGTAATAAAAAATTCCTGTAATGTCTGAGGATATTTGGCCATTAATTTCTATATTACCATTAATTTTTGGAGAAACTGGATAAATTTTGGAGGATTTGACAAAGCTATATCTCAGATTTTTGAAAAGGTCAGGAGTTCAGTGCACCAAATACAAACTGTAAAAACTTCAATACTTCATGTTTTACAGACTGGTATACATCCTTATGCTTCATCATCGCCTTAATGTCTGATGCATGTGTATATCTTCTACTTCAAACTATTGAATGAATGATTTCCTTGTTTTTTACAACTTATCTCATCCCTCAAGAGTTGCCAGTATACTGGTGACTTTACCCATACCTTGAGACATGGCCTGGATCTATGTTACAATGTTATTTTAGAGAGAAGTTATGATAATATGATGATTTTAAGAGATATTTGGAGAGACAAGTGTAGACTCTGTAGAGTCTATGAGCCGTACTATTTTACTTGGTCTGCATGCCAGGTAATAAAGCATGTCGGCCATGTCCAAACTCTCGAGTTTGTAACTTATTTTGAGCCCTTCAATTGCAATTGGTGAGAAATATATAATTTTCTCCTATGCTACAATGTTAATTTGGAGAGAATTGATAATAATGTGATCATTTTGCAGAGAAATTTGGTTAATTTTGGAGAGCTGGAGAATCAAATGGAGAGTTTGAGACTTACTATTTTACTTGTTCTGCACGAGATGTTACCATTAATTTAGCTTCGTAGAATTTTGAATTAATTCGTATGTTAGTAATGATACCATTAATTTGGCCATTCTGCAGAATATGGGACACTTTTAACATTTTCTGTGCGAACAATCCTTAATTTTCTCCTACATTTACATGTCGTTTACTGAGAACAGAAGCTGAAATCATAAAATGGATGATTTCTTGGAGAATACTTCACCAGTTCCTACAATCTGATAATTTAGCTGTGGGAGATTCTGAATCTGCTGCTGAGAGTCAGAGTATATTTCTTTCAAATTGAAATATCTGCTGGACAATAGACTGTATGCATAGTGGGCCGAAAATGTTTCTGGATCTGGTATCTGGGAATAAATTGGGATCAGCCAAATTATTTGAAATATGTTGGGTAATGGATCTTCTTCAAGGAGTTTCCGAGTTAATGGCTGATGGGATTTTGTTTAAGGTAAAATAGCATGGCTAATGAATGGTTCATAAACTTCATTCGTCTCTGCAAAAATTTTCAAATTAAATTTCCCTCGAATGATAGTTATCATAAATTCTCCAAAAAAATAACATTCTAGCACAAGAGAAAATTGAATATTTAATCATATTTGCAATTGAAGGTGAAGGTCTTAAAATAAGTCACAATCTCTCCATCAAAATGTTGAGTTTGGACATGCTTTATTACCTGGATTTTGTTCACAAACTCAGTGCACTGAAAAGCTGAAAAAATCCAATCATATAAAAAAAAAACATAGAAATAGATGGCTAAAAGTCCAGACTTAGCTAGAATATTATTAAAAAATTCCTGACAAATCAGTGGAATTTAGTCAGTTTACTGTGAAATGCAATCTGGCTCCTATATTTACCAGCCATCAGTACATATTTGGTGCACAAAATCCCAATGACTTTTCTAAAAAGCTATGAAATCCACTAACAATATCCAATAATTTGGCTGATCCATTAACATTTTCCCAATTTATCTACTGACAATTAATGGCAACATGAGAATAAATGGCTAAAAATCCAGACTTTGACAGAATATTATTTTCATACATGGATAAATTCCAGACATGTTGGTATTTTTAAAATTTTAAAATGTATCCCACATGTGCTTAATGAGCCTACTTATTAGTCTAGACTCCTGGAGATAGTTCTCTTGGCATCTGATTCAAAAAATCTTCAGCTAAATGAATGGTAACATAAGAGTTAATTAAAGATTCTCTCTGTGAACTGAAATCTCAAATTTCTAAGACTTGGCTCAGATTTGTCTTGGAAAATGTTCCATATTCTGCACAGTGGACATGTGGATTTCAGTCAGATCATTCGAGCTTATCCTCTCAGTCTGATGTATGTCACCTTGTGTGGTCCAGTGCTCAGGATTTTTGAAGGTTCTCTGATTGTAATATCATTATTTAGCTATACATTCCATCAGATATAAAATTGTTGAAGCATCTCAGCATCACTGGTGTTGCATCACTGGTGTTGCATCACTGGTGTTGCATCACTGGTGTTGCATCACTGGTGTTGCATCACTGGTGTTGCATCACTGGTGTTGCATCACTGGTGTTGCATCACTGGTGTTGCATCACTGGTGTTGCATCACTGGTGTTGCATCACTGGTGTTGCATCACTGGTGTTGCATCACTGGTGTTGCATCACTGGTGTTGCATCACTGGTGTTGCATCACTGGTGTTGCATCACTGGTGTTGCATCACTGGTGTTGCATCACTGGTGTTGCATCACTGGTGTTGCATCACTGGTGTTGCATCACTGGTGTTGCATCACTGGTGTTGCATCACTGGTGTTGCATCACTGGTGTTGCATCACTGGTGTTGCATCACTGGTGTTGCATCACTGGTGTTGCATCACTGGTGTTGCATCACTGGTGTTGCATCACTGGTGTTGCATCACTGGTGTTGCATCACTGGTGTTGCATCACTGGTGTTGCACCACTGGTGTTGCACCACTGGTGTTGCACCACTGGTGTTGCACCACTGGTGTTGCACCACTGGTGTTGCACCACTGGTGTTGCACCACTGGTGTTGCACCACTGGTGTTGCACCACTGGTGTTGCACCACTGGTGTTGCACCACTGGTGTTGCACCACTGGTGTTGCACCACTAGTGTAGTGCCTTTGCATCTTCAAACACTAAAGTTCTAAACCATTGAGAATATATTGGTTCAGTATATGGCTTGTATTTAAGAATTAAAGATAAATGCTAGACACATTATCCACTCATTTTTGAGAGGATTTTTATTTTGTAAATAATGATCTGAAATGTGATCTTCCAATGTTTCAATAGGAATTTATTTTTTTTGTACAGAGGAACTGTAATTCTTAGTTTTATTTTGTTAATGTTTAATTATATCACCAGATAATAAAGTAAGACCTTCATTGCACAATTGCCTGATGTGAATTAATGACCTAAGCTTTATAATCCTATGATGAAATGTTCATTTTGTTACTTGATAATTTTAAAGGGAAAATCTGTTCTTTGAATACATATAGACAAATGAGAAGTTTGTCTTTATGTATCTCTAGGAAAATATTTGAAATTAGTATTAGTTCCTTGCACACTTTTTATTATTTGATACCAACTACAGTCTTGCATATTCAATGAAATTATTTTCATCAATGAAATATTTCATAATATATAAATGCATATGTCCGTAACAGTGTCTTTAGCTATTTATGCAGATATTTTTGAAGGGATAGTGATTATTTTGGTAATTATTTGGGTTGATATTCTTCTAAGCAGACTTCAATAATACTTCAGTACTAACTTTATATTTCTATATTGTGAAATTAACAATGTATTTTTTTTTTCAGGTTATGAACAAGGTGAGTGTATGCTGTCTGTTGGTGGCAAGTACTCCAGTGGTTGGTATGTATGTTCACAGCCAATAAATATGAGATTGGTATTTAGGTGAGTGTATTGATTGGTGACTCACTCTCACACTTCGGTGTGGTGTAATCAATACCTTCACTACAAACATGCTGCCTTGTATTCCTAACTGAAGAAATATTTGCTCTTTGCATGAAAAGACATTGCTAGTGTACACAAAAATGTCATCAATAAATTCACTTTTCAGTATTCTAGTTAATTGGTTCATGTACATCTTAAATAGCTTTTCTCCTAAACTATTAGTCTTCTATCTTTATTCAGATATTCATCAAACATTTATTTATATTGAACTCCAAATTTCGAATAGTTTGTTCACCTAAATCTTTGTCAGTTTTTAAAGGTGAAGTGTGTTAAGATTTAAAAGATGAAGCATTTACATGTTAAATTCACACCCATATCAATCTAATGAAATGAACTCCTAGCTAACAATTGAACAGGCCAAATATAAGTTATTATTTCATTGAAATTCCTTCTGCTGTTGTGAATAATAGAGTAGTTCATTGATCTGCATTCTTGAGGCATCACTGCTACTCATTTCCCATTCACAGGTTCACACTATTGATCACACATTGCTAGGCTCGGTGGAGAAAGAAACTATCAACTCTATGACTTGTACAATTCAATGAATCTAATACTTGGTTAGATTGAAATCTTCAATACAAATAATGCTGCAATTTTTAATTCTTTTTGTTTATTTCTTATCAGATTTTCTGTAACCCTATAAATGTTATACTTATTTAATTCGGTTAGTTACATTCATAGCATTATTTTCAGCTTGCTTTCCATGTAGCTAAATAGTAACTATAATATTTTGCCATTGTATTGTAGTAGCCTTTCAAACAATGACTTAAAAATTACAATTTAGTTGCATGTATAGTGTATTCTATATTAAACTAACAATGGGATATAGTTAGAGGTAAAATAATTTTAGTAAACTAGTACAGCATCTACAGTAATATACTCTCCTGTTAATTTAAAGATGTGAAGAGTAAATAAATTCTTCATCAGTATATAATCTAGCTATAAATTATGATGTTCATTTTTATTTTCTGTCTAAATTCTGTCAACTTTATAAACATGAAGTGGTTTATATATTACCATTACTACTGGCTGTACTTGTATGATTTCTCAGACTGAAACTATTCCCTGTAGCTACATTATCTATTTACTTGTTCAATTTTAATCCTTGTCAGTAGTAGAACTTTTAATTACTAATGCTATCTAACATTAGCATGTTCCCAGGGGCTCTATCCTGATGCTGTCTGTGGTGAATGATTTTAATTATTTTAATAGACTTCATTCTCACTCTTCCATCTGTGATTGCAGCCACTGGTGGTTGATCCTTTTTGTTGTATTTGCTATTCTTTGATGAGTGACTTCATTCACGGAGTAGCTTTTCTGTATCCATGATTATTATTCCTGACTGGTGGTAGGTGATTTTGTTTTTTTCTGACCGCTGCTCCCAGTCCCTTGTATTGAATTTTCTTATGACATCTCACGTCAGTTATCTTTGTGGAAACTAAATTCTCGTTAATTTTCAGTTCCTGTCTGGGCTTGGTGTTCCCTCCTCAGCAGTGATCAGTGATGTCTATGGTCTGGAGCCCGAGCTGCTAGCCATGGTGCCCACCCCAGTGCATGCCCTTCTGCTGCTCTACCCCCGCACTTCTGTGGTAAGTAGCTACATCCTAAATAGTGGAGCTGTGCAAAGTAGGACTTTTCTTTTCTGTAAGAATAAAGTCAAAGAAACAAATAATTCTAGCTACAGCCTCTCTACCTCCTGGAAACGAGATGGCTATTATTTACACGCTTCTAAAGTAACTGAACTTATTTCCTATTTAATTAGCTTGGTAAACTGCCTGATGAAAATTAAAGCTGCTAGAGCAGATTTTTGTGTGAACTCCTGATTCTTGTGAGCACTGGAGGCTGTTAACCTAACTGCTGAACAGAGTTTCTTTAATTAATTTAAACTGCTCATTAGTGACCAACTACCATAAAACATTGTATCCTAATCTTCCAGTTCTTTTGTTAAATCATTAGCTGATGAATACATGTAGTTATCGTTACCTTCTTTACAGGCCATAGATCACTCGAAGCAAGAAGAAGCTAAGATAGATGCAGCTGGACAGGAGGTGTCTTCAGACCTCTACTACATGAAGCAGTTTGTGGGCAATGCATGTGGCACTGTTGCTATCGTGCACGCCTTGGCTAACAATGCTCACAAGTCAGTATAATATATTGGGTGATAGTTGCTAAATTTCCATCGATAACTGATTGATTTATAACTAGTGTAGCTAACTAATTGGTTCTGTTAACTAATTTCCATTTAGGAATACTATTAATTCGAACTGGATTAGTTTTATTAGTTCAATTAACAATAAGCTAAATGTTCTTGAAAAAGAGTGGGGCTTTCCTCCATTCTGTCAACACTAGATAGTTATTCTTTATAGATTTCACTGTTGTGTTCTTCCACTGTCAACCATATAGCGGGGCTTTAATCTTCACTATTTGAATCTCTTAATTCAAAGTTAAGCCACTAAATATATCTTCACTTTTCACACCAGTAATCATATCCCGCAAGAGAAATATTTGTTTGGTAATTATAATAGTTGATGCTATTATTACCTATTGTTGTAACTAGGTGTGATTATTCTCTGCTCTGTATTTTCAAAAATTATGGTGTTGGTGGCTTAGTGGAGACCAAGGATCTAGAATCTCTTATGACCTTTTATCCCTTTTTAAGAAATGTGAACAGAAAGTTTGGTTCATTTTATCGTTATCACTGTTACGAGAGCAACTTTCTAATTACCTCTTCCCCTCAGAATTTCTCTCGCTGACGGAGTGATGAAGAGTTTCATTGAGAAGACCAAGGCCATGGATGCTGAGGCTAGAGGCAGAGCACTGGAGACTGATGCAGACATTGCCAATCTGCACGAGGAATGCTCCACAGAGGGGCAAACCGCGGTGTGTTGGTAGAAGAGTATAGAGTTGTTGACTTTGTTCTAGGTTTTAATACGAGCAATAAACTAAATTTATTTTGTTAATGGAAAGTTAACGATAACTGTTCAATTGTTGAGTTTTCAAAATAAATTTTTGCGATAGGTATAGTTTGATTACTTTATTCACGGGGTAGCTTTTCTGCATCCATGGCGCCATTGTCTAATCAATCTGCTTCTTTAAAATCCTTTCTATTTGTTTTTCTTTTGATGTCTGCGAAACAATCGCACAGTTCCTACTGATTTCAAATTAAATTGTTCCTTTAGTATTATTTAAATTCATTTTTCAAATTACTCGTGTAAACTAATAAGTTTTCCTTGATAGTTTTTCCAAAATTCCAAACTATTTATTTTGTTTGCAGGCTCCTGACCGTGAGACTGACATGGACACTCATTTCATCACTCTGGTGAATGTGGGAGGCTCTGTCTACGAACTAGGTGAGTATCTTCCTTTGTTAAAACATTACTAGCTAACTAGTGACTATTAAATTAACACTGACTTAGAGGAATTAGTTAATGAAGTATTAGCTACCTTCCGTTAATGATTTATCAGTAAATTTGGCAGTTGATACATTTTATTAGCTATGTTAATAATGGAATTAAAAATTTAACAATATTGTATAGTTTGTTTAGTGATTCAGTTGGTAAGGGTTTTTTCGACTATTCTATGGAATTGTCAAACTATTGATAGTAAGATAATACCACTATTGTTTCATTACTTTATCCTGAATCTTCAGTTAATTAGTAAGTTTTAGAGGTGCTAGTTCATTTTAGTTTTTTATAGAATCTTTGGCCCATATTATCATATCTTTCTTGAGTTTTATGAGGATATCTGTCCTGGCATAGACCATGTAACTCAAAATTATTATCATACCTTTCCAATTCAATCTCAGATGGACGCAAGAAGTTCCCAATCAACCATGGCCCAACTACCGAGGATACTTTCTTGCAGGTAAAAAGGCAGAGAGTGAATGTAGTGGTGGCAAAGACTCTAGTTGATATTAGGATAATAAATAGGTAATGCTACCATGGTAGATGCATCACTGACATACTTTGGCATAGTTTTTTTTATGTTTTTTAGATCTTTCTCCATTGACAACTATGTTCTCCAATTTTGGTGGTAATATGGTAATTACCCTTTCTGGAGGTTTAGAAATGAGGGTTACTAATTTGTTTCACACGAATAGATTAGATTTAAAACAATTACCGAAGTGTCACCCATAGAGAAATACAGAATTAGTAACTTGGTTTTTTAATATGGCTTTAATTGACATCGAACGGCATAAGGCTTATAATGGCTAATGGTTACTACACAATAATTAAATGCAAATTTGGATTTTCATGATGCCTCTTTTTGTTTTAACCTTGATGACTCGACTCTCTTTTTCCACCAAAAATTCTTTTATTTATGACTGATATTTAAATCAAATATCATTGCTAGTGCCTGATATTTAAATGGGATATATAAGTCCTTCATTTATATATCGTGTTTTTCTAATTGAAATGTTTTTGTTCAGGATGGTGCCAAGATCCTGAAGGGGTTCATGGAGAGGGACCAGGAGCAGACCCGGTTTGCAGTGGTGGCACTCACAGCTCCTGAGAACTGAAGGCAATCTCTGTGTTAGGACCTTTAAAGTGATATTGTGTTAGTGATGTGGTGTTGCCACTCGTTGTGATAGTTTAGGCCTATTACTCCCTGTGATAGGGATGAGTGTATTAATTGCAATGGAAGCCTTACTCTTTATATTGGCATATCGTAGCTAGTTAATGCAATTTGTCGTGTTTTTATTGTCGTACTGTGCAATTGAAGTAGCTAGTTAAATTTCACTCTAGTTTGATCTAATAATCTTACCAAAGAATTAGGAATCTAGCTTTTATTGATATTAATTTGATGATTTCTGTTTGGTCAGATTTATAAGTAGCTAGTTTTCCCCTTTTGTGTTTGATATTTGTTACTCGTATATAAATTTATAAATCCATCTAATTTCATTTTACCTCTCTACCGAAAGTTTCTGAATATTGAAATGCAAAAGGTAGTGAAGATGAGTGATATCTAATTGTTAATTTCTGAAGAAGCTACCTATCTGAATGTGGGAAATTTAATTGATTTACTTTGTTGCTGCAACTTTAATCATAGCGATAGATTAGATTCAAAGTTTTTGCTCCTTCTGTAATAATTATTCAAAACTGAACAGTTCACCAAAATTTTTTTAACTGATACTAGATCTTTCTCTGGTCAAGCGGATCAGAGATTATGGTCCGTAGGGTGGTCCCTTTGTCCCAACTTATTTTTGAGCGCATTGCACAAGTTTAACTTTTGTACAAAAGGAATCTGTACCTTTATAAGCAGTAACTTGCTTTTTGCGTGAATAAAGTATCTACCTCCAGTAATTGTAGTCTGTATAATTTTACTATTTTACTAATTCTCTTTAAAAACTGGAGTCTGTTATAGAAAACTAAGAAATTCCAGTGGCAGCTTACAGGTTAACCCCCGAAAAGTCTTATCCGCCTTCAATCGAGCACATGCACTATAAGCTAAGTGACTAGGCTGTGACAATATGCTTAATAGTATTTATTCTTAAATGCCAAGATTTTTCAATATGAGCAAGGGCAGAAAATTAGATCAAACTTAGGTAGTTTACTTTTCTACTAAAAGAAACACTTGACAACAAAACTACTGTAAAGTAAACTGAATTGAGAGGAGGAACTACTGTAAAGTAAAGTAATTACAGAATTGAGAGGAGGAACTACTGTAAAGTAACTACAGAATTGAGAGGAGGAACTACTGTAAAGTAAACACAGAATTGAGAGGAGGAACTACTGTAAAGTAAACTGAATTGAGAGGAGGAGCTACTGTAAAGTAAACTGAATTGAGAGGAGGAACTACTGTAAAGTAAAGTAATTACAGAATTGAGAGGAGGAACTACTGTAAAGTAACTACAGAATTGAGAGGAGGAACTACTGTAAAGTAAACACAGAATTGAGAGGAGGAACTACTGTAAAGTAAACTGAATTGAGAGGAGGAGCTACTGTAAAGTAAACTGAATTGAGAGGAGGAGCTACTGTAAAGTAAACTGAATTGAGAGGAGGAACTACTGTAAAGTAAAGTAATTACAGAATTGAGAGGAGGAACTACTGTAAAGTAACTACAGAATTGAGAGGAGGAACTACTGTAAAGTAACTACAGAATTGAGAGGAGGAACTACTGTAAAGTAAACACAGAATTGAGAGGAGGAACTACTGTAAAGTAAACTGAATTGAGAGGAGGAGCTACTGTAAAGTAAACTGAATTGAGAGGAGGAGCTACTGTAAAGTAAACTGAATTGAGAGGAGGAGCTACTGTAAAGTAAACTGAATTGAGAGGAGGAACTACTGTAAAGTAAAGTAATTACAGAATTGAGAGGAGGAACTACTGTAAAGTAACTACAGAATTGAGAGGAGGAACTACTGTAAAGTAAACACAGAATTGAGAGGAGGAACTACTGTAAAGTAAACTGAATTGAGAGGAGGAGCTACTGTAAAGTAAACTGAATTGAGAGGAGGAGCTACTGTAAAGTAAACTGAATTGAGAGGAGGAGCTACTGTAAAGTAAACTGAATTGAGAGGAGGAGCTACTGTAAAGTAAACTGAATTGAGAGGAGGAACTACTGTAAAGTAATCACAAATTTGAGAGGAGGAACTACTGTAAAGTAAACACAGAATTGAGAGGTGCAATTACTGTAAGCATACAAATTTTGAAATCATGTGCCGTATTAGATTTACTTAACATCACCTCTTATCAGTTATTATTTATTAACTTATCACTCAAAATTATAGTCTGTAAATTTAGTTACTTTTTTCATCTAAATGAAAGATCATTTTCAGATTTGTTAAATATTCTATAATTAAACAACTGTAGCGCTATATGTAGATATGATAATTTTATACTTAAGTATATGTCCTTCTTGTGCTGATTGTGTATGAGAAAGTTATGATGAATACAGTCATTGGGTTGAGATGACAAAATACTTTTGAGTTAATTACTTAATAATACAATATTCCATGAACAATAATTTAATTTAAAAATCTAACGGATTATCCATGCAGTAGCACTATTATAATAATTACTAGGGATGTGACAATATGCATAATTTTTGACGCGATATGCAGCATATTATATGCCTATTTCTGCATATAATATGCAAAAAGTCAATGTGCATAGGGGAGAACCGGGAGTATTCGGTCACTTTTGGGGAAAAATGAAATTCGAATTTAACTATATAAATATTTTTGTATGTAGATGAATCATTTTACTTCAATTTTATTAAGACTGTTTTACAGTTTAAACCTTCATTCGAAAGTTATAAGACAAAATGTAAGAGAGGTTCAAGTGTCCGAATGCTCCTTCCTAGAGGGAGATTTCGGTCATGCTGGGAGGATGATTCGGACACCATGAAAATGGTTAAAACATTGGAAATATGGGTAATTAAACGATAGGATTGAATTCGGATATACTAATTTGATTTATATGCCAGAAATTATTTAAAATAGTGTGCATATTATATTCTCAAAGTTAATTACGGAATTTAAAATGAAGTTAATCTGTATATAGTTATGTTTTGAATGTAATTGTACTTTGGATGTTTGAATGGAACTTACAATAATACGAAGATGTAATCTAATTTTTTTAATTTCACCGAGAAATGTTTAACGTTTGAAAAGAAAATTCAGCAAAGCTGTTTCAAATTTAGACTTGATAGTAAATCAATTTCAAACATAGGTATACATTCAATTTCAAACAGTGGAATTACACTTTATCATTAAATGGTATTTAAGGTTTTCAAAAGTGGATCTCCTTCTATTATTTTCTAATGTATGTAATTTGTACTGGGAAAACACCCGTTCTACATCACAAGAAACAAAAGGAGCAATTGTTTCCTTCAGACAAATTCAGTCTTCTAAACTATCCAACATTCAAATATCACATTTCGTTCATTACTTTAGTCATGACTCGAAAATCATAAACCATCTTGTTAGACCAGCGGTTCCCTTTAAAGGATACCCAGCTATAAGCAGCGACACTAAGTCTTTAATTGATAAATTTAAATCGTTATGCGTTTAATTAATTAAATAAATTATATACCTATGTGCTATTAGTTTAGATTTTTTGAGTAGAACAACTCTCTTAAATAATTGTATCCATTTATTTATCAATTTCTATTAACATTTACTAAATACAAAGTGTCATATAAATTTATTAATACATTTGTAGTTTCAATATTCCACCTATACACTTTTTGAATTTGAATAATTAGTTTGATAACAATTTACTTGGGTCCACAGTTAAAATAGTTTTCTATGCAGCGGTCCCTGAAGAAAACGGCATAGGTTAGACATTCACATGTTAAAAATTGACCAAAAAGTGCATATTTCTCGGTTAGCATATATGCACACGTGCATATTATATGCTCTTGAAATATATGCAGATAACTGCATATATGCACAATGTCACATAAACTAATAATTAGGGTATTGTACAATGTACAGTGAACATACATGTTCAGAACTTCAATTGAACAGGTACTACAGTTTAAGTGTGAAACGTATATTAAAACACTAGTTAATTTAGGATAGTATATTAATTTTCTTATATTTGATTAAAAAGAAGCTAAATGTTTCATGAAAAAGCTATATTAAAAGGAAGGAGCTAGAATGCTAGATTGATAAAATTTGAAGCTAACTGCATGAGAAAGAGTAGATTCAATTCCAAAAGAGGAAAATTGGCAACTCAGATAGACCACCACCACAACTTCACAAGCTTGTTTGTGTTCATTTTCTCCAAATTTTCCCGGAATGCTGAGGTTCTGATCCAAATGAAGACGTTTCGACACACGGAAATCCGAATCTGTAATGAAGTAGGTCGGAATCCGAACCTCCGAGCGAATCCATTAGTCGGACCGATTGGATTTGCGAATAAAGGATAGCAAACATTTGTACGAAACTCCCACCTAACTAATTATCAGACCTAACTATAGTGCATTAATTGGTAATCTATAGAATATTGATCAGGTCCGAAAATGAACAAACAGTGAAACTCCTGAGTTATGAAGTAATGGTTTCTTCATAACTCAGAGCCACTTCATAATTCGTGTGCAGTGTGAGTTTTCTGTGATTAAAATCATAGAGAATTTTTGTCATTGAGGGATAACTATGACAAATATTATTCTTATTTGGATGTGCTGTGAGCACTAAATTTTATACAAAATTGAGGTAATTAAACAAATACTAAGTAAATGTTGTGGGAAATTAATAAAGCTACACAGTATTGTACAAAAAAATTAATATATATAATGAATGGTAGCAGTCAATTATGCCTAAATTTAAATCATTAACAGAAAATAGATATCATTTAAATCTCAAACAATAAAAAAAACACACACAGTTTATACACAATGTATCCGATTTATTGATAACCTAAACTTTATAGTAAATCTCTGCCTTCCTGATTTACATTTTCATATATAATACTCCATTATAGGATAATACACAATTATAGGTGGTATTCTATAATTGGATATCATCCTTACCTTTAATAATTATTGGGTCTCATCCTATAATTGGGTATTGTCCTATAATTGGGTATTATTCTATAATAGAGTATTATCTTATTATATGGTAGAGTCTGGTGGAATAAGATTGCAAAAATCCACTATTGCATTGAAGCTGTAATTTTCATAAAAAATCTTCTATTGTAATTGCTTGTCATACTTGCATTTTTCATTTTCACTTCTGCAATATGATTTTCAATTCTGCCAATTCATTATTCACTTATTATTATTATTTTTGGGGTTTAAAAGTTGTCCCCATCCACAACGAGGTGATCCAAAGAGACATGAAGAGAAGAAGGCCTCGTAGAAGAGGGGAGAGTGAAAGTACGCTCCATGCACAGTGATGCACTAGGTCGACTAATCGGCAACCACAGGTAACCGTGTTGACCCAGCGCATGGAGGGCAAAAATAGACATCCATGGATAAGAGACCTACACAGTCAGTCTGCTTATCCATGGATATAGCTAGGCAGAAGGAAGAGGAAAAAAGAAGAAGAAATTGAGGAAAGATACAAAGGGAAGCTGAAGAAAAAGGGTGTCAAACTAAACTAAACCTAAAACCTACATTATAACAAGAAGAAGGCCTACCTAGATGTAGCCTCGAGACGATGAGGGGGGGGGGATCGGCAAAGATTTTTCAAACCCTTAGTCTGATAATCAGACCCCCTGCCCCCTTCATTATTCACTTTTGAGAACTTGACTTGGAAAAGGTATAGTTATACCTCAAGAATTATTGTTTTCTATGATTTAAACAAAGAAAATACTTCATAACTCAGGATCATTTCATAATTCAGGTCCTTCATTACTCGGGTGCTTCATAAAAAAAACTTCATAACTCAGGAGTTTTACTGTATTAACAGTGCTTAACCGTTGCAATTTGACATTAATTTCTTAATAGGAAGCTCTTTGATTCCATTTTGTTTGTTAAGAAGTAATTTGATTTACCGACTACAGTTTCGAACACACTCAGTGTTCGAACAATTTACTACGTTCGAACAGCACCTACCACAGAACAGTACAGCATCAGTCGTCTGTGTAATAATTAATATAATACAACTTTAGGTTTTAGTAATGGCATCTTCAATCATGGCTTCCAAGTCGTGAGTATTACTACGTTAACGTTCTTTACTTGAATAGTTCATAAGTTTACTTGCTCTTGGTAGATTATCATTTGATTGAACATCTTAAATTTTTACCTGGTCTGCTATCTTGATGACTAATTAGAACCTCTAATGATTTTTAACTATTCTAGATGTCCAAAATAATTTCTTAAAATTTAATGTTTAATGTTCGATTGCATTCTATGAGAAATAATGTTTAGGATTTAAGTTACAGCAGATATATGTTTTCGGAAGTCTGTAACTTACATAGAAATGGTCTTTATTTCGTGTGAAGTGTAAAGGCCTTGTTTCACGGTTCGAGTTACTGTCGTGACAGTGGACAGCAGCTGTCCCACTGTACTTGGATGCCAGTAGCTCAATGTTCATTGCATTGAATCTCCATGACAGTTACTCGACTGATGTGGTCACACTGTGTGAGTATCTGCACTACAGTTACTGGCTAGACCAACTCTCATTTTTACTCGCACCGTGTAACAAGGTCTTAAGTTCTTACTTAAGGCCCGTTTACACGCCACGATAAATTGAAGCGATTTATTGAACACAGAGATCGCAACAATTTATTAGATGATCGAAGCAGTGTTTACACGCAACGATTTTTACTCCAATATTTTTATCTCTCACTAGCCGTCATTGAAGAAACCTTATGATAGTCTACATTTAGAATGTGTTTAGTATTATTTATTGAATTAGATTGTAACGATTTCTTGGAACCCTGTTTACATGTTCAAACTTAACGTTACGATTCCTATAAATTTGAGCCTGGTGGCACCAATCGCACAATCCAATTCCAACTCCAATAAATCGCTACGATCTCCTGTTTACACGTACTGATATATTGTAACAACCTCTTCATTACGATAAATCGCTCCAATTTATCGTAGCGTGTAAACGGGCCTTTACAGCTTCCGCAAGCAATAGTTTTTCTAAACTTCAGTTTGATCTGGCTCTATAAACCTCTATTTATGTTAATTCTAGCTGTATCTACTAGGCTTTACTTTCTTTTAAAAGCCGTTTCCTCGGATTAATCATTTTTTTCGTTATATTGTGAGCTGTGTAAACTATTGTGGGTCTTTCTCATTTGACGACCCCCACCAAATTTAATTCAAATTATTTTTTTATATGTATTTTTGTCCATAGAATCCGAAAATCAAAACCGTTTTTTTGTAGAAATTAATAGCTTTTGAGATATGAGGGTTTAAAGTTATTTATTTCCTATGTATTACTGAAGGATTGGGAACTTTAAAAAACTCGTGTTTTCACGCTTCTTGATCAAAGATAACCGTAATGCAGATTGTTGTATCCGCTAGTTTGTTGTACTGCACACTTAATGATTGTTTGACCTGGCAGAGGGGTATTGGGGGCGGCACGCCCCCCATTACACATATATCAGCATTGAAGTAATAAATTTAAAATATCACGGAAACTGGAAATAAATTCAATATATGTATTTAGAGGGGGGAGTGCCGCCCCCGAGCCCCCCTGCCAGGTCATAAATCAATCATGGTGTGTAGTACAACAAACTAGCGGACACAACAAACTACATTACTGTTTCATGTAAAAAATCTATATTGTTTGAGTAATTTCAATGAAAACACGAGTTTTTTCAAAGTTCTCAATCCTTCAGTAATACATAGGAAATAAATAACTTTAAACCCTCATATCTCAAAAAACTATTAGTTTCTACAAAAAACGATTTCGATTTTCGGATTCTATGAACAAAAATACATATAAAAAAATTGATTTAAATTAAATCTGGTGGGGGTCGTCAAATAAGAAAGACCCACTATTGTTTCTATGGTTGTTGGTATTACTTAATAGATGAATAGAAAAATTAATTATATATATTTGACTAAGTTAAGAACTATTTAATTTTATATTCAATTTTAAGTTTGAATTCCGCCAGTATTTTTTTATTATAACTAACTAAGTTAGTCTAAACTTCCAAGTTGCAGTTTCTAAGTAAGGAATTAGCTATTTGGTTCATTCCAGGTTCTATGTCTCTGATGAGATTTTGGAGCAGCTGGTGAAATACTTTCATGGTGATGCTGGACTCTTGTTTGGTGATAAATATAAAAGATGTACCAAAACTGGAGATCATTTTACTTCTGATGTATCAGGCCTATTATTGGAGACTCGTGTTAAATATGAAATTTGTTTAGAACACCTTGTCGTGAAGAAAAACCCCGGAGTTAAAAAGACTGCTGTGTTGAACAAGGTTATGTCACTGCAATTCAAGAAAGAGGGTGCTTTCTATACAAAAATTCTTCCTCTCCTAAATGCACAACTTAAATCTGCTTATGAAAACCCTCTTCGTACTCCTGAGTTCGTCCTTCTAGACCCCACTGAGGGATCTGAATTACTCGTACTGGAGAACTTGAACTATAATGGATATTATACCTTGGACAGGAAGGAGTCCTTACCAAGTTATACAATTAAAGTAGTCATTGCTGAATTGGCCAGGCTTCATGCAGCATCTGTTCTGGCTCTGGCAAATCACATTATGGATGATGAAGCATTTGAAGAGATCTACAATCAATTCATAAATTCCAGAGAGGCTGGAATGTTCCCTAATTCTTACGAACATTATGCTGAGCTTGCAAATGACTATGACCAGCAGTCTATTGCTCAATTCTTCAAAACAAACAAAAAGCATTCTCAGCGAATTTTTGAAGAATTGTTAAGAACCACTGACAAATTTAAGGTGATTAATCATGGAGAACCTTGGATTCCAAATATTTTGATAAAGTAAGTATGTTATATTTTTTTAACTGGTATGATATAAACTAACTGGTACTTTCTTAATCTGTTTTTTTCACTAGGTTAAAGATTAACACCTGCGTTATGATTGACTTCCAAATGATCAGACTTGGGTCTCCTGCTCTGGATTTGAATTTCCTGTTCTACACTTGCCTTGATGGGGAAGCACGGAAAGCCAATTTTAAAGATTATTTGGCGTACTACTATGACATTTTCAAAAATGTTCTCAAAAAGGCTAAATTTCAAGCACCTTTCACCAAGGAAGAACTTGTAAAGGAGTATTACAGAAAGAACCTATTTGGTTACATCATGATGATAGATACTTTGTACAAAGTGAAGTGCGAGAATAGCGACTGCCTTAAAGTAACCGATTTCATCTCTGAGGAGATGACTGAAATTGAAACTAGGAAACAGGCCTATGTAAAACTTAGGAAAGATTTGATGTCTTCCCGCCTTTCTGCATTATTCTCTGAAATGTCTAAGCATAAGTTTTTCCAAATTGAAGATATCGATGAATTTATAAAAGCTCTTAATGAAGAGTAAATTTTAACTGTTAATGTTTTACATAGATAATATTGAAATAGTTTATTTTCTACGAATTTTATAAATAAAATTTCTTTTATTATAAAGAACTTTTATTTATCACAATGATTTTCAGTTTTTTACTTCATGACTGTATTAGGTTTATTTTACAATTGAAACTGTTCAGTTTTACTAGTTAGTCTAGCCACTGAATTTTTTGTCTCCAAATACATCATAGGTAATGGACTATTTTTAGAGCAGCTCTTTAGCATGCATGGTTTGAATGAAAATGTTTATGCTCTACGGAGAGCAGAACATGAAGGTTTTCTAGAATTTTACCTATCTAATTTACCTTGATAATCAAAGAAACATTTTGAAATTCGCAGAGTCTGAGTATAAATTTTAAATCTGCTGATAGATCTCTCAAATTAGCTGACCCTTTCATTTTCTAACCCAAATACAAAAACTAGGATTTTGAAGGTGGAATTGAATGAATCTTTCAATAAATGACTGAGATTTTGTGATTGTAAGCATATTAGTAGGGTTGTGGCAATAGTCTTTTTTGAAATATTTTGTAAAATACTTTTATGCTCAATGAATCAATTTTGCTTTAAAGAAGTCATTAACTTTAAGTATGTCCTATGGATCCAATGTGTACATCGTCTGACAAAGTTCAGTCACTGTATTATTTTGTTAATAAAATGGGTAAACTGTATCAACTTATCAATTACATTGAACTAAGAAAAATAGAACCGTTGTTCGGATAAAATACGATTTTCAGAATACATTTAGTAATATTAATTTATGAAAGTGTTCAATATTGAACACTGAACAGGTTTTGACAAATTCACATTAACCTTAACTCTGCTTTTAGGTTCCAATACTTTTGACATTTCTTGGTGAGCAGAGGCTTTCTAAAAAACCCACATTCTTCTTTTCTATTTCATATACTTATTTGTTAATTGTTCATTAGAGATGCTCTTATAGTGAACTCCTGTCTAGTGAATGTATTGGGATATAGTCTGAACAGTGATCAAATTTTCTTTAGTCTGCGATGAACTGCAATCAGTTATAGAAAACTAAACTATATTTATGGCAGACTAAAGAAAATTTATTCACTATTCAGTCTACAAGCATCGTATTTCGTTCACTATTCACAGGAGTTCTCTATAGAGGAGTTTTACTGTATATAGAATTTTTTTGCTTATAGGTTCTCTTCCTGAACAGAGAAAATATATTAGTTCCTTGAAATATAGGATTTATTCATGATTTATTTAGTATCTATTCATGATTTAAGAATTTATTCATAATCATGATTTATTCATCCAACAGTATCTTTATCTAATGGTGGTAGGCACCTGTCTAATGTCTATGGACCCACTTTTCTCTCTGACTGCTTCTTTGAAGTCCCTTGTATTCAAATTCTTTTGACTTAAACTGTTTTAAAAAGAGTACACGAAATCGTTCGTCAACAGTATAATTAAAATTAGGTTTTAACATACATTTACTTATCATTATCTTACGAATATGAAGACTGACTACTGCAGTTAAAAAGTAAGCATGGGACTACTAGAACAAAAACTAAAAACAGTACCTATTTTTCTTGTCTAGAATTAGCTCTCAAATGTCTAACGTAAATTTTTAATTATCCATGAGAACAATGGATAGAGAATTTTAGAAAAAACGTAGATTTACAGTAAAACTCCTGAGTTATGAAGTTCTGAGTTATGAATCACTCGAGTAATGAAGGACCTGGGTTATGAAATCCTCTTGAGTTATGAAGTATTTTCTAAGTGTAAATTATGGAAAACTATATGCATCATAAATTTCATTCTAGTTATCCCTCAAAGACCATAGTTTTCTCTAAGATTTTAATCATAGAAACTATCAGTGGACATGATATATTAAGCGGCTCTGAGTTATGAAGGAATCAATACTTTTAACTCAGGAGTTTCTCTTTAATCTGTTTATAGAGGAGGCGATACCCAAAATACGCAAATCCAACTTCTGTTATAATCTTTTTGGATTTTGAAGATTGATAGCGTTTATTTCTCCAATTATAAAACAATTAGGTGCTGTTAATAATTCATTGAGTAGACATTATACATGATGGAGCGTATCAAGCTAATTAATGCAGCTATGGTTCTATTATATTACTTTCATAATTATTTATGTTTAATATTTTTTATTTAATAAATTGATATTGATTACCAGAGTAACAATAAGGCGGTGATATTATGTAGTTTTAAATTGGAGACACATAGGGGGAAAATTATTCAATTTATGAGACAACTAGAAGAGAACTATAGAATAACGATGCTATATATATAGTGGTGAAAATAGGAGTTTTTGAACTTATTAATAGGTATGGCAAATTTGATAGTAGATGGGTTAAATTAACTGGTATAAAAAGTATTATAAGTTAAACAGAAGAAATAGTTGAACTAGTGGAAATCGCATATCACTTAGAGCCCATATTGTTGTAATTTGAATCCTAAATTGTCATTTACAAATGTTGATATCCTTTTCCTAAATTGGAAATAAAATTCTCGGGGAAACCTGAAAACCAATACTATTCACATTAAGTATTTCACACTGTCTAATTAATTCGTAAACATTTGCGTTGTATTCGTCATAATAACGAATATAACGCAAACAAAAATTGCAACCCTATCAATTATTTTAACTTTATCAACCAACTGACGATAACCACACCACATCTCAACCTTTTCTCCCACCTTCTAGTTCCGTACTTTATGGCGAGACAGTAAATAAATAGTTCTAAACGCCTTAATTTAGAGGCTGAAGTAGTGACGTAATAATTAACTACATCATATTTAACAGACATCGGAAAAGAAGAAGTAATGTTGAGAAGAAATAAACAATAAAAAATGTATGCGACGCAGAAATAATTGAAAAGGCTTGGCAAATTTTATTATAATATATAAATGGCAGGCACTCGTAGAGCGCATACTTTCGTCACGGCTACATTTTTGTTCATTTTTATCTTTTCGTGACCTTGACCTTTGACCTGTTCGCTCCCAAAATCTAATAAAATGGTTCCTGTATAATAATGCCCAATCGTCCCACCAAATTTCAGGTAATTTGGTTAGATAATTCTTGAGTTATGCGAATACAGGTGTAACCCACTCTTATTACCAAATTGCAACTCAACTTACGACAAAACGGTAATAAGTGCGAGACATGTCCCTAATTTAGATTTTTATAATTAGTATCCCTACAATACTCGGTTTAGTACGAAGGAAGAACCTAAGAAAGTTTAATTGAATTAATTTTGTATATGAATAAATACTATTTTTGAGATATTATTTTTTTAGTAAAATTTAGTTTACGGAATAAACTTTAGAAACTATGGCTTACCAGCTTTCATAGTGTGTCAGTTATCGTTAATGTATTAATGATAATTTTGTATTTATTTCCTATCTTAGTTTTAGTGATATCAAATTTTTAATTTTCTCCAGATTATCCCTAATCCATACCATCAAACCTTGCTGTATTAGAGTCATATTCGCAGAAAAAGAAACGGCAATGATAGGTGGTGACGAAAAACAGTGGGTTGGGTAAATATGAATTCGAATTATTTTGGTTAGAACCAAATATATTATTCAGGCAGTTTTAAGGGTTAAAATCTAGAGAAGATGCGATCTTCATGAGTAAGTATTCGTCGTTTAATAGTCGTTTTGTCAGTGGTTACTTTGGTATTCGAAGTGATAACTAATTATCTGTTTTTTTAAGGTTCAACAGTTCCATTATTAAATAAGAAAATTCTCTACATTAATCAATTAATTTAATACATTATATTATTTAAAATCAAAATTATGAAACATGAAATTTAAAATTATAAAACTTGAACTCTGAATTATTAATTATGTATATATAATGAATATCTGACGTAATATTAATTGAATTTCGCTTCTTGTAAATATATATTATTTACCATAAAATGATTTTCAATAAATCTCATCTGCATGTTCAAATTTTTTATAATAGTTACGGCGAAAAAAGTTCAACAGAAAACGATCAACCAAATTACCAAAGTTACTCCTGAAATATTTTCTATACCAGGAGAAATAAGTACGAGACATGACCCACACATATTTGACTTTTCATAAGTCTGAAACCTAACAAGAGCGGGGTACGCCTGTAACAAGATTAAGAATAAATAAATGCCGACTAAAAAAAAACCTTCCGCAAATTTACGAAGGTAATTATATAATTAAAAAGTATTATCATATATTAAAAATACATATATCATGTAATCTATAATCACTATAAACACTTTATATCATATAAATTGATTAATGAACTACACATTTGTTTCCAAGTTTAAAAAATTAATTGTAAAAAAGAAAATTAATTTTATGTAATTATATTTAAACTATACATTAATTTACAAATGTTTACTGTACACTGTATGTATTAGGGTATTAAACTTTAAACAATAAAATACAGGATGATTTATCATGGAAAAGATTCAGACTATTGATTTGTGGGTTAATCTTCGAAGTATATAAGTAGTTCATTAATCAATTTATATAATATTAAGTGTTTATAGTGATTATAGATATTATTATAGGTATTATTATAACCATATTATCAGAGGTTTCTTAGACTCAGTAAGAAGGTTTTTTCAGTTTTCAAGCTTTCGAATAGAATGCTTTCTATTCATCATCAGGTGAAAGGTGGAAAACCTCGACCTAATGCCCGCTTCACACTTGCGTTTCTCAACGCCGCCTTTAAAAAAATGCTTATGGCAAAAAGTTTAGCTACAATTTATTTTAAGGAGCCCTTCACACTTGCGTTAGAAAAAATGCTGATAAAAAAACGCGCAAGTGTGAAGGGCTCCGTTAAAATTAATTGCAGCTAAACTTTTTGCCATAAACATTTCTTAAAGGCGGCGTTGAGAAACGCAAGTGTGAAGGGGGCCTTATAGCTATTGCTGACAAAAGTAATTCTCTAGAATAAAGAAAAATTATACTTTCTATATAATCTGTAACGGTGCACCGACAATTGGGCCCCACGACAATTGGGACACACGATAATTGGGCCCCGGACAACTGGGCCCCAAAATAATTGAGCCCAGAAAAATTTGTGCAGAAGACACAATAAAGAAGTGTTACTTTGTTATTACTAGGGTAGTGACAATATTATTTTTGAAATATGCTTAATATTCTCTTAAAAGATGTTTATAATTTTCTATTTCGATTGATATACTTGATAAGGTATATAATAGCAAGCCCCTTAAATCACATTTGGAAGCTATTCTCATGTTCCGGTGCAATGAAAATCTTTGAAGTATTTAAATAAGTTCTATTACTTGAATCATGTCATGTGGATCCAATGTGTAGTGTCGTCGTCTGACAGAGTTGTCACAGTAATATTAAGTTATTAAAATGGATAAATTTTAAAGATTTTTGCTACATTGAACTAAGAAAAATTGATCAGTTGTTGGGATAAAATGAGATTATGAGAATCCATTTTGTAATAATAATTTATAAAACTCTTCCATGTTGAACAATGAACAGGTTTCAAAAAATTCAGACTAACTTTAATTCGACTTGTATGTTCCAATAATTTCAGCATATCTTGGTGAAACCCACCCACATTTTTATTTTCTATAGGCTACATCCTAACTCATTCACTTCACAGGAGTTCACTATATAGACTCATAGAGGTACTGTAGCTAAACAATTTGTTGCTTACATGACCTATCTCAGAACAGAAAATTATAGTAGTTTAAATGAATAATAGTATTTATTGATGAAAAGAATATGTTCCATTAAAAAAATATGTTTTTCATAAGGAAAATATTTTTTCATATTAGGAATATTCTTTATTTTAATTATGCTCAAGACTAAATTTTTATGCAAAACGCATATTGTCACAACCCTAGTTACTACGGTAGCAATAGTTTTTAATTAAGTAGATTCTGAAAAAATGGGCAAATAATATAATTGTCTTGGGTACCCAATTATCGTCGGGCCCAATTGTCCTGAGCCCAATTGTCGGGGCCCAATCGTCGGTCCACGATCCATAACAAACTATAGAGGAGCGATAAAAAACGGCCAACCTCTATAGCTATTTCATACAGTTTTTCATTATTATAATTTTTTTTACTCTACTTCCTATGTGTGTTCTCTATTCCTATGCGTTGCTTGTTACCTTCGCAGAATGCGGGAAGGTCATATTTTAGCTGTGGTATATTTATTTATTTATCATCTTGTTATTCGCTTAACTGAAAAAGTGTTCAACCAAATTGCCTGAAATTTGGTGAAACGATTGGTCCATATCCAGTGACCTGCTGGTAGAATTTTGGGAGTGACCCGGTCAAAGGTCAAGGTCATGGTCATTTATAACTCAAAAAGTATTGTACCATATTGCATGAAACTTGGTGGGACGATTGGTTATTATCCAGTTAGCAGTTTATTAAATTTTGGGAGAGAACGGGTCAAAGCGATGGCGAATGTATACGCTCTACCGAGTGCACATAATCTAGTTCCTATGTGTGTCCTCGTGATACTATGTGTCATGTTGTTTATGGGAAACAGACTATTACCCGCCGGAGTTTTCTCAGCCTATTTTTTTTATTTTAAACTCTGGAAGACAATTTACTATTAAGATTTTTCAATTAATTTTAGAAAAAAATCGTTTGACAAAAAATCCGTTGCCGTGAAAAAGTCTGCCGTCGCAACTAACCAATTTTTTGGATTTCTTTTTTTTTGGCGGGGAACAGTCCTAGCGGGGAAAAGACCAGCGGGGAATGGTCCGGTGGGGAAAGTCCTATTGCCGTTGTTTATATTTGTCCTACACTAACAAACAATTGGACACATATACATGAACATCACACACAGATAGGAATTAGAGTAAAAAAAATATGATAATGAAAAACTGAAAGAAAAACAGCTATAAAGGTTGACCGTTTGCGTTTATTATCGCGCTCTATAGTTAGTTACAGATATGAAGAAAGTAGATATTATTATTCTCGAGAATGGATGTTGTCAGCAGTAGCTGTAGGTTGTAACAAATTTTCAAAATTTGGTTTCATATTTCAATTTTTAATAGATTAATTAATAATAATAAACTATAGGATAAATAGCTGAAATAGAAAGACAGTATCTAACATACAACTATTGGTCATAAAATTCATAGTCAGGTCCAGGTTTTCCATCTTTCTCCTGATGATGAATAGAAATCTTACAATTCGAAAGCTTGAAACTAAAAAAATACCTACAACCTGAAGTTTAATAAGAGGAAGATTTATGTTATTCTAAAAAAGTAATATTCTTAAATAATTTTAATTCATTTTCATTAAATCTTAATGTTGATGAATTATAAAAAGACGATACCTATTTATCACTATTTTAGACAATGTTTTACATCTTATAAGGTGATAAGTTATTGAAAACTATAGAGGTTAATACTTTACTAGTGAGTTAGTAAATGCACTAATATTACATGAGAATATTTTACATTGTAATTAGAGGGTGTAAACCTATCATATTGAGAGAAGTACAATTTATTAGACACACACAATCACTGCAAATAATTAAATGTAAATACTAATAAAAGCAGCATTTTTTAATTAATACACATAAAGAAATAATACAGAAAAAGAAGAAATAGTTCGATATTGATGGAAAGTATGGAATATCTACAGAAAAATATATGACTGTTCATTATCACAATGTAGTAAAAAATTATGCCAATTCATGTTTGTCTACTTATAATGATAATCTAACATAAGTAAGTACAAAATGTCGGATGTTATAGACACTGAGTGAGCAAAGTAACTCTCCACCATATTGCTGTCATTACTTAGCCAATCAATGGCAATGGCAGAAACTCTAATAAAGGCAACAATTGCTATTGATTTCTAGCCTGTAAATGCTAGACAATCTGTTATACCTTCTGCGTGAAACGTGACAGCTTTATTCATAGCTACAAATTATTCAGTGTAAGATGTTCAGTTTTCTTATGTTCATTATTTGAATTCAGTAGTCGATTATAATGACAAATTTTCAATTAATTATCATTTAGTTTAATTTTGACAAATAAGAGAATGATAGCTATTTAATAATAATAATTACAACCCTTTAATAAGTCACATAATTATGAAGGACCATGAGCATTGAAACTATTATTTAATACTATATAAAATAATAACCAGACATCAAATTGAGGTTAATTGCTATAATTGTATCTATTTAAACGTATATCTTAAATAGTAATGGTTGAGCAACAAATGAGTGAATTCTAGGCTTAATTAATACGTAATTTCCACAATAAATCATCATTCAAATTCGCAATAGGCACATAAATTTGCTTTATCTAACAATGAGACTAAGAAGTACAGAAGATGTAATAGAGATACATCTAAATTAATGCTAGTGATTAACTGCACCACAGAAAGTATAACAACTACCATTTCTTTAATTCTCTACCCCTATGTTCTACACTAGGAGAAATGAGCCGCCATTTCTCTGCAATGACTCTGCAACTAACGATACTGTTACAGTTTATCGACGTACAGTCATATACAACCCTACCTACACTCTAATATACCTAACAGATGGCTAGACTCTTGGCACTGACTGTTCGCCATGTTTCACTAAATGGTGGTGGTTAGTTCAAAAGATTGATGTATTTAACTTTCAATATACTACTCCATCCTCATAAATTAATAACTATAATAATTACAGGAAGAAGATATTGTGAGGATGTCTCATTCAGAAGTCTCTTGCACCGTAATAAGATTTAACTCTCCCATTCAAATCAATAGGAAGAATAAAGAGCTGAACACTGACGTTGTTTCTGAAGGTGAATAACAGGCACACCTTTGACTGTTTGACGCCCTGTTTGATAATGTACTAACTGTTTAAAAGAGTCTGTAAACATAAGAAATTGTTGTTTTCACAAGCAAATTTGATACATGTATAATGAAGCAAAATTAATGGAATAATTTTTTCTTCATAAAATATCTGAAATAACTCATTATTATGGTGGGGCCATGGGAATAAACCGGGGTTCTCTCTTAATCTCCGATGGCCCCACCATAATTGTTTCTATGGGAATAATAAGAATATCTTATTGATTACTAATAGTTTCAATATTTAATAACAGTTTCAATAGTTAATAACAGTTTCAATAGTTAATAACAGTTTCAATTGTTAATAACAGTTTCAATAGTTAATAACAGTTTCAATAGTTAATAACAGTTTCAATAGTTAATAACAGTTTCAATTGTTAATAACAGTTTCAATAGTTATTAACAGTTTCAATAGTTAATAACAGTTTCAATAGTTAATAACAGTTTCAATATTCAATAACAGTTTCAATAGTTAATAACAGTTTCAATAGTTAATAACAGTTTCAATAGTTAATAACAGTTTCAATAGTTAATAACAGTTTCAATAGTTAATAACAGTTTCAATATTTAATAACAGTTTCAATTGTTAATAACAGTTTCAATAGTTAATAACAGTTTCAATAGTTAATAACAGTTTCAATAGTTAATAACAGTTTCAATAGTTAATAACAGTTTCAATAGTTAATAACAGTTTCAATAGTTAATAACAGTTTCAATAGTTAATAACAGTTTCAATAGTTAATAACAGTTTCAATAGTTAATAACAGTTTCAATATTTAATAACAGTTTCAATAGTTAATAACAGTTTCAATATTTAATAACAGTTTCAATAGTTAATAACAGTTTCAATATTTAATAACAGTTTCAATAGTTAATAACAGTTTCAATAGTTAATAACAGTTTCAATAGTTAATAACAGTTTCAATAGTTAATAACAGTTTCAATTGTTAATAACAGTTTCAATAGTTAATAACAGTTTCAATAGTTAATAACAGTTTCAATAGTTAATAACAGTTTCAATAGTTAATAACAGTTTCAATAGTTAATAACAGTTTCAATAGTTAATAACAGTTTCAATAGTTAATAACAGTTTCAATAGTTAATAACAGTTTCAATAGTTAATAACAGTTTCAATAGTTAATAACAGTTTCAATAGTTAATAACAGTTTCAATAGTTAATAACAGTTTCAATAGTTAATAACAGTTTCAATAGTTAATAACAGTTTCAATAGTTAATAACAGTTTCAATATTTAATAACAGTTTCAATAGTTAATAACAGTTTCAATAGTTAATAACAGTTTCAATAGTTAATAACAGTTTCAATAGTTAATAACAGTTTCAATTGTTAATAACAGTTTCAATAGTTAATAACAGTTTCAATTGTTAATAACAGTTTCAATATTTAATAACAGTTTCAATAGTTAATAACAGTTTCAATAGTTAATAACAGTTTCAATAGTTAATAACAGTTTCAATAGTTAATAACAGTTTCAATATTTAATAACAGTTTCAATAGTTAATAACAGTTTCAATAGTTAATAACAGTTTCAATAGTTAATAACAGTTTCAATAGTTAATAACAGTTTCAATAGTTAATAACAGTTTCAATAGTTAATAACAGTTTCAATAGTTAATAACAGTTTCAATTGTTAATAACAGTTTCAATAGTTAATAACAGTTTCAATATTCAATAACAGTTTCAATAGTTGATAACTGTTTCATTATTAACTTCATAATGTGACAAGACTTACAATAAATCGATAAGTAGAATAATAATCATGGTTATCATTACCAAAAAAAAAAATGAAAGATGGAATTAAATTTTTATTTTTTTTTCTTCTAAACTACAGTCGAATAAACTTGCATTTTAGCTAAATTATTTTGTGACAACAATGAATGTACTGCCTTTTAGCTCCTACATTAACATGTTACTACCATTCACACAGATTAGTCTGATTTGATTGTTAACTACTACACAGAGAAAAAAGTTTACTCACATCACATGGGTCACCAATTTATGCTTTGAATCAATTTATTACATGAGTTGGTTGGACTATATTCATGTTTTCATGTGTGTTAAAACAACTATGACGTGGTGTGTCATCAAACATTAGTTAATTCAATTCATTTTATAGATTGAATCAACTTACTATGAGAGTTAAAAGTTACTTTTTTGAGAATTTTAATGTATGTTAAAACAACTATGACAGAGTGTATTGCAGTAACTCACAAAGACTGTTAATCCAATGTATCTGGTGTATAAATTAACTTACTATGCGAGTTGGCGCTACTTTCTTTAAGTTTAGGAGTGAGTCAAAACGACTGTTTTGTTTTAACCCACGTCAATTTAACTACTTTCAAGTAGTACCTGCAACTCACCACGTAGGTAGGTGCAAAAATAACCCATTCATATGAGTCAAAACAAATCAAATTTGATTTGATTCAACTAATCCTTTCTCTGTGTGTATGAGTCTAAACTGGTTGAAGTATCTTCAGAGTTTATTTAAAAAAAAAGAATATTTTGATGAAATGTGACAATTAAGGAACCTAATTTAGAAGAACTAAGTTCAGAACCTTTCCATCCTACAGTTCCTATATCTTATCAATTTTTAGTGTTACGATATAGTTTATAAATCGCCTTATGTGAATATTTCTGTACTGAATAGGTGCTATGCATATTATATTTACTGCTGCTAATTATATTAAGATGATTACTATTTTCTTTACCTAAAATGCTTACTATTTCATACATACATATTCTAAAGCATATTTCTAATATTTCTTGCTGTTCAGGTCCTTCCAATCTTGCAAGGCTGCTTTAATAAAAATATACTAAGAAATTTGATATAGGTATATTAGTCACATTATATCTCATACTAAAGTTAGGCCTAGAACCAACCGTTTGAAGCGTTCTATCTAGAGGTGCAGGGCCCAATTACGAGCAATTAAGACAGTGTTTCAATTCCTCAATTATTACTAGATTGTAGTATAATTACTGTATTTTAGAGTTAATTATCACTCTTTAATTTAAACACTCTCCACCAGACGATGTGCCTTTAAATTGCTAATGTACAGCCAGGAAGACATTGCACTAAGTAGTGATTTTCTACCTCAGTGACCAATCACTTATTAATTTCTGTGTTCACAGCTATAGGTGGTAGTGTCACGCATAGCCAGTAGAAAAGAGACAGCACATACAAAGGAAAATACTGCTCAAAGGAACTATAAACAAGGGATACAATTTACTTGGCTATAACTACAGATAAATAGTGAAAACATTGATGCTACTGCAAATAAAATATATTCTATGGAGGTAATAATTTGAGAAGTGTAAACCGATTGAATTTTCAGTCTGCATTTTGTGAATCATTTTGAACCATCATTCAAACATACTGAACGATGTGCTTTATTCATATAGGTATTTATGAACGTTTGTCATATGGCAAATAATAATAGTAATTTGAAACTGTATTAGTTGTTTTCGAAAGAAATTAAACAATAACTTAGATACATAATTGTTAGATTCATCACAAACTTAAAAAAAAACATTTCAATGGTTTATAAATAATAATTTCACGATAAATAAATAAAGAACAAATAACCACATAAATGAAATAATATTTCTATGAAGACAATTCATTTATCACATATATTCTTTTAATAGATATTTGTTGAGAAATTTTTCAGTTATAACTATAATGAAATATACTCACTTCGAATGATTTAATTCGAAGAACAGATAATTTTAAGAGAGTTTGTTAAAAATATTAAAATATCTAATCTTCAAAATTCTTCCATTATAGCATCCTTCTAATTATGGATTTTTCTATTATTAAAATGCACAGAACAACCACTCACCATCTCAATTTAAGTTAATACTTTCATCATGTTTACACAATTAAATAAATTATGATTTGAAATTATGACATTTTCAATGCCTTTAAGAAAATGTTTCTGTATGTCAGTCACTTAACTGTTCCAAATTAACGTTCACTTTTTTCCACAGCCACCACTTTTCAGTGTCCCATCTCTACCAAGTTAGGTAACCAACTAAATCTAATTCACTATTTTCAGGAGGTGAGAAGAGCTTCCTATCCTATCTATATCCTTCACTGTCTCCTCATTCAATGGCAATTATATACCAGTCTTATTATTCCTAATTAAACTGATAAGAGTTAGGTACCTAATGAATAAGAATAAAGTTTTCTTTATTATAGGATATTATACGAGTGTGCCGTGGGACGACTCTGTGAGAATTTGTCACCAGTTTTTTTGCGTGAGATGGCAGGTGACACTGCCCCACAGGAGGTCTATCCTTGCTTATCATTCCCCAGGATATATTAACTTTATTAATGAGTTCGGTGTGGCAACGCAACGGGTTAACGCTAAATGAAATTGAACAATTGACCAGACAATTTGAAAATATATTATCTACATTCATTTTCAGGAGAGTTGGGAAGAAGTAATTCAGATGATGTATATAAAATAATTATAAGTAAGTTGGGTGTATAATTTAAATTAGTTAGTAAATAGTGAGTAGTGATTAATGTATTATAATTTAACTTATTTATATTTTGTAATAATAAAAATATTAGTTCAATTTTTGGCAAGAGATTAGTTTAATTAAAGAAATAATATTTTATGGAGATAATTCACCACATCACAGTATTACCTCACGATTAAACTCTTCTATGACTTAGGAATAAATATACCTTCCTTATATGCAAGCTTATATATTAGCTTTTAATATATTATATATAATATATAATCTATATTTTTATGTAACATATTTAATTCTAGTACATCTCATGTATGTATAGTTAGAGTTTTTCGCAGAATTCATGCACACCCTAATACCTATAAGCAATATTTACTTTTTAAAATCATGTTATTTAATATCAAATGTTTCCATGGCGAACCATACAAATAATATCAGACTTTAAAAATATCATTTCTCAGTCTATAGCACCTATGTAGGATCACCAATATATTAAATCAATGAAATATTTTAAAATGTGTAAATTATACTTTTTGTAGCAATTTATCAGAGCTCTAGTGTGTAGTTATAACTCACTACACAGTTCTAGTGTGTAGTTATAACTCACTACACAGCTCTAGTGTGTAGTTCTAACTCACTACACAGCTCTAGTGTGTAGTTTTAACTCACTACACAGCTTTAGTGTGTAGTTATAACTCACTACACAGCTCTAGTGTGTAGTTATAACTCACTACACAGCTCTAGTGTGTAGTTCTAACTCACTACACAGCTCTAGTGTGTAGTTATAACTCACTACACAGCTCTAGTGTGTAGTTCTAACTCACTACACAGCTCTAGTGTGTAGTTCTAACTCACTACACAGCTCTAGTGTGTAGTTTTAACTCACTACACAGCTCTAGTGTGCAGTTTTAACTCACTACACAGCTCTAGTGTGTAGTTTTAACTCATTACACAGCTCTAGTGTGTAGTTCTAACTCACTACACAGCTCTAGTGTGTAGTTTTAACTCACTACACAGCTTTAGTGTGTAGTTTAACTCACTACACAGCTCTAGTGTGTAGTTTAAACTCACTACACAGCTCTAGTGTGTAGTTCTAACTCACTACACAGCTTTAGTGTGTAGTTATAACTCACTACACAGTTCTAGTGTGTAGTTATAACTCACTACACAGTTCTAGTGTGTAGTTATAACTCACTACACAGCTCTAGTGTGTAGTTCTAACTCACTACACAGCTCTAGTGTGTAGTTTTAACTCACTACACAGCTCTAGTGTGTAGTTCTAACTCACTACACAGCTTTAGTGTGTAGTTATAACTCACTACACAGTTCTAGTGTGTAGTTATAACTCACTACACAGCTCTAGTGTGTAGTTATAACTCACTACACAGCTCTAGTGTGTAGTTATAACTCACTACACAGCTCTAGTGTGTAGTTTTAACTCACTACACAGCTTTAGTGTGTAGTTCTAACTCACTACACAGCTCTAGTGTGTAGTTCTAACTCACTACACAGCTCTAGTGTGTAGTTCTAACTCACTACACAGCTCTAGTGTGTAGTTTTAACTCACTACACAGCTCTAGTGTGCAGTTTTAACTCACTACACAGCTCTAGTGTGTAGTTTTAACTCATTACACAGCTCTAGTGTGTAGTTCTAACTCACTACACAGCTCTAGTGTGTAGTTTTAACTCACTACACAGCTTTAGTGTGTAGTTTAACTCACTACACAGCTCTAGTGTGTAGTTTAAACTCACTACACAGCTCTAGTGTGTAGTTCTAACTCACTACACAGCTTTAGTGTGTAGTTATAACTCACTACACAGTTCTAGTGTGTAGTTATAACTCACTACACAGTTCTAGTGTGTAGTTATAACTCACTACACAGCTCTAGTGTGTAGTTCTAACTCACTACACAGCTCTAGTGTGTAGTTTTAACTCACTACACAGCTCTAGTGTGTAGTTCTAACTCACTACACAGCTTTAGTGTGTAGTTATAACTCACTACACAGTTCTAGTGTGTAGTTATAACTCACTACACAGCTCTAGTGTGTAGTTATAACTCACTACACAGCTCTAGTGTGTAGTTATAACTCACTACACAGCTCTAGTGTGTAGTTTTAACTCACTACACAGCTTTAGTGTGTAGTTCTAACTCACTACACAGCTCTAGTGTGTAGTTTTAACTCACTACACAGCTCTAGTGTGTAGTTCTAACTCACTACACAGCTCTAGTGTGTAGTTTTAACTCACTACACAGTTCTAGTGTATAGTTTTAACTCACTACACAGCTCTAGTGTGTAGTTTTAACTCACTACACAGCTCTAGTGTGTAGTTTTAACTCACTACACAGCTCTAGTGTGTAGTTCTAACTCACTACACAGCTCTAGTGTGTAGTTTTAACTCACTACACAGCTTTAGTGTGTAGTTTAACTCACTACACAGCTCTAGTGTGTAGTTTTAACTCACTACACAGCTCTAGTGTGTAGTTCTAACTCACTACACAGCTCTAGTGTGTAGTTTTAACTCACTACACAGCTCTAGTGTGTAGTTTTAACTCACTACACAGCTCTAGTGTGTAGTTCTAACTCACTACACAGCTCTAGTGTGTAGTTTTAACTCACTACACAGCTTTAGTGTGTAGTTTAACTCACTACACAGCTCTAGTGTGTAGTTTTAACTCACTACACAGCTCTAGTTTGTAGTTCTAACTCACTACACAGCTCTAGTGTGTAGTTTTAACTCACTACACAGCTCTAGTGTGTAGTTTTAACTCACTACACAGCTCTAGTGTGTAGTTTTAACTCACTACACAGCTCTAGTGTGTAGTTTTTACTCACTACACAGCTCTAGTGTGTAGTTTAACTCACTACACAGCTCTAGTGTGTAG